>WHYT01015992.1:122996-231657 GCA_009806455.1 Tetrax tetrax
CCTGGGCAGGGGAGGTGAAAGGGGCGGAGGGCAGTGGGCCAAGCTGGGGAGGGCCTGCAGAGCTGCCCGGCTGCGCTTGTCTGCAGCGGGGACTCCCGCCGTCCTCCGGTGGCCTACGCGGCTTAGCGAGGTGTCAGGGAAGCGAGGGAGAGGGAATTTGAAACGGGGCTGTAAATCCCTCAGTCAGGGGGAGAGCAGGTTGGTGCCACTCTCTGTTTGACAAGCAGCTTTCAAACTGTCGCCCAGCTTTATATTTTTAATTTCTCATAAGTCAGAGTGCCGCAGTTTTGACAGCCCTGAGTCAGTGTGAAGCCAAGCTCTCCTCCTGTGTGGGCTGGTGGAAAGGAGGTCCCAGCTGCAGATGCCTCAGGCTGAAGTAGCAGCGGCAATTTTACTTCTAGACTGTGAATGTCACACTTGGGCGACTGCAACAGGCTGAGAAATGTGGCTCTGGTGTGTTGTCCCTATGTCTCGGTAAAAACAGCCACAGAAAAAAAACAGGATGGAGAAGGAAATAGGAAAAGTAATACAATTTGAAGCTGTGGGTCTTGGCATAATTATATTTTGCATCCATTTCAGTTGGGCATAAAGCACACTGACTGCCTAGAGGATGGCGGAAGTTATGAAATGGAATAAAGCTTCTATTGTCCATGAATCTTGAGAGGATTTGAGGCCAACATGTCCACTAAAGGCCAATGCTGCGTCCTCCAGAAAATACATAATACAGTCAGATTACAGACATGGATTTGCTGCTGATTTCTTAACAGAGAATACATACATGCTGTGAGAAAATAAGATTTATAGTCTTTCCTAACAGCAACAGAGTCAGTCTTTTGTTTGATAAAATTGTATAAATTTAATTGTGTAAATTGATCAAGCAGCACTTTGTTCATGGAGAAAAGTGAACCAAGAATTTGTTTTTCTGAAATGCCAAGCTCTGATACCAGGAAAGAGGAATAGTTTGCTTCACATAAGACTGCATTGGGAAATAAATGCAGCTGGTTTTGTTTGTTTGTTTTTCCTAAGCTATGGGCCAGAAAACCTGCTGGAGACTCCTTTTCAAAAGAGAATGCTCTTCTGCATCATCCTATGCAGCAATTTGTGTGGGTTGTTTGTGTTTTTGTTTTTGTTGGGGTTTTTTTGCTGAACCAGAAACAAAGATTGTAGAAAAATCTCTATTCATGCTTTTTTACTGGAACAACAAAATGCCTGGAGACAACATGCACTGCTCATCCAGTTTTAAGAAATACTCGGCGTAGGTTATAGTCAGCCATGGGCAGAGGTTTGGCAAGTTGCTTTCTGTTAAGAGACAGCTTTTAGTCTTCTGTTGATATTCCATTGAAGCCTGACTAAAGCAGTCATGTAGGAGACTCAACATATATATAACAACCCTTCCAGCATAAATAGGGCCCTTTTGTTAAAAAATATCTTGGGGGAAGGGGAGAGGGCAGGGATTGCAATTCATAGCAGGTACACTATTGTTAAAAGGCTGCAACCAGAGTGTGAAACTCACTATCAATTTATAAACCTGCCAGTCAACATGCATTTGCCCTCAAATTCCTGCAATGCTGGTGACAAATAGGATTGTCACTTAAATCCACTTTTAAATCCCATTTTATGTCTAAACTTTTTTTTTGGCTGTAGGATCCCTAAGGATCCTTGGCAAGTGGTGCTTATTACTGATACCTTTGGGCAACTGGAAATTTACCCACTTGAGTGCAGAAGATACTAAAACAATGCTGCCAAGTGCTCATTCACATGTGTGAATTGTTATTTTAGAAACAAGGCCTCTCCACATCACAAAATAGCGCAGCAACAAAATTGGTAGCTTTATTCTAGGTCTACTTTTCTGTACTCTGAGTTATTATGAATGCTTAATATCCCCTTTTTTAAGAAAAAGCCTTTTTTGAATTTATAGTATGACTAATATTTGGGGAAAAAAAAAAGAGGAATAACACTGTTAAAATCTTACTATCACTTAAAAAATTCTCCAGTTTTCACGTTTTTATTCAACAAAGCTTCAATGCTAAGCTAAACGCACTTGACCATTTGATTTCACAACACACAGTTCATCCAGATGTTGTCCAAATGTAGGAAACTGAACTGCTATATTTTGTAACAGTCTCTGTCCGCTTGCCATATTATTCCAGGAGAAGCCCAGTAGCCTCTCTCCTTTCTCCCTTCCCCCCACAAGATCTCTTGGCACAACCAAGTGGCCCTTGTGTTTGTTTGGAAGATGGGTATGTGAGCTCCATCTATTTACCTCTTCCATGGTAAATATAGCCTGTGCCACTCAAGCATTTCTGTCTCCACACAGCACCATTCTTGTTTTGAAAGAAACAGGTCAGAAAAGCCTTCTGCAGTTTTTTAAGCTGACTGTTTGCTCAGTTTACACACTTGAGGATATGCTCTATATTTAAGGAACCCAATATTTGTTTCTGGATCATCATGTGTTTGGAATGTGCATGACAGGGCTGCAAAACGGCAGCAAGCCAGTCAGCTTTCCAGCAAAGGTGTAAATTAAACAATATGCCTAGGTTATGCTTTGCAGGTTAGATGACACTCTAGATCGAGCTTCCTCTTTGATTTCAATGTGTATTTTGAAATTTGTTGATGCTCTGGTGTAACAGATAGCAATTTATTAGCATTAATTTATTATCAAACACTAACCTTTTGGCACAAAAGAGCAGAGATACCTCAGTTTTTAAATATATGCAGAAAAATTGCATATCCTCAGAGAAGAACAGGTTATTTAAGATGGAGAAAAAGCCTTGCAATGACAGCTGAAATGTTGAGCTAGTAAAAGAAAATTGTGAAAGGCCTTGATTACACATTTCCTATGTCAAAAAATATCACATATACTATTTCATAGTTTTATGGATTAGAATGAGCTATGACGAGGCAGTCTTATCTCACCAGTTCATCTTTTAATGGCCTTCAGTGGTACGGATTACTTAACCAAACTGAAATCTGTTCTTGCAAATGGTAGGAACACACTTTATTAGCACTTCAAAGATAGAAATTTCCATTATTTATGATAATGCCAACTGTCCACTGTAGCAGCCTCTCAGAATAAAAAATATTCTCTTTAAAATGAATGCATGTATAAACAGGGAAAATGAGGTCTGCAGGCTTGACATTTTCACAAACTTGTCATATATAAAAAATTAATGTAGATTTTTCCTGCAATGCTAATAATGTGTATGAAGTGTGCAATTTTCCTTTGTGAAATACTGGCAGAAAACAAGTGGCCAGGTTTTATACAATAATGGAAGGGAAAATTAATACTGTAGCTGCTGCTTCTTTTCCAGAGTTGTCTGGAAAGGATTTCTGGCATATATCTTTTTTCTGCTTCGTAAGATATTTCAGCAACTGGAGGCTGTGCAGTTAATCTCAAACTCTCATAATACTTTAACCAAGACCTTTGTAGTTTAATACATAAAATACTCCCATAGCATGGGAAGTTTCTAGTGAAATTTTATCAATAGCTACACCTAGAATTTCAAAAGGTACAGGAAAGCAACCATTTTGGATCAGATTAGTCTACAATTTGCCTGTCAGCTAGGAGACTATGTATGGTGTTGCTGAAGACTAAACCAGTGCTGTGCTCAAAGGAGCAAAAGCACATTCTGGCTTTCTTGCAGCCTTTGTGTACTGATTTTTAAATCCATTGTGCGTATGTCTAAGCATAAGCTTCTGCTATTTATTGTATAAGCAGATCAGATGAAGTGCTTTGAAATTCTACGTGAAGCCATTAAAATGGTGACAAGATGTTTTATTTACAAACTGATACATTAAGTCATTGTTATTTTCTAAAGTTGAAATCTCTTATGTTAGGTTTGTTTAATCTTGACTTTTCTTTGCTGATATTTGAGGTACTCCCAGTTAAATTCCTGACAGTTCTCTGTGTGGTTTAACAGAAACTAACAAATCTTTTGTTTGCCCAAATGTGACACCAAATACATCAACTAGCCTATACTTTCTAAGCCAGTAAAGTCTATCTGATGTTCACATGTACTTATCAATATCTCACTGCAAGATATGAAGAATTATTTGTCTTCTCCTTGCTGTTGTTTATGTAACAATGCTTTGCCCTTAACTGTTCTGTACCTCTTCCCTCTGGCTCAAAAATAGATCACCTGTGGAAATGGGCTCTGAAGTTTTCATTATAGAATGTGTATACATCTGTACAAGCCAGTGTAAATTTATATTGTGTATATCCTTTCTGTTAATGAAAGACAAAACTTCTCCCTCCCTGAGGCAAGACATGTTAATAAAAGAAACCTCAAACACCCGAGTGGGTATTTAGACATACAGAACATACCACAAAACACATTAGACAATTCAACCTCTAGGCTGATTTATAGAAACGTGTGAAGACATTCCTGTTAGTTTCTCACTGAGCTGCTGTAGCAGTGCCTGAGGGCATAAACAAAGAATAGGAAAGGAAAAAAAACCTCAGACAAACAGAAACAAAGCAGATTCAAAGTGTAACAAATAGAGGCTACATCTATATATCCTTTTCTTTGTAGACCTGGCTCTGCTCCTGAGCCTAAATGTCCTTTACTCAAACTTCCTTTGTACACTGTTAGATTCAGATTCAGGGCACTGGAGGAAAAAGACTTATGGATACATAATTCCATACCATAGACCCAAACTCACAGTTGCTTGCAATGGAAATCTGCAAGGGCAAGTTCTCTGGTGTGCATCCTGTAACGCATTGTGGGAGCATCAAACGGCCCACATCAGGCACGCTAGTTCCTGAAAAGACACCATCTCATATGCTGAAAGCAATTGTGGTGGCTGGAAGCAGCCAACCTGCAGATGTCCGCAATGGTGCAATGCTCTTGTGGTCAGTTCTTGGTCTGTTTTGTAGGCTGGCCTTGGAAAGACAGTACAGATACTAGTAAATGTGCCATCAGAAACATTCCTTCTGGTCAACAAAAAGTGAATGTATCAATATTTCAAATCCACCTCATTATCCTTTTCTGAGAAGAAGGTAGGCATCATGGGTAACATATCTTTTTATTTTACATGTGGAGGGAAGGAAAGTTATTCTTTATCTTTTCTCAAAATAGCCTTTCCCGTAACTCAATTTGCACTTAAGAATGATGGGATGGTTGTAGTCGGAAAGAGAGGCTGTGTGAGAAGAGATCCTTGGGGACCTCTGCTTTCTTGATTGTGCCATATACTTCTATAGGATTTCTCAGAAATAACTTCCAAATTCTCAACTTTGGAAACTTTCATGTTTTGAATGGATTTTAGGGTAACTTTATCACATAGGAAGAGATGCATGTTTGAGGATTGCAAATTTATTTGTATGATTTCCTTTAGAGGAGTGTGAAAAAGTGAGATACCTGTATTCTGTTTCTGAGTGTGCCAAGGGACCTGTTGCGTGCAGGGAAATTTCCCTCTTGATACTCATTTGACTAGTGCCAGCCCTACCACAGTGGAGTCCTGGCCTTAGTAATAGTGTTAACAACAGTGCTTAGCTTTTTACAGGAGGTGTTCACTACCATGCAAGACTGGGCTGAAATCCCCGTCATCTTGGGCTTCCCTGGTCTTAAGTAGTGGATATAGGTCCACAGTTTCTTACAGGGCTACTAGTTCCTAGCGGCTGTACCCACAGGACCCTGTGTGCTATAACATGGTAAAGAGGAAGAGCAAAGTCATACAAAAGCAGACACCTAAAGGAGAATGTGAAAGTCCAGGTTTGTGTCTGACCCTCTTGACAGTCAGTCACAGCTGTAGAAAATATGAGGAGGAAAAATATTGTGCCTGAAATAGAAACTCTGCCAGAAAACAAGGCAAAGGTTTGATCTCTTGCCAGACTACTTGGCATTCACAGTGGGTTCAAGACTATTGTAGCGTTCTGCAGACACCCCTTGATGTTTGTGAAGCTGGAACAAACGCACAAGCACCCATTGCTCAACAGACAGAAACCGAAACAGCCGTGCTAATAGTTTCAGTGTAGTATTATGGTGAGCAGGTTTATGACACAAGGAATATGGCACAGGAACAAGCATTGCTGGCACATAAAGAAAATGGATCAGGAAGAGTGTGGCCTACCAGATGGCCTCTTTGTGGCTAGTATCATGCTTATGCAAATGCTAGATTAAAACTACAGAAGAGAAACAAAATGGAGATGTTTGTATTAGATTGGTTTCTTCCACGAGGGCAAACCACAGAAGAAGATGCTAAAAGGGTATTGACAAGTGGTGTACACAGGTCTTAATTATACAGTGTGACCGTTTAATTCTGCTGTTCAGTGATTACTTTCATGTTAAGAAACTGATGCAAATTTAAGTTATATGGCTTTACATTGATAGTGATAGTATAATTTGCTGCTGCTTTCTTATGTTTTATACTGGCTTTAACACTTTCAATTTTAAGGATGTTATGAGACTGTAAACGTGGAATAACTGGATGGTGAATGAGGCCCCTGAAGTTTAAATTTGAAAGATCTGCAGATACTTCTCTGATAGCATTGTTAAAATACTTATATCCAATTAGATACATGTTTGTGGGGGAGCAAGGAGTGAAAAAGGAAGAACCTCCGTCAAAATAAATGCTTTCACTTTTCCAGGCAGTCAGCTACAAAAAGCACTTATAAGAGATTATAGTATCTGTCGATATAGCTACCACCAGGGCCTACAGTAGTAGGAATATTTGATTGTTAGTAAAGAGAAGGAAATCGTAAGCCAAAAATGCATCATCAATCTGAAATCCACCCAAAGCAGAACAGATCCTGTTAAACAAAGCAATATCGTGCCGAGTCAGCTCCGTGTTTTGAAGAAAGCAAGCAAGTGCTGCATTCTCTCTAGCAGTAGGGCAGTACATCGGGCACTGTCTGTTGTCCCGCAGCATAGCAGATTTGAGCTTGGAAACAGAGCTCCGTGCCTTCTTGACTCTCCCCGATTTCATTGCACTCAAATATCAGAAAGCCTTATGAAAGAGAAAATAGTGTGTGGTCAGGGACTCCTATGTTAAATATTAACTCATTGTTTAGTTGAGAAACTGCAGAGCCTTTGCAGAGATGGAGGTGGTCTACCTAATCATCAGAGGAATGCCTTATGACACTGCGAAACTGAGTGAGTCATGACTTTGAAAATCTGAGCTTGCAGGTTGTCAGTGCAGTCAGCATTTGACAGCCAGATCTCTGCAGGTTACACAGTTTGCTGGATATATTCTGTCCCAGGACTATGGGGAGAGAGCAGGATTCCCTTCTGTAGTATCTCTTCCCAGTGTCTTCCCCTGTATCAGCAGGGCCATTACTAGACTAACATTCAACAAAGAAAATCAATTAAACATCCTCTGCTTTTCAGTGTCACTTCTGGAGACCATTGTGTGCTAAGGAGGATTAAGTGTGATAGTATCATTGAGGACTGGAGTCAGGAAATAGGTGTAGGTAGGGAAGATAGGAGTGAAGGAACATTGTACAAATCCATGGAAGAAAGGTCTGGCCTGGGAGTTAAAACAATGGATAAAGTATCTTAGCTACCAAAGTACACCTCTTCTAGGACATCAAGAAGCTCATGCTTTCTAAGTCTCATGGACAGATGTCTGGTGTTTGACACTGGGCTGGGTGCTTGTTCTAGTTCTTGGTTAAGAGTCTCAGCTCTTGAACTGTTTGGGTCATAACTAAACGTCTAACAACTCTGGCAACAAGTAAAGCATGAAACTCGTGACTGTCAGGATAATCATGGAGCTTCCTGCATGCTTCAGCAAGTGATTCCAGGAGGATGTTAGTCCATCTGTAAAAGGATAACTTTGCAATAAAGACATCAGATGGTTTAGATTTAAATCTAATAGTTTTCATGAAAAGTAAAAATAACCTGCATGATGGATTTTTTTTTATCTTTGGTTCTAGAATGCCTTTAAAAATACAGGAATTTTCACTGTACAGTTACAGAGCTTGTCACAAGTTAGAAGCCACAGCATTCTGGCTGCTTGTTGAACCTTGCAGGTTTTAACAAGCACATGAACCACTCCTCAGTTTAGACCTTTATGACAAACCACTTTTCTAAAGTTCCCAAAGAAGTTTTGTTTTAGTACTGCTTTTGTGAAAACTTTCTTTTGACATCTTCCACATCCTTCAGTAAAAAGAAAAGTTCAGAAAGAAATCCTACATATGCTGAACATTACAGTCCTTTTTGCTATTGACCTTAGGAGTGCAAGGATACTGCCCAGAGTTTTTTTCAGTACTTTTAAATTCATCATGTTACTATCTAGTCAGTAGAAGCAAACCACAAACCTCTTCTGACTAAAACACAGTGTCAAATAATGTTGTGTTATAAATCAGTATTATTCTGCAATGATCTGACCTGCTGCATTATCCATTTTCTTTCTGTTCTCTCTACAACAAGGGTGGGGCAACTAAAAAAAGGTGAAGGGCAGAAGACAGTTCTCATATAATCTTTAAAAGAATGTTATTACTAAATGAAAAATGTAATTATGTCTAGCCTGTGTTGGATGTACACGACATGGTATTTTACTTTCTAATGCAGTAAATTCTGTCTTCAGCATTGGTTGAGCTTTGCAGTATCATAGTGAAGAGAGCTGTCAGACTACCTAGATAGAAAAGCAGTCATAACACATTCAAAAAAAAGAAGATTCTGATGCATTTTGTTTCAGGAATTTTTGAAAAACCAACGTGAGGGACTAAAACATCCTGCTTTCACTTTAACAGTACCCATTTGTTTGCACACACTGGATCTAGCACAAACCTAGTTGCCCAGAGGCAATATTTGCCTTTATGGAACAGCATTATTTTCATCTGTCAGTCTCTTTGATAGACTGATCTGTTGTGTTGATGTAATTGTAAGCATTTACAATGCATATTCTTTTTTACATAGGTAATAAATAGAGACAAATCTGAGAAATGAGATCATTGCTCGTGTACTCAGAACCTTGCAACACTGGGCCCTTATGAAATATTCTAACCATGTGCGTTACGAAATAGTTTTCTTAAAGAGTGTACTTAGCTAATGCTTTGCATGACCTTTAAATGAAATAATGTCCTTGTGCTGGGTTCATTGCGAAATGAAAACATGCAGCATGGTAGGAGACTCTGAAAAGATCTGAAGGGTTCTCATATAGATAGAGTAAATGTAACATGACAGATGCCCATTCTTCTGTGTTAGGGTGGTTTTATTTTTGAGATGTTTGACATGCCAAAAATTCTCTATCAGTCTGGGTAATCAACAGTGTAACAAATGATTTAGCTCATTCTCCTCTGCTCCCTTTTTATTTACGTATCTTCACACTGTAACAATTATGTACTGTTCTATTTCTGTTTTTAAGAAACAACTTGTTACATGATTAGTCTATTAAATCTCTATATGCATGTTCTCTCTTACTTTGTTTATATCTTAATAAGCAAGGTCCATTTCACGTATACGATGACAAAGGTAGTGGAATGAAGTGAAATGAGCATTTTTATGATTAAGATGGTGACACACTGGAACAAGTTGCCCAGAGAGGTGGTTAATGCCCCATTCCTGAAGACATCCAAGGCCAGGTTGGACAAGACTCAGAGCAACCTGATCTATCATAGGATCATAGACACTTTAAGGTTGGAAAAGACCTCCAGCTGAAGATGTCCCTGCTCCTTGCAGGGGGTTTGGACTAGATGGCCTTTAAAGGTCCCTTCCAACTCAAACCATTCTATGATTCTATGATTGACTAGCAAGTGGAGTGTTAGAAAGATATGCAAGAAGCTAGGTATATATCTTCTATTAGTTCAAAGTAATGCCTGCTGTCAGACTTGGCAGAAACAAGATGATCACAGTTCCTACTTACTGAGCACTTAGGACAAGTGGCTGCACTTTATGTACCTCTTCCCAGGTGTAGCAGGTTATCTGCTCTAAATCAGAATTTAGCTGACTGTGTCAGTTTAACATATGGGACCTGAGAGATAAAGACAAGTTTAATGTTTCTGTACAGATGGCATCACTTGAGGATGGAAGCTTAGCAGAGTTCTTGGCATTGAAGCTGAAAATGCCAAGCATTATATGTGTCTATGCTTATGATAACTCTTTCCCAGAACTCAGAAACTGTAGCTTTTATAGTAGTGCTGGGAATACGTAAGATGCTTTCTGATTCTCTGCAGACATCCAGCTGATCTCCTGACTAAACTTCTGGTATCACATAGGACCTATTTTCTTCTCTAGTATGAATGCGTAGTTTTTCAGCAGGACCTTTAAAAGTTCTCATGGGCATTAATGGTTCTCAATGGGTCTGCAGACGCTTTTTACAATGAGTAAGGAAGTAAGTGTAGAGTTTTGGGGTTTTTTTTCACCATGAGCTAGGAAATTTTTTTTTGCCATGAGGTAGGAAATAAATCTTTTTTTGACAGGAAGCAATTACAAACTTCTGCAAGTAGAATTTCTTCACCTTCTGCAGTGCTTTTCCATATAAGTTCTGAAAAGGTCACAAAACTTATGAAGTGCTGATTGTGTGTATTATGCCTCCAGGATACGCTCTGCATCAAAATTTCATTGATACTTTCCCATCATCTGTATTGAATGACTTTCATGTTGTAGAGATGTCTAAGACTTTAGCCACAGTATGCCAGCGCAACATCTCTGAGTCAGAGCCTAATGGCATTACAAGGTCTGCAACAGCTGCTGCAGAGATATATCTGTGAGTCATCTGAAATCCTACTATGAATAAAGCACTAATCCAACATCATATTCTGCTGGCCAAAGAAAAATGCTAAATATAAACAAATCTGTAACAGAATGCAAATACAGTGGAAGGTTGGTAAGACTTCAGAGAAGTAAAAAAGCTGTAACTATTGTCCCAGAAGAGAAAGATTGAAGGGAAAATGAAAAAAAAAAAAAAACCCAAACATTTTCTCTAAGTGTTTCTTTTCCATTTCTCTTTTAGTTTTCTAGAGGCATCAACATCTGCTTAGACACCATGAGACTAATCTCATGTTTATCTGAGAGAAAAGGATTGTAAAATGTAGATTACCAAGTGACATCACTTACTATTGCATCAGATTTTGGAAATTAAAGCAGATAATTTGTATTTTGAAATATAAAGCAGTATTCACCATGGGTGAAGTTTAATTAGTTCATTTAATGTCAGCTGCAAAAGCTCCATAGACTTCAGCAATGCCAGTTTTTGTTTTGTATCTCTTCCCAAGCTGATTTGATGTATGCTAGGTTATAAAGATTAGCTTCCTCTAAGCCAAAAAAAAAAAAAAAGCTTTATACATTCTTCTAATTGTCAAACATAAGCCAGCTGAAAAGAAAGTTACTCTTCCTCGGAGAAGTATTTGCTCTAAACTTAGGTCTGGAGAGATTCCTTTCACTATCACTTTCTTTTCCCTGCAGTGCTCTGGAATAAACTAAATTCAGTGTTACTGAATATAAAGATCAGAATTAATAGAACTGAATGTGGTTTGTGCAGTGTCTCAACTTTAATAAGCTTAGTTGCAGCTTTAAAACCCACTGGGGTGGTAATCTATTTCTATTTCAGCAACGCCAGGCACAGCTGCAGTGTGCTGAGGACCCAGAGAACTGAGTGGTCTTGAACCAAATGGAACCCTATGCAGAGCTGATTTGAGGGGAAAGTGTAGTTTACCAAAGATGAATGTGAGAAAAACAGGAAAGAAAATGATTTCTTGCTGAACTGGATGGTTATCTGGGAAAGGAAAGGGAGAAAAGTTAATGGCACTGCACCCTTCATTTTGGAAGAGCAGCATGCATCCCCTTGTTTTCTTCACTAAGCTAGAAAGCAGACATAAATTTAGCTCTAGATAATATCTCTCATTTCCTGCAGTGATTTCCACAATTGTCTCTTTACCAGTAAAATGCAGCTGATAATAGCTTTTGGTAACATTTATAAAATTCTTAGTTTAGAACAAATACATAGTATTGCTTGCTTTTCATTCTTTTCTAGTAAAGGGGCAAATATAGAAAACAAACTGAAAGAAGTTTTAAAAATATCAGTCTGTAAAATTATGTATTATTTTACAGCCATACTAAGCATGTCCTGTGTATTTATGGAGGACCATTTTAGTTGTGGAGATGAGTTGACTCTAAGGATTGGCAATGTTGCATCATTATTCAGCATGCGGTGACCAAAGACGAGCTGCAATCAAAGCAATGGCTCAGCATTCAGCATATGGTCTTTCCCTTACTTTCCTTTCCCAAGGGAAATGTAGCGATGAAAAGAAACCGAATCCTTTTCTCCCACAGGGAAGGAGCAGAGAGGAACAGAAACCTGCTCAGGTTCCTGTGGGCTCCCTCCCCTGCTCAGTTCTCTCTGTGAGTGTGGCCAGTGGCTTGGCCCCCAGCATTTTCGCTCTTGCTGCCTTCCTCTTCCTAATGGGAATGGACTTTTGCCACCTGGAAAGAAAACTGCAGCCTCTGCTACAATTGCCATGTTAGGGTGTCCAGTATATTCAGGGAGTATGACTACAGGCCACCCAAGGAAAGCAGAGACAGATGCAGGCCCAGTGTAAAAGAGAAGCTGAGGAGTAGTACAAATGCTCTGCATGGTACCAGCGCATCAACGGCGTGCAAAGCTCCACTGCTTCAAGAAATGTTTGCTTGCACAGGGCTGAGACAGAGGCTGTGAAAGCTGGATCCCTTTTTTTTTTTTTTTTTTTGATGCAAGATAAATCTAAGGAGACACCTGCACTAATTGGATTCTTGCTGGTTGCACAGAAGTGTTATCTTTACTGGGCTTTGTGATTAAATCATTCTAGGGATGAGGATGCTGTCATTGAAAAAGCACCTGTTGTAAGCTACATTTCACAGGTAATAAAATTCATATTATCACACATAGCTGAGAGTAAAAGAACTGGTCTTGAGCTTACCCTTACAATCTCTGATCCAAACAACTTTAGTATGCTTTTTTTTTTTTCTGTAAAATGAAAGTTTGATTTTAGTCCTGTGCATGAAAATCCTGTTTCTGTGGAAGACAAATGGCCAGTTGTAATGCTGCACCATTTTTTAAAATAATATAAACTGCAAGAGAAAAAGAAAAAAAATCTTTGCTGGCAACAATCATCTTATTAGGTATGTCCCATACATAATAATGGCACAGAAGGAAAAAAGCAATTGTGAGTGATTATTTATGAAACTGAAGTAGGACATTCATTTATAGCATAAAAGGGAGTACTGGGAACCCCATGAGATACTGGTAATCACTTTTACAAGAATGAGTGTAGGAAACTCATTCATTCCCCATTCCGCAGCACTTAGGAATTATTCAATTAATCCTGTCTGGGGAGATAAATGCTGCATGCTATAGGGCACATGCTATGGTATTTATTAATGTAACTTGATGTTTGACAGGCTTCAAGTTTGCTTTTCCAGAATGCCAAATATTATTGTTTTAGTTTCTGTATTTTGCTTCTTATCAGTAAATTTACAAGAACCACCCCCATCTGTGCTTCTACTTGACAAGTTTCCTAAAATGAATAAATTCAAGTTTGATGTTTTAAAAATCTATTGTAGGCATTCTGTCTCAGATTTTAACAGTATCTGTCAGCCACCAAAAAAACACAGCTTAACTGGACATTTTTCATGCCTTGGAACACTTTCATTAGATTTTAAACTTTATTTTTAATCTAGGTCTTATGTTGACAGTGATGTAAACTGATATGTGGTTTTGAACTGATAAAAATCAATACATTTGATGAACAGTCTGGCAGAGCACTGGGTGAATCCTCATTATCCATTTAGGTGAAGAAAGTTTGGCTGATTTTAAAGTGCTTGCTGGAGTACATTCAGTGCCGTATGGTACAGGTTACTGCAGGGCTGCAGTCCTCAAAGCTCAATACATTTGGCACTATTTTTGAAACAGTCCATGTATTTTATAGACAACTCATTTTGGTTTTTATTTCACCATTAAGTACTTAGGATATTGTTTCAAAGCCACATTTATACAGCTAAAGTGAAGATGTCACTGCTTCAGTGAGTGCCTTTCTTACTAAAATTGTGCCTTGATTACAGTGGGAGCGAAAGGGATGCAGTGAAGAGCTTGTATTACCCTATGAAATAGAACATGCCCTCCACCTGATGCGATTTCTCCTTTTGCAGTCCTTTATCCCTGCAGCAGACAGTTGAGTGGCCAAAAAGCAACTTTGCTATGTTGGGAGCTCCTCCACATCGCTGCAGCATTGCAATCATGTCCATGTCCAGTTGCAGCGGGCCAAGCAAATGCATTTGCTAGCTCCATGCTAGGATCAAGAATTGCTGACAAAAAGACAAGTGCTTTTCCTAAGCGCTTGCTTTCTAGGAAAAAAAGCTGGCCTTTTCTCTGGCTAGAGATATCTCTCATTCTCAGTGTGTGCTTAATCTGTCATTGTCCTCTTGTAAGAAGATCTGAGGATTGTTCGACCTGACACAAACCCTGTCTCTGGGACAGCAAGGAGAGTTGCCTGAAAGAATCCCTGTCAAAAATATTCATCTGATGGCATTGCAATGTGAATGCACCTGATTATTCTGAAAAGAAGTGAGAGAGCATTTATATCATGACAGCGCTTGGTAATCCTGCCACAGTTTTAACC
The DNA here is from genome assembly GCA_009806455.1 of Tetrax tetrax. NCBI lineage: Eukaryota > Metazoa > Chordata > Aves > Otidiformes > Otididae > Tetrax > Tetrax tetrax. The sequence goes on from WHYT01015992.1 coordinate 137,527, forward strand.
ATATAAGAGTATTCAGTATCTAACTGACAATCCACCTGAAAACAAACTAAAATAATTGAAAAAATAGCATATGTGCAAGAAACAGTTTTAGTGCTCAAAGATTACTATTGCATTAAGAGAAGATTAACAAACAAAGTTTCTCCACAGTGCTTGTGGGCAGTTTAGCTGCCATCCCCAGCGAGCGTTGTGCAGACACAAGACCAGTCCCTGCCCTGCCGGGCCCCCTCAGCCCTATTTCCAGACTCATGTCTTTCTGAAAGCTTCTTCTGTCTCAGCATGAGAAAAAGAGCAAAGTGTGAATCCTCAAAATAGAGTATAGAATGGCTTTTGTGTGCATGCATGTGTGCATGTGTGTATATATATGCCAGTATTTCTTTATGAAAGCAAAGAAGGAAATAATTTCAGGTGATTTTGGATGCTCAGGTCCCAGGTACGTTAATCATTAGAAGCAAAAACCAAAAATAAATGCAGCTTCAAATAAAGTACTCTTTATCAGAGATACATTTTGTAAGAATTACAGAGTTACTATTCTCTGAGCTGCATATACAGCTGTGATGCTATAATTATCTGTTATTCTCTGTAAATTCTTATTTCTGTGGAGAAGAGGAAGGGAATGATGGGTGCTTTAATATAGCAATAGTTTTTCCCCTGGTGTTTACAAGTAAGCCTTGAATTCTCCTCCTGGGTTTTACGTCATTATAATTCCACTTGACCTGAATCTTCCTTGCATACTTTGATTTTATGACACCATTAAGTTTATTTGGCAATGAAGCTATTTTCATCCTAATTACTTTTCTTGACTGTGTTTGTTATTTTCACAAAGTGAGCCAGAGACTAAAAAGAAGGAAGAAAAGTAACTATAAAAGTCCTAATAGTATTTTCCTAATGATCTATTTTGTTTAGCCTAGCAACTCCCCACTGTGAGTTATGCTGGTGATCAGTGTTAGACCTGGCTGGAAAGGTCTGAGTTCTCAGTTAGGTGGCACCTTAATAACACTACTTTAAGAATGCAAGAGTGCAAGATTGCATAGGATTCAGCTTCACTAACCTTATAATTTAGGAAATTTGGGTCAGACTTTACTTTCTATTGAAAAATTGAAATACTCTTAGGCTTTTTCCTATTTGATGACTTTTTGCCCACCAGAACACCAACATCTTGCTGAATGTGTGGTTTTTACAGAAATGCCTTGCTTCAATTATCTTTCTTTCTCTTTTCTTCCCATCATGAGTGACATTGGATGCATGTCCTACATTAAACATTTTTAACAAGATGTTAATCATACACTTTCTAACCTTCCCAATTTTTTATTTATCTACATTTTCTCTTTATCTGCTGTTGCTTGGTGGTTAATTTTAATTAATTAATAGAATCATAGAATTAGAAGGGACCTTCAAAGGTCATCTAGTCCAACCCCCCTGCAAGGAGCAGGGACATCCCCAACTAGATCAGGTTGCTCAGAGCCTCATCCAGCCTGGTCTTGAATATTTCCAGGGACTGGACATCCACCACCTCTCTGGCAACCTGTTCCAGTGTTCTACAACTCGCATTGTAAATTTTTTTTTCCTAATATCCAATCTAAATCTACCTCCCTCTATTTTAAAACCGTTACCCCCCATCCTATCACAACAGGCCCTACTGAAAAGCCTCTCCCCATCTTTCTTGTAGGCCCCTTGAAGTACTGGAAGACCACTGTCAGGTCTCCCCAGAGCCTCCTCTTCTCCAGGCTGAACAGCCCCAACTCTCTCAGCCTGTCCTCATAGGAAAGGTGCTCCAGCCCTCTGATCATCTTCATGGCCCTCCTCTGGACCCTCTCCAACTGGTCCATGTCCTTCTTATGTTGGGGGCTCCAGAACTGGACACAGTACTCCAGGTGGGGTCTCAGCAAGGCAGAGTAGAGGGGGAGAATCACCTCCCTTGACCTGCTGGCCACACTTCTCTTGATGCAACCCAGGATGCGGTTGGCCTTCTGGGCTGCAAGGGCGCATTGCCAGCTCATGCTGAGCTTCTCGTCCACCAGCACTCCCAAGTCCTTCTCCTCAGGGCTGCTCTTGATCCATTCTCCGCCCAGCCTGTATTTGTGCCTGGGATTGCCACGACCCAGGTGCAGGACCTTGCACTTGGCCTGGTTGAACTTCATGAGTTTGGCACAGGCCCACCTCTCCAGCCTGTCAAGGTCCCTCTGGATGACATCCCTCCCTTCCAGCGTGTTGACGGCACCACACAGCTTGGTGTCATCGGCAAACTTTCTGAGGGTGCACTCTATCCCACTGTCCATGTTACTGACAAAGATGTTGAACAGGGCTGGACCCAACACGGACCCCGGAGGGATGCCACTTGTGACCAGTCTCCACTTGGACATCAAGTCGTTGACCACCCCTCTCTGAGTGCAGCCATCCAGCCAAATCCTTATCCACCAAGTGGTCCATCCATCAAACCCATGTCTCCGTAGTTTGACACTGTGGGACAGTGTCAAAAGCTTTACATAAGTCCAGGTAGATGATATCCGTTGCTTGTCCCTTGTCCACCGATGCTGTCACCCCATCATAGAAGGCCACCAAATTGGTCAGGCACACTCTGCCCTTGGTGAAGCCATGTTGGCTGTCAGCAACCGCCTCCTTGCTCTCCATGTGCCTTAGCATGGTTTCCAGGAGAATCTGCTCCATGACCTTGCCAGGCACAGAGGTGAGGCTGACCGGCCTGTAGTTGCCCGGGTCTTTGTTGTTCCCCTTTTTAAAAATGGGGGTTATGTTCCCTCTCTTCCAGTCATCGGGGACCTCAACAGACTGCCACAATTTCTCAAATATAACAGTGACTCCCCTGAGGTGCTGGGTCTTCTTCAGTCTCCAGAGTGGCAAGTGGTTCTGCAGCGGCACCTCAGAGTTTGGTGGAAGCTTCTTCCTCCTGCTGCGCCTTGCCCTTGCAACTTTCCATTCATTGCCATCTTCTGCCTGCTTACTTACCCTGTGTCAGTTTGGGGGTTTTTGGTTGGTTGACTGGATGCTGCGGTCCCGGTGCAGACTGTGCCTGCAACCAAGCATCCAGCTCCTCCTCAGCCTCCCTGATGTCCCGCAGCCTCCTGCAGCTCAGCCGCCTGCCGCAGAAGCTCCTCCGCTTGGGCACACCTTCTGCAGCCAGTGCTGCCCCCTGCCCCTGCCCCTGCCCCAGGAGTAGGGGCCAGGCACCGCCTGCAGCCCGAGGTCTGCACCGCAGCCTCTCCCCGCTGCGGATCGTGTGGACTCCGAAGCTGTTGCCTTGGCGACTGAGTACTGGATCCGGTTGCACCACGTTTAAATCTATCGCTGGTGCCCCCTGGCTCCGCCCACTCTCGTGTGAGCTGCGCGAGATTCACTTTATGGAATACTTCTCAAATTATTTCTGGTAGCAGGGATAATAATTCATCCAGATAAGCATTCTTTTGTAAGTTAGAAGATGGTAAAGACATTTACTTCTCACTCAATAGTAAAAGATACATTGGTTTCTTCTTTTGTCACTCCAGGCCATGTGTTCCAACACAATGAGAACTCTTATCTACTTTTTTTAAGAAAACTTTTTTTTTTTCACCCCTTCACATCTGAATGTCCTAGAACACGGGACAAATGAGTCAGTGTTTTGCTTGGGCTATTTCTTTTTTTGCAGGACACATTTGAAGTTTATGTACTGCTATATATATATTTTTTTTTTCTCATTTCCTGGAGCCATTTTATATGGCAACTTTTCTTTCTTCTGAAAAAATATTTTATTTTTCATCAGTTTATCCTTTCTTGAAATTTAGTTACGCACTATACTAAATGAGAAAGAAAAAAAAAAAAAAGAGACAATGCTAAGTGAAAAATGAAAGCCTCCATGAAGAAATTCAGGATCCACCTGAACTTCAAGAGCAGTGATTTTTGCCTTATATAGGCTGTGCCTACATTGCTCTTTTATGACTTAAGAAGCTAAGCTAATAGGATCACATTAGTCTGTCTCTCAAACATAATGGTAGTAGCCTGAACTGAAATTCAGTTGTACTAGAAAAGCAATGTCCAGAAAGGACTGAGAACCTGATTGCATCACAATTAACTGAGCAAACTCTGCCCTCAGCAGTTCCAGTTCGAAACATTTGCTGCTTCCCCTCACCTCCTCCAGCCCCCTGCCCCCAGTTTCCCCCTCTTGCTCTTAGCGTTTCAAAACCTTTGGGCATCTAAAATAAACAATTATGGATGAACAAAGATGGTGAAAACTAAATCTGAGTTTTTCTCCTCCTCTCCTTTTTTGAAAAAATAAATTATTTTGCACTCCCATTTGCTAAAATGTCTAGCAGATGATTATTGCACTGCCTTGAATTTTGAAAGAGAGTAGGATATAATTTAAATTCTATTGTATGTTGTTCTGATTAAACTGGTTTTTTAATTGCTTATATGTCATGAGAGAAGAGTAATACTAGACCTACTCCTCTATTTTTGGCTGCCTAGTTTCTAAAAATACAGTAAACTCTCCTTACACTGTGCCAAAGAATTGCAGTTACATTTTAATGCCACCCTTGAAAATATGTTGTTTTTTTGACTTCTTCTTTTTTTTTTTTTTTCATTGGGAAAGGTCTTGCTCCAAAGCACTGCTTTCACAGATAAATAGTGAGCACGTATGATAGCAGAAGGTGTTCTGTCAGTATTGCTGATGCCCAGCAGAGCAGGAAAAAAAGCAGAAGCAGACATTGCACATTGCACAGGCTCCTCTGGGATGAGAAAAGAAACATTTCACTCAACTGTCGACAATGTCACAGTGGCAGATTCCCAGTGCTTGATGATGGAAGTGTTGAGCCTTCTTCATTCTTTCGGGCTTACTTTGTTTTCTAGCGGAGTGGTGGAATTTGGCTTTGCTGTTCAAACTTTCCGCAGGCGCTGTGTATCACATGCAACACTGGACATGTCTCCACTGTGAACATAATTTGAATGAGTTTGTTCACTTGGGTTAAACCAGTGCAGATGGGACTGTCCACAGGAAACAACATTTGAGCCTTTGTATCCATGTCCCTGATGGAGTGACTACTGCTGAAATTACAAGCTCTGGGGACCAGCCCAGTCTGGTTTCTCTGATTGGTTCTGCCTAGAGAGTAGGGGAAAAACTAGTTTAAACTTTTTTGACTGTGTTCTCATTCTCTCACTTCCTTTAAGTCTTTTCAGCATCCCACATAACTAGCATGGTAATGGATGTTTTTTGCCCCATTCAGAATAATTTTAGTAATTCTGGTTCATTTAAGGTGTTCCTTATATTGAGAAGATGGCAAATCTGCTTCAATTGGTTCTTGAGGGGATAATAAAGCCTTTTTTCTTGCGGTTTGCCTTCTGTTTATTTCTACAGGTTCCACTGAGAACAGAGACCATGATATGCCAGGAGCTCTCTGTCACTGAGAAGTTTAGTATACAGAAGTTGGATCCATAGTGATACCACCCCATCTTCTGAGTCAGCAACAAGGTCTATCACCATTAAATTAAACAGTTAACTTTCAAGACATTAGACCGATCTGTGTAATTTTTCCACTTTAATCAATAAGCACAGCTGCTAGAAGTTCAATCTTATATATTGCCCTACATTTTTAGATTAGCTGTTTCATTCTAACCACCCAGTCATTCTTTCTTGGCATCACACACATACTTCTCCATCTCCTCTCCCCTGAAGAGACTTATATTTAAATATTAAATTCGTGTTAAGTGAGGAATAATTTGAAATATCTAGGAAATTAAATTTTAAACACTGATCTCAGCTATTCCCTCTATGTCAGATACCCACATTACCTGAAGCAATTCTGTACCATCTTGCATCTTGTACCACCACAGATTACGGAGTTGAATGCATGGTCATTAAAGATAGGATGATGGGAGAGAGAATAATGCTCCTTAGTGGTTTTTTTTATATCTGTCAGCTCCCTGGACAACATGAGACGGGGACTGCATTCCACTCCGCAGAAAGACACAGGCTCATATGGTTCTGTGGTCAACCTTGCATTACTGTCTGCGGTATTCTAGCTACCCCTTTTGTCACAGTCCACAATCAGCAGTGCAACTTGAGGCCTAATGTTGTTCATTTTTATGTACTTATTTTCCTTGTAGATGCTATGAAATCCACACTTGTAGACATGATTTCTGGAGAAAAGATCAAATATGAAACAAAGCTTCCCAGAACAGGTAGCACCAGGGACTGACAAGAGGGACAGAATCTAGGAAGTCACTGCAAGGACTGGAAAAACTTGTGTTGTAGAAAAGTCATAGCCTTACTACACTGCATTTCATTACTCAGATACCATTTTTTTTCCCTTCTTAAGATATTGCTGATGGTCCTGCACCATTTAATGTAAATATGGGAGTACTTTTCCAGAGCAGCTGCTGTTAAAACTTCGTGTTTTACCCTGGTCATTATGTATCAACAAGATGAGAGTAAAGTTCAGATTTAGGGTACCTTTATGCTTCTCCTCCTGTTATTTCCGTGGGAGGAGAATTTGTGATTGCAGCACTGTGACTGTGTTGTAGGGAGAGGGCTTGATCCAGCCAAAGGGCAGGGAAAAGCACTACCATTAACTTGACCCAGATGTAAAGTGCAACCTCTCATGCAACTTGACAGGAGCACCTAAGCAAAAGAAGTAGCATGCTTTCCTTAAGCATCTATTTTAGCTATTTAGGATAGCTATTTTTCATTTGTGTTCGACAGCACAAAGCTACAGTGAGGCTTTACCAGAGGGCAACAGAGCACCCTGAGTAGCAAGCACAGAGAAATTGTTCCAGTCAGTGAGTGTCCCTGAGGTAAGGTAAGGTGCAATAATATCCACCACTCTAGTTTGATAAGAACTTTATTTCCAGGTTAATTCTCTGTTTTCAGACTAAAGGTCATCCCAGGTTGTTAAATGATGATTTTAGACCTTTAGACATAGCTATACTCTGAGTGTGCTGCTTAGTTTATAAGTAGAATTACACTTTTGCCTCAGTTTATTTCCATATCTCTACTCTAATCATACTGAGGCAACCTGTGCTTACAGGGGTCCACAAAAAAACCCCAATATCTGGGAATTTTTGAAGCTCCAGAGTGGAAACTCCTTTAGATGTCTGAAGAAATTACTCAATGACAGAAGGCTGACTACTTTAAATAATCGTGCTTTTTCTTTTTCTTACATTTACTGGGTCAACAGAAAGAATCAAAAACTCCTATGAGATGTAAATATTTTCAAGACTTTGTAAAGAGTCAACATAGGTCTACATTTGCTGTATACTCTGGAAAGATGATCTTGGTCAAACACTGTTAGTCTGCAGCAGATTAAACAACTGCATTACTATGAACTGTGTTTACTTCTCAAAAATTCAGCTTTTGCAATTTCTAGCTATGCTTTAGTAAAGTAGAGGATGTCCAGGGTGGGCTCCTTTTGCTCTGCTGATGGTCGGAAACACACACTCTGAAATAGCTTAGAGAAAGCTTTACCTCTTCACGTTCATTTACACCTGTCTTTCAAGTAGCTAGTCATAAACTTTGTTTTTTTTTTTTCTGATTCAAACTTTCAAACAAACTCTACATGAGATAGGGAGCAGTTTACTTTCAAAGCATTGTGAGGAGCAAAAGTTCAGATTGCATCCTAAAGAAGCACAAGCTTTCCGGCACAGCTCAGAAGCAAAAGAGCACACGGAATTCTGCAGAACCAGCATCCCTAAGCACTGGGGGTTGTGAACTTCCTGATGGACAAAATGTCAGAGTACTGTGATGTGTTTTGTAAAAGCTTTATACCAAACTGTGGCAAGGATGAGGGCATTAAATTGTAATGATACTGAAGTGTTAGTGAAAGTGGCGAACAGGGCCTTTACTTGGTGTGCACTACTTTGGAGATGCGGTAAATGTTGAAGGAGCTTTTATTTTCTCTCTAAGCTCTTTTTTTTTTTCCTTTATATATATATATATATATATACCAAAAAAGGAGGGAGAGAGGAAAACAAAATGCTGTGATTCATTTTGTTACTCATTTTCAGTAGCTACACAGAAAAAGTCTGGTCACTGACTTTTGAAGAAAACCTTTTGTGTGGGCCACATATTAATATGGATATCTTTAACTCAGTACTGAGAAATATTATTTATTGCAATATATAAAAAGAAATTTTGGATTTTCAGAACGTGGACCACATTCAAAGACACTGCACCTTTATTTTCAGCCTCCTATTTGCAATTGAGAATGTCTCCTTGATAACCACAAGATATAATTAGGTGTAATAACATTAGAAAAGAATGCATGTGGGGTTTTTTTTAAACTTACAAAAAGAAATAAAAAAATTTCCTCTGTATACTTCCTGCACACACATGCTTATTTAATTTCCTTCTCTCTTTTCCTCTGCTGTATCCCCTTATGCTTAACAGCTAAAATTAAAAGCTAAAGTTAACACCTCACTAACCAGCTCTCTGCAGCTTCGAAATCTCTGTTGTAAGGAACTTCAGAAAGAAAACAAGCTTTTGACTTTGCCTGTTAATCAATGTACTGACTGTGCTTAGGAAAAATTTATTGACTGTCTTTGAAAGATTAACATATGTAGTTTCATTGTTGACATAAGCCAGTAATTACATTCTGCTTACTTAAATTTCAGCAGGTTCATTTGGGCCGCTAACCACATTTGCCATTTACATGGCTAATTCAAATGAGAGCTTTATGAGTGGCATTATGTGATAAACCACTTCTCTACTTCTGCTAAGCACATGGTAATGCGCTTCAGAGCAGCACCTTGCTCCTGCTGTTGGTCGCTTTGGGGAGGACTGTCCTTTTCTGTGGGTTTTCAGCATCTGGAAAACACTCACATACCTCATGGAAAGAAAGAAACATTATGCTGCTTTCTACAAAACATAGAATCATAGAATGGCTAGAGTTGGAAGGGACCTTCAAAGGTCATCTAGTCCAACCCCCCTGCCAGGAGCAGGGACATCCCCAACTAGATCAGGTTGCTCAGAGCCTCATCCAGCCTGGCCTTGAACATTTCCAGGGACTGGACATCCACCACCTCTCTGGGCAACCTGTTCCAGTGTTCTACAACTTGCATTATAAAAAAAAAATTTCCTAATATCCAATCTAAATCTACCTCCCTCTATTTTAAAACCATTACCCCTCATCCTATCGCAACAGGCCCTACTGAACAGCCTCTCCCCATCTTTCTTGTAGGCCCCCTTGAGGTATTGGAAGACCACTGTCAGGTCTCCCCAGAGCCTCCTCTTCTCCAGGCTGAACAGCCCCAACTCTCTCAGCCTGTCCTCATAGGAGAGGTGCTCCAGCCCTCTGATCATCTTCGTGGCCCTCCTCTGGACCCTCTCCAACTGGTCCATGTCCTTCTTATGCTGGGGACTCCAGAACTGGACACAGTACTCCAGGGTACTCCAGGGGTCTCAGCAGGGCAGAGTAGAGGGGGAGAATCACCTCCCTCGACCTGCTGGCCACACTTCTCTTGATGCAACCCAGGATGGGGCCGCAAGGAGCATTGCCAGCTCATGCTGAGCTTCTCGTCCACCAGCACTCCCAAGTCCTTCTCCACACAGCTGGTCTTGATTCATTCTCTGCCCAGACTGTATTTGTGCTTGGGATTGCCAAGGTGCAATCCCAAGGTGCAATGACCCAGGTGCAGGACCTTGCACTTGGCTTCATGAGTTTGGCACGGGCCCACCTCTCCAGCCTGTCAAGGTCCCTCTGGATGACATCCCTCCCTTCCAGCGTGTTGATGGCACCACACAGCTTGGTGTCATCGGCGAACTTGCTGAGGGTGCACTCTATCCCACTGTCCATGTTACTGACAAAGATGTTGAACAGGGCCGGACCCAACACGGACCCCAGAGGGACGCCACTTGTGACCAGTCTCCACTTGGACATCAAGTCGTTGACCACCTCTCTCTGAGTGCAGCCATCCAGCCAAATCCTTATCCACCAAGTGGTCCATCCATCAAACCCATGTCTCTGTAGTTTAGAGAGAAGGATGTTGTGCGGGACAGTGTCAAAAGCTTTACACAAGTCCAGGTAGATGATACCCATTGCTCGTCCCTTGTCCACCAATGCTGTCACCTCATCATAGAAGGCCACCTAATTGGTCAGGCACGCTCTGCCCTTGGTGAAGCCATGTTGACTGTCACCAACCACCTCCTTGCTCTCCATGTGCCTTAGCATGGTTTCCAGGAGAATTTGCTCCATGACCTTGCCAGGCACAGAGGTGAGGCTGACCGGCCTGTAGTTGCCCGGGTCTTTGTTGTTCCCCTTTTTAAAAATGGGGGTTATGTTCCCTCTCTTCCAGTTCATCGGGGACCTCACCAGACTGCCATGATTTCTCAAATACAATGGCCAGTGGCTTGGCCTTCCACAGCTTGGGTGGTGAGACAAGAGCCCTTATCGGTGAAGACTGAGGCAAAAAAGTCATTGAGTACCTCAGCCTTCTCCATGTCTGGGTAACCAGGACACTGTTTTCCTTCCGGAGGGGGCCTACATTCTCCTTGGACTTTCTTTTGTCCCCTACATACCTATAGAAGCTTTTTTTGTTGCTTTTTATATCCCAGATTCAATTCCGTCAGGGCTTTAGCCTTCCTCACCGGATCCCTGGCTACTCACACAGCCTCTTTGTAGTCCTCCCAGGCTACCTGTCCCCACTTCCACCCTCTATAGGCTTCATTTACTTTCATTTGGTCCAGGAGCTCCTTGCTCATCCATGTGGGCCTCCTGGCTTTTTTGCCCAACTTGTTCTTCATCGGGATGCCTTTCCCAATTCACTTCTCCATTCCTTTCTGAGACGTTTTTAGGTCAGATATTGCCATTTAAAAGCTAAATCTCTCTCTCACCCATGGCTCAAGTAAATGAGCTGTTTGCAGGGAATCTGCTGGAAATTGCAATGAAGGAAGAAATCTTCCTGTAAAACTACAAAACAACTGCAGTCCCAGAATAGCAATGAGCTCTGGGAAGCCCTTTCTTAGTTGATGGAATTGCTTGCCTTCCTACGCTCGTTTATGGGAAAGTCTGTGTATACCATGTGCCGTCTTGCACCCAGGAGATGCTATCTGTGCAGTTAAAGAGTCCTTCCCTGACCCGGGAGAGGGATGGCTTAGTTTCACCCCCAAATAATAAAGTAAGGCAGAAGTTTTTAAAATAGCTATATTCTGTTCATTAACTATCCATCATAGGGAAAGATCTGCAGAATCCAAACGGCAGCATATTATGGCTCTGTGGTTTCTGATGGGAAAACAAATACATCACGTAAGGGGAATAAAGTGCTTTTCTCTGGTTATCATTCCACTCCAGGCTTTTGTGTCACAGATTGTCTGGCAGACTCTCACAATTGTTTCCTCCTGCAGCTTCTGGAAATGATCTTCTCTTCCTTTCAGTGAAGAGAAATATGCCCACAGCAGAGATGGGTTTTATTTGCGGTATTGCTTTGTATTTTTCCATTTTACCATTAACTGATTTTCAGGTCTCAATCTGTTTCACGTATATGAACATAATTTCTGTCAAGACCTGTACCATGCTCGGGATGATTGTCGATATGCCTGAAATCTGTGTCCTATTAATGTATTTGTATTGTTGTTAAATCTTTGACAGTCACACAAGATCTGAGTCACCCTGCAGACTGCAGTGAGCAAATGAGAGTGCACGTCAATAGTGCAAATCTGGCTGCGCACAAGGAGCTGAAGGAGTGCATAAAGCCAGTTCCAGAGAGACGGGTCTGATGCAAAGCTGAAGCTCATACTCCCTAAATGGACTTTCCTCTTCAATTTGTTAGATTTCATCCATCCAGGCTATCATGAAATTCACTACTTGGGGTGGGTTGTGAAAAGAAAAATATCCAAGACAACTGCTTTTGACTGTGAGTCTGATCACCTATCTAATGAAAGGAAGCAGCAGGCATTCGGATGTCAGCTAGCTGGCTGGTCCATGCTCAGAGAGTGCTTTTCCCCCTCCCCCAATCCTCCTCCTCGGGAGCTGAAGCAGCAGCATCTCCTTCTCCTGAGGCTGCTCTCCCAGCGCTGTGCTGCCATGGGGCCAGCTGGCTCCTTCCTCTCGCCCGGGTCCTGTGCCACCTCGGAGACACACCAAGTCCCCACCTGCGCACGGCCTGTAGGTTGGACGCTGGCCTGTCAATTGCCAGAAATTTGGCTGTGACTCAAATGGATACCACTAAAAATACGCCCTTTTTTTTTTGTTTTTGTTTTAGTTCCTAGCCAGTGTGACTGCAAAGCACATTTCCTTGAGAGCTGGGGAGAGCACATGGGGCCTGATGCCTGATGAAGTGGCTAGTCTCTGCCTGGCATCCTTTATTTGATGGAAGACATCACTTGTGGAAGGTAGCATTGCTAGCTGTTTTCCTCACAACGCCTCAAATACCTCAGAATGACTGGCTTCAGAAATGAGCTTTTCCTGCCTCTCCACAGCTTCCAACCCCCAGCATATTTATTTTTCCTGTTACTTTCTTCAGTGGTTTAAGTTGCTTCCTGTGTATGCAGCATTATGTCTGTGCTTGTGATTCATTACATTGCTTACGGGTGTTTAGAGTCTCCTGTAAAACATGATTTGTAAATATATCCTCCATGTGAGATGGGGAGGAAGAGAGGACTCTAGCACTTTGCTGCCTGCTATGCTGATCAAGTATGAAGGTAGGAAATAAAAAAAAAAAATATATCTGTCCAAATAAATCTGTTCTCTGCTGAAAGAGTTTAAAATGGAAGTTTAAAATTAAGAGTAATGGTAAATTATATATACACGTATGTTTAACAGTAAGGTTACGAAGTGTTTGGTTTTAAATCATAGATGCAAAACCAATTCTCCCTTTAGTTTTGAGAAAGAGCAAGAGCTGGAGAGACTGAGAATTGCCCAGGCCTTTCTTCTCAGACCTTCTGCCTGTTCTAGACCATTGGTTGGTGTTTCTCTCTGCTCCAAGCAGAATTTGGCAGCTAAATACTGCAAGAAATTAAATGGAGCAATCCCACATGAGATGTGGTGGGAAATACAGAGTCAGTCTTTAATCTAGTTTTCTATAACTGAGATGTCACTGACTTAGCAACTTAGCTGTATGATTTTTCCTGCATATTTCCCAGACTTAACCACCCTAAGAACTGAGGAAACTAATGCTGCCGTAGAGAAATTATGTTGACTATGATAACATGGCAGGGTCAATCAACAATATCAAACATTTTAGATCCAATGCACAAATCTCTTGACTCTATGACTGAGTGAGATAACAGCTTGTCACTCTATTCGCAAAGCAGCTGTATGATGAGAACAAGATGAGCTTCTGCTAGCAGCAGAAGGATGGGGAATCTGGTGATCTTTGGCTTCATCAGGGTCTGAAACAGCGAGTGCTGTCTGGTGCAAGCCCAGTGTTGTGCTCCTCTCTTTGCCTTTGCCCTCTCTCTCCCTCAAGGGCAGATTTTTTCCCAATACTCTTTCCTCCTTCTCTGCTTTGAGACACCAATTTCTCTCAGAATGGTTCAAACCTCTGTTTCTAGCTGGGAATAGTCTTGCTGAAAACAAAACAGAGATCTGAACCTTGCTTTACTGAAGCACTGCTACTCTTCTGCAACTTTCAGCATCCAGGTGTTTTTTTCCATTGCCACACAGATCCAGTCACTTCATCACTGCAGCATCTCGCATTGACTGGGAAAAACAATGGTAAGCAGATTCCTGTTTAGTTAATTGAACTGTTTCAGTAATGTGGAAAAAGGAGTACGTTCCCCTCCTCTACCAGCTCTGCTCTTTGACAAAGCAGGATATTTTTTTCCCTGCAATGCTTCCAACAAAACTCAGCCCGAGGCAGAGAACCTGGCATAGAAAATTGTATCTCTGCCTAACTATTTGGACTAAAAACAACCGAAGCAGGAGCTTTCAATGGAAACTGTCAGGCGACTGACAATAGGTGATATTAGCAACTCTGTCTACTGCCTCATATACCCAGCCTATTGCTGTGCAGGCTGTGCTGATTGGGGCAGGCTTGGAGGAAAGGAAGATTTAAGCAAGGGGGTTTGAGTCTTTCTCCTTAAGTTGCCTACAGCTGTTCAGATGCTTTCCATTTTATCAGTGTCTGTGGCAGGATGTAGCATAATGAATACATGAGTATTATTAAACAATTAGCCAGGTGACATTTTTGGGCTTTATATTACTCTCTAGCAAATGCATAACACTCGTACATTAGTAAGCAATTACGTATTCTGCTGCGTCTCAGACCGTAAATAATTATGTGCCATTTGAAAGACAGCCAAAAGAGCAATGTGAAATGCTTAAATGAAAAAGGGAGAAAGTAGGGAAAGACAGACAATTCTCAAGAAAGCAAGAAAAAACTCATACTCATGATCTGCACTAGCTTATACTTAGAAGATACTGATGTAGCATAATGCACCTAAAATTATACCTGCACCAATACCTGATAGGAGAAAATAATTATGCTTTTTGCTCAAACAAAGAAGGAAACTTTAATGTTTTTACTGAAATAAAAATTCTTCTGAATGTCTTATAAAAGTCTTTTAGACGTTAGTCACATAAATAGCTCCTTGTCATGGCCAAGACTTCATTAAAAGTAGCCTCCTCTAAAGACCAAGTGGCAAATAGCCTCTTGCACCTTCTAGTCAAACAAATACAACTAGTAATCTACTCTATCTTACCAGCTCAGACGTTCTCCCTTGTTAGACGGGACCTTTATCCCCTTTCCCTTCCCCAAAGTACTCACAGTTAAGAAAATTGTACTTGTTTGCTGACTTGAGACTGAAGTAGAACTGCCAACTTGCCCCTCACATGCCATCTGAATCCTTGCCATGTTAGACTAAGCAGACTAAGTGTACTATTACTAGTAGTAATAGTAGATGACTAAGTAATGCATTGCTCCAAGAGTGAGTGCTTTTTACCTTTCCCCATTTGACAGTGGTGGAGAGAGATGAAAGCCAGTTCCACCACAAAACTCACATGCAATTAAAAACAATAACAACAAGAAGTAAAGCTGGGCTTGTTTTCTACCACCTACTCCACAGACTCCTCTCTGTTCATCAAGTGGGTTCCGTGTTCATAAGAATACCCTGCAAAATGGTTGGGACTATCTAGAGATGATCTGGGAGTCCGGCATCCTTTTCTAGTGATGTCAGGCTGGCTGTCCCAAAACCAGCTCTCAGAGAGGCCGGATGATGAAAGAAGCCTCAGGAACTTACCAATTTCATACAACAGCTGGACCAGTGCTGGAGTCCTAAGGGAAGAATAAAAGCAAGGCTTCCCTGCCTGGTGGAAACTACGGTAGATACTCTTTTGCAGCTGTATCTCTTCACCTTTTCTGGGATGCCTGGCCTTTGATGGCTCTATCTTACACACCTGTACAAAGGGTGTGAAAAGGCCCAAACCACTTTCAGCTAACACAGAACAGGCTTGGCTGAAAGAATTTCAGATAAACTTCAATGTGGAGGTTTTTTTTAACCTTGACTGTGGAGGCTCTGTGTAATTCCTTCATCTGTACAATAGCATGAGTCCCAAGAATATTTCAATATGGAGACAATATTTAACTGGAAATTGTAAAAGACTGTGTCGAATATTTGTCTCAACATTGTCAAAACATCAAACCACCACCCGAACAATGGCTTCCCATTATCTTACAAGCCAACTCCTGTTGTCCTGCGAACCTGAATGCAGAGCTGGTTCTGAGAAATTTAACCCTACCACCCCCCGCCTCCCACCCGCCGCATGTGCCCAGAGATGATTATGGGCATGCATATCACCACCAGGTGAGGGGTGTGTCTAGGAAAACCAGCTCTTGGAATACAATGAGTACACGAACATAAAAGGGGAAAAAACATCAAGAAAAAAAACCCACTCATCCACGGAATCAACATCGAAACGACCAACATTGGACAGATCGTTCCCCCACCGAGTGAACTGGACTGTCAGGATGCCGCAGCTCCGTGGTGGTAGCTATTGCAGCTCTTTTTCCCTCTTTCCTTTCTTTCTCTCCTTTCTCTTGCATTTACAAACTTTTTGTCGGGTTAATAAAGTTACCTAGTGCTTGACTCTGTTTTGAGTCTTAATTCTGTTCCCGAGAATGCGAGCAAAACCACGCTCCCGTGTGTGAGAGGTTGGTCCAGCTGCCCCTAGCCTCCCAGACTTGTCTGAGGTCGGCTAGAACACAAGGGGGCCTTCCTCTCATCCAAAATCAGAACATGACAGAAATCTAATGTTATTGTTTCAGTATTGCTGATTGCAGGAAGATTGGTATTTGCCTTGCTGTCCTCCTATGTGCCCCTTCCCGCCTATGAACTGCTTAAACTAATATTTTTAGCCACACCAACCCAGACACCTGGAAACTAACCCTTGATGGTGTGATGGATTCCTCTATCTCCTTCTAGAGTAGAAGCACCCTAGCTCTTCCTCCTTCAGATATTTTACAACCAGCAATAACAATAAAAGAAAGAAAACAAGGACCTTGAAAACTCTTCATGTTTTTCCTGTTGGTATGGAAACTAAATGGTTTTGTTTGGTTGTTTTTTTTTTCACACATCAGTACATGCTGTTATACTTTATTATGAAACTCTGGAAAGGCTTGTCTTCTAATGAAAATGTAACTTATGTAACCCTTGAATTGTTGCAGAAGTGGTAAGTCTAGACTATGAAGTCGTGCTTTACAGTACGATTTTAACTTGAGATATTTTGCATATCAGTCTCCATGGTGCCAATGACAAGGGCTTCTCTGCCTGCCCGAGAGAGACTTGGATGGGTTATTTGAAGGCATCAGAAAAACAGTTGCAAGTGATGTCTCCAGGCAGACACTGAAGGTACCAGAAAGACATCTGAAAGACATCTCACTATATTCAGTGAAAATAATGCTACAAGTATCTCCTTAGCTGCAGACATCCCTCTGGAGATCCTGTTGCATGCTGTTAATCTCACTTCTGTGATCTACCATGTAGACTTCTTTTGTGCTGTGCTGGGAGTGTCTCTTAATTTGTTTCCTAAGACTCTCTGCCTCTGCTCTTTTCAATATCCATACCTAGACCAGCTATGGAAGCAAACCACCTTTTTCTTTAGAGTATTAAATAGGCATTATGTCCTGACACATACTCCATGAACTTCAGATATTTTGGAAGTGCTGAAAATTAATTGATCCATGACTTTTTCATGCTGTAAGCATTGAGTTTGTTGAAGTCCTACAGCTAACATTGTTTTAACAAATACTAGCCACATGAGGCAGCTCTGACTTTCTCTTGTGCCATCCCATAAGCTGGTCAAGCCCATGTGTGTTAGATGTTGGTGGAAGGGTGTTGGTAGTGGGTGGGCTGCAGGGTGGCCTCTGAGGAGAGGCTGGGGGCTGCTCTGTGTTGAGCACAGCTGATTCGAGCCAACAGCCCCACCACAGGACACAGCCAAGCTTTCTCTTGATGAAAACATGTTTAAGAAACGGCTTATTTTCTGTCAGGACAGAAAAATACAAACTGAACGATGGAGTCTCCTTTTTCACTGTACAATAATCAGGAGAAGAGACAACCTCTATTAACCCCAGCGCCTCCCAGGAGAGCTCAGAAATATGCCTTGAGGACCTTCCTTGGGTGCCAAAGCCTGGCTACTGGCTGGGTCCTCAGCTAAATCCTGGGCACTTGCCCAGGAGGAGTTTCCAACCTCATGCTCAGCACTTCCTGGGAGTCTGAGAGCTGAGGAACCAGCTGGAGTCCTCTGAGTCAGCTAGGTTCTCCCAACACTTCTGTCATTTAGCTTTTACTGTAAATGGCAAAGAGTAAAGGAGGGTTCAGGATCAGACTGAGCAGTCCTGACAAATAGCTCTTGCAGCTGCTGTCCATCGACCTCTCTAGGGGCTCATAAACTAGAAACTACTGTTGCAGGCTGGCTGCTGAGAAAGAACTGTTTCCCACTTCTGTCTCTAGATTCATCTAATCTCTCTGCTACTGCTGCCAGTCCTGCTGAGTCAGCTCCCTTCTCTGCTGGACCAGCATCTGTATCTCCTGACTTCACAACTCCTGCATTATCAGTTTATGAATTTTCCAGCACCTTTGAGCACACAGTAGAGAATGGGGCCAAAACAAAAGACAGAGCTTTGTATTGTCTATCTGGAAGTCTTTTGCAAAGCTGTATGGATGAGAAAAAAAAAAGCACACCACTTCTTTCTGGATTTCATGCAAAAATTGGCACACAACTCATCCCCCTACTGTCAACTGATGCAAGTGAAAGTTAACAGCTGTGGTTTTTTGCTTAAACAGTGAATATAGTTGCTGGAATGGTGTTTACTGGTTATTTCACCTATCACTGAAGTATTTTTCCACAGGCACTGTAGCCTCTTGGAATCCATACAAGAGCATGCAGCAAGGAGGTTGCATTCTTTTTTCTGCCAAGGAAAACTCGAGGTCTCCAAAACATTGTCTTCCACAAGGCTCAGCCTCCTCACAGAAGAGATGCTCTGGTGACTTCTCTCTGTCACCTCTACTTCTGTCCGTCATGGGAGTAAACCATCTTGGAAACTAGCTACCTGTAATCCTACTTGGGAATGGACTGTCTGTGAGTTTTTTGATACTGGGAAGAAGCCATGACTATGCCTGTCTATCATTTAGGGTAATATGTGTGCTGGGACCATGGTTCTGGCTTGGAGACAGCATTAGAAGAGAGAAATGATAGGGTAGATTCCCCATGTCCAGACAATCATAGCAGTAAACATCTAAGATAATTCATATTTGAGGTGGAATTGCTAAATGCTGGCCAGTTCTGATGTAGGGTGGGAAATAGAGGGGTATAGTGCTGAGGAGGCATAAACGTGGCCAAGAGATCTACTGGAGAGACTCAATCCAGGCCAGTATTCAGTTTCAAAATAAAGGGAGGTCAGTTTCAAAATAGAGAGAGGTAGATTTAGATTAGGTACTAGGAAAAATTTTTTTACACTGAAGGTTGTAGAACACTGGAACAGGTTGCCCAGAGAGGTGGTGGAAGCCCCATCCCTGGAAGCATTCAAGGCCAGGCTGGATGAGGCTCTGAGCAACCTGATCTGGTTGGAGATGTCCCTGCTCCTTGCAGGGGGGTTGGACTAAATGACCTTTGAAGGTCCCTTCCAACCCAAACGAGTCTATGATTCTGTGATTCTATTCATCACCATCAGGCTGAAATTTTAGAGGAGAAGTTTAATGGAAGTTAAACATACAGTAAGGGTTTTAAAGAGTTGCCTATTTGATGTCAATTTCTGTTTAAATTTCTCTCTTTTATTTAATGGGGACAAGACCCGGTCATTAAAACCACTGAATAATTTCTAATAATACTTGGTGGCTAATTTTAACATATTAAAAATCTGTGGTGCTCTTGAAGTAGATAACTTTGAACACTAACCATTTTGCTTTGTCAAAATATTGTAATTTCACTGTCTTTGATATAAATGTAGTTCCTTAAATCTCAGCTACAGTTAAGAAGTGAGTCATGAATTTAAATGGCGCAGATTAAAGTCTAACCAAAAATATAATTTTCACAGGTGATATTGATCTTGTCTGTCCTTTATATCGCAGCTATATGTAATAAAACATGACTGTTACTGTCAATAGAGTATGTTTACATGAAAGGGAAGAGATTCCAGTAAAAATACTGTATCTTGTTGAATGCCCATGTACCTGCAGTGTGTATGTTCTTTTAAAAATATCTGTGATTGCAGCTCCCATGTTTTCTGTTCTCATTTCTAGAAGGGAGACCCTTTGCATTCTGTGCCCAGTACACATAGCCTGGCCATTTCTGAAAGAACATTGAAGTAAAACATAGTAGATATGTGTTAGGTAGGAGCACAGAAGCACACAAAAGGGTTGTTTTTTTTTTTCTACATGGGAAAATTTTGAAGTTGCAAAGTTTAACTCTAAACCTAAATACCTGAAATGACATACTTATCTGGACACACAGTTCCTACATAGTTCCTCTTCCACCTCTGTTCTGTAAGGAGCCCTTTGTGCAGACCTTCCACTGACTTCAAATTCATCAAGATCTCTGCTACCTGGGTAGCTATGTGCTCCACTGTTTTGTCCAGTAATGGCAATAGCTTACCATATATGCAAATATATGTATGTTCCTGATTTATATATGTAAATGTGTGTGTATATATATGTTTCAGAATCCTGCCTTGTGAAGATTTCATGAACACACTGCCAGGATACTAGCTACGGGGAAGAGAGATTGGGGAATGTTGTAGAGATCCTTCCTAGCAGTCTCGAACTTGCATTTTCTCTTATGTGGTGCAGCATGTCTCCTCCTAAGAGCTAGTCTCTGGGCCCCATGGGTGCCCTGAGGTGCAATAGGTAGGGTTTCAGTTACACCAGGCTATTAAATAGACCTTGCAACACAGAAGGAAGTTACATGCATATTCATTCCTATACTTCCTTTTTGTGAATGTTTGTAATGTTGCAGAAATGCTTATGTATAATTCATTCTCTGTCTCCTTTCCTCAGGTCTACTTTTGCATTTGCTGGCATGGTGCTTGTAGATATGATTTAATGTCGAGCTCTGGCTGATTGCTTCTACATTTCGTATAGTGAATCGTAAGCTTTGTTTCTCTAAATAAACAGGGATTATCTCATTTGATTTTCTGGGACTTGTTGTCACCCCATGTTTAAACTATCATCATGGTTTTGCCACTGACCTGCTGCCATCTTAAGATCTTTATGCTGTAAAATGTTTTTCTCACACAACTTCTGTGCAGTTCCCAGAAGAGTCAGGTTAGCATGTGTGTGAACTTTTGGGGATTTCAATTGACTCTCATAATCTGTTTTAACGTCAGTGTTGAGCTTTCTTTTCTTTTTTTTTTTTTTCCGCCTCTTTACTTTTTTTCGTTCTTTTCCTTCATGTGGGCATTTTTCTCCTTAATTTGCCTTATTTACAGTCGTAATTTTTTTTTGTCTTAGTTGAATCTTCGCACACTGATCCTCTTCTATTTCCTGGACCCATTTTGCCTTTGACCAATCTTTTCTATTGGGCAGTTTGTCTCTCCTTGGCCTAAGATGCTGTCTGCTGACATGGGAGTCTAAGAACATAAGGAATTACTGTTATAAAATAGCATAGTTAAAGCTGGTTGGAAAAAGCCAGAGTGGTGAAAAAAGAGGAGGTAAGGATCTAATTATGTGGCAAGACAGAGAAGGCTCACTGCTTCTGAAACAACCAAAGCAATGTTGTAATATGAGAGGAAATCATGTGGAAAATGGCTATAATTCTCACTCTAAAGCAATCTCCTACTAGGTAAAGCTATCAAGATGAGAAACTAAAAAAAGTATGAGAGAAACCTGCTGTGTTTTTTACTTCAAGATACAAAACACATTCTTGTAAAATATCCAACTGTTTGTTTTCATTTTTTTAAATGTTATTTTCCTTCCTGTTGCTCTTTTATGGCTTGTGTCTCCCATGCAATAGATACATTTGAACAGTTTCCTCCCACCACTTTTGTAGACAGTGAAGAAGGGCAAGAGATAATATCAAAAGCAGCCTTGAGATCCAATAGAAGGTGACATTAGGTGACCCCATGCTAAGCTTCAAGGAGTTGGTCAGGAAGCCACTGAAGCAAGGTAGTTAGCAGAGTGCTGTAAGGAGGGGAAAATACTGAAAGTAGGGCTAGAGACTAACACTTATTTAGCCTGAAGCAAGGTTGATATTTTATGGTGGTGACATTTTATTTTTATTTAATAGAAGGAGAGGGAGAGCAGTAGCTTTCAGAACAATCAGTAGTTCAGTGAAGGAAAAGTAGCTGACTAATGCTGAAAGATGCCCTGTGGAATGAATGTAAGGTGAAAACTAGAACTGGAAAGAGATCTAGTAGAGTGGGTCTTTGAGTTAAAACATCAACTTAATATTTGTTTAACAGAGAACAGAACTGATGAAGGGTTATTGAGGGCAACAGCAGACTTCAGTTTAAGGCTGTATTTAACAGGCATCTGTCCAGTGGTACATTTAGTAAGTTATTCTTTTGTTCTCCAGAAAACATTAAGGTCCAAATCACTGTGCAAAATAAGAAAGAAGCGGCCATTTTGAGACCACCTGCTCTGGTACATGAAATGATCTACTGTGGCTTTTAAGCTTGAAGGAGGAATGAGCTTACTCAACTAGAGCTGATGAACCTTTGGTCCTTGCATAGTCTTTAGAAGAACAGCACCAAACCAGTGCCATTTTCAGGTCTCATATGAGAGATATTAAAGCATCTTTATGGATATTGCAAGTGTTGGATGATGTGACCTTACAAAGCCTGCCTTGTCCTAAGGCATATCCCCACCCATCTCTATGTTACTCATGCTGCATGCTATCAAGTGGTACTTTCTCTTTTCTTGTGAATTTGTAAGACAAATAGAGTGCCTTCATGGAAGACATTTCCTGATACGCCTATAAGCAGAAAAGCCATGCTTTAAAAGCAAAGCTATAAGCAGTATTGCTGGTGTTATTCACTGCTCCAGGACACTTACCTTAGTGAGCAAAAGTTGGCTGAGATGCTTTCCAGGGTAGTCACCATGTTCAAGGGGTCTCATTGTCATGTGTTGCATGAGACTCGTGCTTCTGGTTTGGCTTTGCTAGCCTGAAAGCCAGGATCTTGAGAGCCAGGAGACCACGGATAGACTTTCCTCTTGTGCAGGTAGGACTGCAGCCCTAGTTTAGCAAGTGTCTCTCATGCCAGAAAGGCATGAAGGGCAAGGTGAACAAGCCCATGCAAACCTTGTGTGCTTCCTTGAAAAGTGTGGTATGGACACAACGGAGGGCTCTCCACTGAAGATGCAGCCGTAGTGGGTGGAAGAGCACCACTGGGAAACTGACCGAAAGTTGTGTGGTCCTACCAAAATGGCAATATATACATACCCTATGGCCAGGTTGAAATTTATGTATTAGCTGCAAGAGGATATTGTTATTGCAGTTGTAACGTGTCCCAGTCCAAACTTAAGAACTTATAGTAACCCTTAGGAAACAAGTTCTTATAGGTCGATGCCCAGAGGAAGAGCAGCAGCAAAGACAGTAAGTCGTATGACTGGAACATTGTTTACTTGGAGGAAAATCTTGTATATTAGTCCTCATAGTGCTCACTGGGGGAAGCAGTGGGGTAGACAACTGATTGGTTATTGTTGTGAGAAGTCATCTTTTGTCTAAATTTGGGTCTTTGAATTATCCTTACCTTCTTTGATTACTACAATAAAACACCGTCTTTAATTTGGTGGCAGGCAGAAGCTTTGTATATCCAGGTTTATATCAAGGGCTTGAAAGAAAGATCATTACTACAGCTATTTTTGAACTCAATATTCACCTCCAGAACATCCTCCGAACAGTAACAGCAGCACAAGATCAAATAATTTTGCTCTTGATCACATGAGTACTCCAGATGGAAAACTCTCACTTTGAGCTTCTACATGGAGTATCCACTTTCTCCGTGAACAGCTGCTTTCAAATTTCTTGTAGATGAACAGGCACTCATCACTTACCTCTTCCCCTTATTTATAATACTGTTTTCCCCTAAATAGTGGAGGCATATGCAGTGATTTCCGTCTCCAAGGTCTTACTACAAGAACGAAAGCAGATGAGACACTCCAGAGATCACAATTTTTAAATCAAATCAGAGTTCAGATTCTGTTCAAGGTTGCAGTGCAAGTATTTTTTGTAAGTACTGTTCTGTTTAAAGACTTTGCAAACCTAGAAATATATACTAAGAAATGGTATAGAAATCACTGTTTCCATATAGGCATCACCAAGTAACCTTGGTACAAAACTTCAGTTTGTTTAAACCACTCTTACTGTGTTTTTGGTTTTATAGTGGTCAATTCAACAACCTTAGGAAAAACACTCAGCTGGGAGATGTACAGAATGTCTTAATGCTGTCATTGCCAGGTGCTCCAGGCTGCTATTGCTTCTTATGTCCTTGTCTTATTCTCAGTAGAAGCCAAACTTATCAGTTTCAAAGAACTCAAAGGATTTTACTTAGAACTCTACTTTGATTTTGGAAAAACAAACAAACAAATGAAACTTTTCTGGAAACAAACTAATGTTGTCTGCTGCCCTGTTAGGCAATTTAGAGTATTATCTTAATGTCAAGTGTCAGTTTTGTAATGAAATTTTAGCTGGATGTATGCAAGAAATAGATTTAAGTTAGACATATACAGAAATCCTGTTATGTATCTGAGAAGCATGCATCAGCATTGTGTTGAAAGTGTCATAAATAGACATCTGCAATTTCCATGAACTGTTTTAATGGAGATTAAATGTCACAGGGCACTTTGTGCTGCCAGGCAGAATTATTTCACAGAGACCCCATATACTTGATCTTTTATAATGTTGGTGATTCTTTTTTTTCATAAATGAGAAAAAAGGTAATGTGGTAAGAGAATAACTCAGATTGCTTTACACTAATTGTATTCCAAAACATTTTGAGTTTTTAGATAACATAATTAATGGGGAGTATTTAGCATAATTTCTTGATATCATATAAAACTTCAATGTTTTATAATATTCTAACTCTTCAGAAATAAGATCTGAAGTCTGCATCAAAGAGATGCAAAGATGTGACAATATTTGTTCCAGAGTATCAGGTTTTATGTGCAATTTCACACTTTGTTGTAATTTAACGCTCAGTTGATTGATTATCTACCTGTTTAGTTAGATACTTTTAGTCACAATTGTAATAACTCGCACAAAATCTCAGTAAAGGAATGGATGATTTGCACAAATATTTGTATAAATGTAGTTTAAAACTAGATGTAGTTACTCATAACAGTAAGAAAATACAGTGAAATAAATTCTTAATCCCTAAATAATTTTTTTTCTATTTCTTTTGAGATTTTCTGGGAATTGCAAAAGTAAAGAAGAACATCCGTAGGCCTCCATTATTGGTTATTGCTTGAGCCTGAATATCAAGTAAGAAGGACTTATTGTCCTCTGACTTGTTATAGCCCTTTACATGTTTTTAAAAAAGCGGTTACCAAAAAATGGAATTTTGTCCTTTATGAAATACTAAATCAATTTTACTTTGCAAGGATGTAGCCACTCTTTCAATATAGAAATACTTTGAAGGTATAATAGTGCTCCAGTATAAAAAAGAAGTGAGTTATAAACTTCTGTTGTAGAGTACTTGGGTTCATTTTATAGACTGTCTTTTGCTCTTGTACAACAAAAATAATGGAACCTGTATTCTCAGTGCATCTGAAATACATTAATTTTCAAACTTATGTGTTCAAGAGCTACTCTATTATTACCCTGTGAATTTGATTGCAAAAGGAATGAAACATTTTCTCATGTGTTTTATTACTGACTTTCTTTCTCCTGATTGCAACAATCCTGAAACATTCTTCTAATCTCTGGAGGAGTTAAAAGATTAAAGTAAAGCAATCATGCATCATGTGCTTCAAAACTTGGTAAAATAAAAGTAGCATTGATTTGTTTATTTTTTCAGTGTTGTTGATGTATTGGCCATTGTAGGATTTACAAGAAATAGACTACTTCTGCAGTTTTAATTAAATGTGACTGGCTTAAAATGTGAAAGTGGTAAACAGGAATTACAAATTGTTTTTTGTCTGAGGATAGGGCTCAGCATTTCTAGCTTAGAAACACTTTTTTTTTTTTTTTAAATTTGAAAGTAACATTTAGATTGGCTATTTCAATATGTAGAATATGAATTCAACCCAGAATACATTTTAGCCAGTAAACTGATGTCAAGAGAACTAAACCAGTCTTAATCTGGCTTGTATTGAAGATGATAGAATTCAATATTCATTGAATATTGAATGTAATATTCAATACACTGTAATACTAATTGATTCAGTGAGATGTTTTCCATTGACTGCCGCAGATCTGGCTCAGAGCTTTATTATCTCTTTTTTTTTGCTGGATCATTCCACTTGTCCTCAAAACAGGCAAAAATGTTTATATCAGGTAAACCAGGGAAAAGAATCAAACCACTGCTTTATGCATTTTCTCTGGACTTACTTGCTAGTTCTTGGGAAATAGATTGTTTTTCGATTAAGAAAATGTTATTGAAGAATACCTGGACCTGGATATTTTTATTTATATTACTTAAAACATGTCACTATTGCTGTTTTATGGGATTTTTTTTTGTTAAGATGAAGGAAAATAAGAGAGTTCCACCTTGAGCTATGCCTAGGTATTGCAGGTAACTGATTACCTCCTTAAAGCGGTGTGAACACATTTGAAAATCAAAAAAAATCTTTGAGTTTCTGTTGGTGTGTAGCTAGAGATGGTAAAGCATATACTCATAGAAAGGAAAAGAAAGAAAGGTACAATGTTTATTGCAATTTCACGCCAGAGAAGTGTGCTGAACAATTTATAATTTCTTCCAGGTGCCACATAATTCTTTTCCTTCCACGTCGATGGGAGCTTTCAGCTTTCATTCTACAAAGACAGGTGCAAATATCATCTGCTTTCTTGCAGTCAGTAGGACTCCCGTAATGGCCAACGTTATGCTTGTACTTACAGGTTTGAGCAAGTAGACACTTGCATGCTGTCGAGGGTTTTACTTTCTGCTCCAGTTAAAAATATATGTTTCTAACAATACATACAATTCACTGCACTACTGCAGGGCTGTGAAAGTACAAAATAGGCAAATATCCTGTTGGAGGAACATTGTCATAAAATCCGAGACTTTTGTGTACAGGTTTGCACTTTTTTTTAATATTGCTTGGCTTCTTATTTTTTTTAAGTTCTGGCTTCTTGGTAGACATCTGTTCAAATTTGTATGTTTTTAATTATTGCTGTCATCAAAAATTGAAAATTCATTAAAACCAGAAAAATTGTAGAGGAAATACTTCTCCTATAGTTGCATTACCACCTTCATACATTTTTTCCTTTATGAGCATTGATTTTATGTTTTTTTTTCTTCACAGTCTTCGCAATTTAAATTTTTTTGAATCGTCCTTATTGTTCTTGATTATTTTTTAAAATTACTTCTTACATTTCTGCTATTGCCTTTTATAATTATGATTTTTCTCTAAAAAGTATATTATACAGTCTAACTTATACTTTCTCCATTTTATTCACATTGGATGTAACAATGACAGCCTGCTTTTATTATCTCATATCCTAAGCACATTAAGACCTGCATCCTTAATTGAATTTGAAACATCTAAGCTACTGCAAAAGTTGCTGGCTTTCATGGTTTTATATGGAGTCTCAGGATACTTGGAGAATCTGAATAAAGCTTTCCTTCCTGGGGTTAGGTTATTATTCTCTTTCTGGAAAAAAAAGTAAAATTGTGACTTTGTAAACACCAGAATTCACAAGTCAAATACAAAACTTCAACAGCATTTTAACTCATGAATTTTAAGACAACTTCTCTAATGTCTCAGCATTTATCAAAGAGATAGTGGCCCGGCCACTGCTTCTCCATGCGTTATCACCTTGCTTGTAACATTGCCAGAATTCTTTGTGTGATCTGGTTCCCTCTCTTGTGCAGGGTGTGAGTACTTGGGTCTAAGGAGAACTTTGTGCAGTTGACATAGAAAGTGGGGAGATAAATATATTCAGACTTTGATTTAATATGAATCCTATGTTAATATTTATATTTTCTTGTATTATGATTCCTTATGTAATCACAACCATATTACTTACATTGATTTTGACATTAGTTTTCAAATATGTATAATTTTTTTGTAGAATTTAGTAAGAGAACCTGAACAATTCAGGGGTATGTAATCCCAGAATTAGGCATAATGTGCCACCTCATAAATCTGAAAATTTGAATTATGTGCAATATGTGTGATCACAGTCCATACAACCTAAAGGTCTCCAATATAAACCTTTTGTGTCTATTATCTTTGACTCAGCACTTTCTAGAAAAACTTTCCTCATCACTTTTCTTAACAGAGAAAAGCAATGACATTCTGTCTATAGCCCATCTTTCTTCTTCTTTTACTTATTCTTCCTACTGCTGTACTTACTGCTTCACTCTAATTTTTCAAATAATGCTGCAGTAAGAATGAGTCATTGGCCAAGGACAACTACTGCCCAATATTGCAAGAATAAGGAAAACAAAGGCAGAGAAGAAATTTTCCAATTTGTTTCCTAGCAGTGGCACAAATCTTTAATAGTGTTTTCATTGATTACACTCTCTTGCTCAGCATTTACGCTAACAGAAAAATTATTACTGTCTGTAATGTGCAGGATTCAAGCACAGATGAATGATTTACTGTGCCTATCAGCTACTTAATTAAAATTAATTTTTCATTGACTTCCCTGGTGAAAGACCTCATTATTACAATAATCATATAACGCAGGTTGTCAGTGTTTTTTGAAATACCCTGCCTAATGGGGTTATGGAAATTGCTTGTGATTTTAGTCTAGTAGAAACAAAGATTAGAAAGAAGCCCTGAAACGTGGTTGAACAGAGTTTTCTCATTCCTCTACCTCAAGGCGACCCAGCAGGTTGCACAGCCTGGTCCCTGACCCAGACTGACCCTTCTGCAGGAGCATATGGCGAGGACACGCGCTTGTCTGAGTAGGCAGTGAGAGATGTAGTATGTTCCTAGGGAGGCTGTGGCAGGACCTTAGCAGGCATGATGCAGGACTCAAATCAGGTGAGTGGCAGTTCTGTCTGCAGGGAGACCTCTGCAGACTGCTGAGGTGCTGGGCTGAGACCTTTCAAGAAGCTAGCACTTCTCTAGGGAATATCAGCTGTTGCTAACTGGCATTAACTAATGCTAGCAGATGTTAATTTGTGGGAGGCTGGAGGAGGGGAGCAAGGGTAGCAGGTTCTCTGAGAGAGCTAGAGAGCCATGGCTGTCTTATGGAGTGTGAGAGTCCTCAGGGTGAAAGCCATGAAAATTCCTGGCACCATGTGCTTTCTTTGCAGGTCCAGATGAGAGGTTGTCTTTGTTAGAACATCTCTGCCTGAATTATCCCTGAAAGTTTTCCCTTTTTGAGGTGTTCCTTAAAGTTTCCAGTTAACTTTAAAGAACACCCACTTATTTTAAGGTTGAGTTCCTTCTGTTTCAGATGAGAAGAAACATGATAGGACAAAGTTAAGCTTGCTTGAAAGGAGTGTTTTCTCTGCCATGTGCTACCTTTGTCTTCATCAAGTACTTCATAGCATGGCAGCAGCCCCTGAGGAGAGGTCAGTGATTAGCAAACAAAACACTTGGCACAGAGAAAACCAAGTTGTAACAGCTACATGGCTGCATATATCGTAGGAATTCCAGGGTCATTAGTTTTAATTAGGTAATTTGTTAAAAAGCTATTGTTCCCATAACATATTCAAGCCTTTACTCTCTGATTACTGGGAGGACACTGAATTAGTCAAGGCTGTATAAATGAGGCTTGAGGGCTTTCACTTTGGTTACATGTGCTTAAAGCTGGAGAGAAAATGACCTACCTGTTTACAACTAGAAATGAAACTATTGATATGTCATTGCTTTCTTGCTCATGATGTAAGCTGTAGTTCCTTATGTTTACTTTGTGACTAACAAAAAGCTTTCAGATTTCCTCTGTTGCGTTTTTTAGATAGTATTTCCCAGAGGCTCTAGCTATGGTATCTCATGGGTCAAAGGAGAAAGAAGCAAACAGAATTAGTTTGTTAGTCAGTGTTTTATCCAGACAAAAAAGAGAGATAGAGAGAAAATGAAAGCAGCCAGGGAATGTGGCATCTTCTTACAAAAGTGAATTTATGCTGTGAAATGTATAGTCTAACTCCTTATTTTATCTTGATGGTCTTTGGGCAGCAGTGTCTTTGGTGGGAGATTTCCCAACAGAATAGGATCTGAACTTTTAGATATTCTAGATTTTAAGCTGCTTGGAAAGACATCCGAGTCAAGGAAACCAGCATCTCTCCATCTATTCTTGGAAATGAGGCTAAGTTTACCTAACTGATGTTGTGGATTAACTAGAGTTATGGAGAAAGATCTCAACCTCTCTAAGCAGTAAATTATCTGAACTCCTTTCTGTATTGTGATTGATGATGGCTGCCAAGTCAAGCTGCTGAAGTATCTCTCTTAGGCTTATTAGCAGGGGTGAGATGTATTGAATTGTTCATGCTGGGTTTCATCAGTAACAAACTGTTAGTGCTTGGCACAAACCTATACATGTCTAGTAAGGACAAAGCCCCAGCAGACTGTTCTGGTGATTGCTAGACCACTGGCTGTTAGCTTATTAGTGCTATCGAGGTTGTGAAGGTAAGAGTTACCTCTCACATGAAAATGCAATTTGCAGAAATACGGGGAAGGAGGAAGAAAATGAGAGGGTTGGGAAAGAAGGGGAAGGGAAGTGGAGCAATCCCTTCCTTCTGCAAAGAACATGAGATATGTTGTGCAGTTGGCATTGCTCATCTGACAAAAAGCATTTACAAATTTTAAACTTTCTATGAAGTTAGTATAAAATAGCAGTGCTTAGAATAGCACACCATTATTAATTCTGAAATTGTTTCTAAGTCCCCCTTTTCCTCCCACTCCACACATCACATAGACACAGTTACTGTTATTTTTATGCTTAACTCCCAGTATATCTGAAAATGAACAATGAAGTAGACTCATATAATGGAATTAGGAAAAAATACATACATTATCCAATTCTACTTCATTTACACAGGTCTATAGCATGTGTGGGGAAGCCTGTTCCTCAGCTCTGGGCTGAAACTGGTTCAACTGGAGGTAATAGTAGCACTTTAGCTTTTTCAGTATTTGAAGATACAGAAATCAATTTAACAAATTTCTATTGATTTGCTTGCGTGAAAACATTGCACTCTAGTCTGCTTTTCACAGAAGTAGATATAAAGCTATAGATTTTTGTCCGAGCCTGTCAAATGATTGTGGTCATCTTGTAAAGGATGAAAAGTTGTTTTTACCCAAGAGTTCTGGCTGTGACGTTGCCCTGTGTCGTGCTGACACAGAGCTGGTGGCAGTGCAGTACTGCTGCCCTCGGGAAATACCCCAAGCTTCTAGTGCCATTCAGTTCATTCTGGTGAGGGGAAGAGGTGAATGATGGAGCAGGCACTTCGAGGTGTTTATTTACTGGGATGCATTCCCTCGTGTGGCAGACTGCCTGTATTACATCGACATGGAAAAGCTTTGAAAGACCTTCGCCACTACTGTGGCAAAATCCATCATAAGGAGATGTTGTGACATATATCTAAGGGAAGGGATTGGCTGCCAGAGGAAGGGAAGAAACTGCTCGATCACTTTCCTGCTTCTTTCCATGAGCTTGAATAGAGATGTGTTCTGCACAATTAGGCCTCGTGGGTTTTTGTTTTTCCCCAGATATTTGGGAATGGTCATCTTGGATGGTACTAATAACGAGTCAAAACATAATAATGAGTCTTAGCTTCCTACAGGAAAAAAAATTCACACTTATGCCTATGACTCAAATTAGTTTCACTTACCATATGAGTCAAATATGAATCATGATGGATAGAAGCATCATTCCTGACTGTCTTGTGATTATTTGCTCTTTCTGAGAGTGCCATGGCTGGATTTTTTTTTTTTTTGTGGTGTATCAATATATTTTAACCTGTCATTACATTCTTGAACCACAAATATTTTCCTTTACTGTATATGAGTAATCAGTATATGAGTATCTTCAGTATCTTTGTTCTACAACTGCTCATAACTCACCATTTATACTGCCATAAAAGCATGCTAGGTCTATTGTGGGGGATCAAGGCACAGTTTAGGCCTAAGCTAGCATGAGACTGGGCATTATAATAATAAGGTTATGAAATACTTAATTCACCACTTTGAATACAAGTGTATTTACTCACACTGGATTTTGTAATGTGCATTCCTTCTTAGAGAGCTGGGAAAACAGTGCAGTTATATCTGTGTTAGGAAAAAAAGGTGAGTCAAAACTAAGATGACTGACAGACCCGGGGAGAGGACAAGAGAAGTATAAACATGATGTTTTGTGCCAGTGTTTCACAAAATGAATATGGTTGTCACTAAGGAGAGATTTGGCATTCTTGGCATAGCAATGGTGCTCTTATTTAACTCTCACTAAAAGATGTTCTGTTGGATAAATTTAACTTTTTTTCCCATACAAATTTCAGAATTGAGTTTGCCATTATTAAGGAATATGGGTTTTACTCGAGCTGTTTTACTGACAAATATCTGATTTTAAAATACGTCTGATTAATTAAATTCAGGCTTAATGAAAATATCTACAATATCTACAAATGTTCTATTATTCCAGGACTGGCTGATCACACTGCTATTTTTCCATGGTGTAACAGTGTAATGTTAGTAATCACAATCTGGGAATGGGGTGACTCTATATTTTTATTGAATTATAGGTCCGTCTTCACTGATTACGGCCACGTGATCATTTTTTTTGTAACATCCTCTATGTATCACAGACCATTATATTTTTTCCATACACTCCTGGACTGAGTCCAGTACCCTGGGTGTTCCTGAAAGGTATCCAACTTGATTTTAGGACATTAGTGTGCATTTGGCTTCAATTACTGATATTCCATGGTGTCTGAATGGATTTGGACACAAACTCAGCAGAGTATTGTCATGTCTAAATATCATGATGCTGTGCCTGGTTAGAGATCCCTGGGACAGTTTTGAGCAAGCTGGCAGGTGTTCATGATGTAGGGCAGCCTTATGCTGAAGTGCTAGCAAAAATTCTGGAAGCAATCGAGGAGGAGATGGCACAGAGAGCAAATAACCCTTGCCTCTCAGCTGGGCTTGTTTGCACTGTGCCGCTGCAGCAGTATGACTTTCCACAGCTAGCTTGACAAATCCTGGCTGCTATCTTGGCCAGTGCTGCAGCATGTCCACATTTTCTCCTCTAGAGTATTTTTTTCCAATCTTGAATAATTTCTTTCATTCTTGCCTGCACTGCATGCAAGCATGCACCTGAACTTTATTATCATACACTAACACTGGGTTTATCAATATCAGATCCACTAGCTTCTATTCTTTTTCCAACAATCTAGATGAGTTTCTGAATCTAGTATTACTCAGAGATCTTCTTCAGTTTCACTATTTTTCTGATTTATTTGTTTTGGCTGTATAGATTATATTCATTGTTTCTAGATGTAAAAAATTACATGTTGCCAAGTTGAGCTGTGATTTTGAGGTTTGGCTTCCCCTCTCTCTGTTTTATTAGCTGTTTCTTAATTTTTTGAATACATACTTTATTGATAATACGTAATACTGATTTGTAGTCATATTTTGTCAGTACATTAAATACCTTGCAGATTTGTGTGGAGTACCTGTACTTAGTTATTTTAAATCAACAAAACTTATGCTCTTAATGCTATTAGATTTGTTTGACAAACTAATCTACTTCCCATAAAACCATGTTGACTGACATGAATTAAATTCCTACAATTCTTAATCAATTAAATCATGTCCATCTTCTCCTTGATTTTATCCAGGACTGATGTCATGCAGAATTATGCTCTTTTTGAATCCTTTTCTTTTTCTGTTTTGCAAACACTTCTTACCAAGAAACCCATAATAGACAGTGCATTTGTATAGAGCAGCTGGGCAGTTGAGAATGCATTAATTAGTATATTACAGCAGTGACACTTATTATTTAGTATGCCATCATCAGAGAACACAATTAAGTTATTGTAGAGTTGCTATGGTTTCCAAAGGAGGTACAGTGCAGGCTAATTACTTCAAGATGCCAGATGGTGCTGAATAATTCCTGAGCAAATGCCCCATCACCTCTGCCTCTCCTACGTTTGTATAGTAAACAAAACATTGATAAAATGGAGGCTGAGAATGTAGCGATTTCCCTTTATAGGTCTCCACAGGTTTCTGTTTGCCTTCAGCATATTTACATTCTTCAGTCTTTTTTGTTTAATGTTCTCCCATCTGTGCAAAAATCCTAGTGAATGAGCTGCAAACAAGCATGTAAGAAAACTGCTGCCGGACATCTTGACTGCAAATGCTTCATCTGCACTGTACCAGCAATTTTTGTATCATCTGTTATGGCTATCCTGAGGATACGTTGGATAGAAAGATGCCTAATCCTGTCCACAGGGCAAGTAAGCAGTAAGAGACACTTTAAGCATCATCTACTCCCAAGATTTCCCTTTAGGCTAAAAACTCACCACTTTGTGGAACATGGGGACATCCTACAGTGCAGCAATGTAGATGAACATCTATTTGGACTTTAAGCCTGACCTATAGGATGCTCCGCATAGCAGTGTACATGTAGTCATTGAGATTTTTAAAAATTGCAAAGCTGGAAGACAGTGAAGTTTGAGGCCACCGAGTCTTAGAGACAAGGCTTTCTTGTAGACCTGTGCTGGATCTCCTGGATGCTTTCTCTTCTCTTTTGGTCATAAAAATGTTAGTTTGGTGTAGGCACAATCTGCTGTTATACAGCCTGAGATGCAAATAAATTGCAGAGCTCCAGGTCTGCACAGGTAGTGAGTACTAAACTATAACTTCCTCCTAATCAGGGGATACAACAAAATATGAGGCCACAAAGAGGAACTAGTGCTCAGGACAGGCCAATATAAGAGCTAGCTGCTTAGTTATGGTGGTGACACATCATAGAGCAGTTTCCCCAGGAGGTGTCTGGGCAGCTGTCCCTGCTAGGGCAGAGGCTTTGGCACAGGCTGAGCTTCAGATGGCAGATGCAGCCCTACAACTGCCAGGCTGTTGGAGTGCCTGAGGCCTCCCTCTGGTGCAGGAGATGGCCTGCTGTCCTGTGGGAGCTGTGCCACCTTGGAGGGGCTGTGCCACTGGGTGGAAATGTTACAGAAGGGGGAGAGCAGGCAGTGCAGCACTGGAGAAAATGCGATCTTCTCTGAGATGCGGGAGCATCTCTACTGCCGTAGAGAAACAGGCAGTGTCCATACCTAGTCTTAAGGTAAGTGCAACCTCTGGAGAACAGGAAGGATGGAAGCTGGTGACTTCTAGCACCAAGAGGAAAGATCCTGCCCAGTCTAAGGGCTTAAAACTAATAAATAGGTCTACTACACTCAAAGGCAAAGAGAAGCCAGATGTGCCTTCAGGCAAAGAATCTGGTCCATAAGGAAGACTTTGATCAGAGGAAAGAAGGTGCAAGAATGACAAAATGGTGGCTCTGAAAATAGACTAAAGTGTGAATATGGTATAA
This sequence comes from Tetrax tetrax, assembly GCA_009806455.1. Taxonomy (NCBI): domain Eukaryota; kingdom Metazoa; phylum Chordata; class Aves; order Otidiformes; family Otididae; genus Tetrax; species Tetrax tetrax. Next base: position 172,518 of record WHYT01015992.1, read on the forward strand.
AACCAAGTAAGGAACACAGGAAGGGGTGAGTCTTCTGACTCTAGGAGCATAGATGTCTACAAAAACTAATCAAGCTGACCTGTAGCCTGGGATGCTGGCCCATCTTCTGGGGTGCTGGAGGGAGCTTTCTTAGACAACCCACTGAACTTTCCGTCAGGTCTGTATCTGAAAGACTTGGTGTGGGCTACAGTAAAGACAGATGGACTTGCAGCCAAGAACTAAGTGATGGGGGGAGGAAAGGGTGATAGAACTGTAATTCAGTAGTAGTTCTGTGTGTTTCATAATACTTGAGTGATAATAGCTTTAGAATTGTATGCAATAATTATGCAAAATGATATTACTAAATTAGTAGTAGTGATATGCTTATTAAGTAATTACATTATTAGACAATTAATTTCTTAGTAGTGTATTGCTTAATCAGTAAATCCTTAATCATTGTAGTCTCTTACATTAGTAATATTTCAAGCTTGCGAGTTAGAGGATGTGGGTTAGACCCATGAAGCAACATTGTCCAAAGCCCATACTTAAACCAGCAAAGATGTAAATATCAACTCTTATTTTGCAGTGTTGGACCTTAGGTGCAGAAATGGCTGTCTGCCTTGTCAGATTGTTTAAATATTTAAACAAGAAATTAGTTTAATCAATGGGAATTGCAGTTATTGCCGCAGTTCAAGCTCCATTTGAAAATATTTTTTTTCATTTCTTATTCCTGCATAAATTTTTGTTCTTTCTTGGTTCCAGCAAAGGAATTAACAATTGAAATGCCCAGATCAAATGAAATACTATACCTCTTCCCTTAAAGTACTAGCTTCTTAGAAACACTGAAGACAGATTGCTTTGTGAAGTCAACAAGTTGGAAAAGAAAGGGCTGTTAAAGCATCAGCCAGTTCACTTCAGGAATATGTGTTTCCTGAGACAATACATTCAGCTTTACAGTTAGTTTGAGGATAATACATATAATTCTGGTATAATAAAATTATTTCATTACAGGAGCCAGAGAGGTATGAAATCACTTCTTGCATTACACCATCTATTGATCATGAAACAGCAGATTGCATAGTTTGATAATTTGTTGGGAAATGACTTGGCTGTAATCTATCTTGTTCCAATTGGAGGAACTATGTATTTCTTGTATATAGCTAATAGACCAGGACTTTACTGGTTGAAACACAAATACTTGTATTGCTGAAAGTTTACAAGCAAGACATTCTAAATAATAATTTTATTTTACTGTAAAAAGAATCCTTCCTCCAAGGAAGGATTCAAGAAGGAGGTCAGTCATAGAAGGCAAGCAAAGCGGGGAGGTTGAGGGGTGGGGGAAGTAAAGCGAGTAGGGGATCACAGCAATGGAGAAAATAAAAACCAGGACTGCAGAAGCTTTGCTTGGTATACAAATGTTTCTGCTCTGACTACTTGTGTGAGGGATCTCAGTGATGGTCCGTGTAGGGCCACTGTGGGAAATTACAAGCTGCACACAGCTGCGAGAACGTGACCTTGGAGAGGGGAGCTGGGAGGGCTGTTATCTCAGAGAGGGGAGAAGGGAGGGTTGTTACTGAGCAGGATGTTGCTGCTATCCGGGAACCACTGTTAGCCAGCAGGGCACGTACTTGGCAGACCTTGTTGCATGCGCTGGCCATGCGTGCACCAACACCTGGTCAGTACTCTGCCACTGAATCTGCTGAGGGTATAAACAGAGGTGGCTTGGAGCGGAGGGGGGAGAAAGGACCCCAGACCTCACTCTGTGAACAACAAGGGACGCCTTGAGGGGTGCTGTGCCTACCTCCCTTCTCTGCTCTGACCCCACTGATCATCATCCTCCTGCTCGGCAGTGTCTCCGGCTTAGTTGGGTTGGTAAGACCCTCATAAAGGGAAAACAATACGCTAGTGATTGCTTATGCTAGGAACTGTAACTGCTTATGCTGGTAACTGCCTATGCAAGGCTATAATAGAGCAATAAATACTGTTGTGCTTTTAAATATCATATGCTGGGTGATCTTTGTGCATAGGAATCCTATGAACCGGTTACACTACTCTGTTTGCCATGAATTTGGAATTTGATTGAAAGGCTTTCAGAAAATTGGTCATAACAAAATATTTGCTCCTAATGAAATCACTACATATGAAACTAAAGGAAATTATTATACAAATTAATGTCTTTCTCAATTATTATACAAATTAATATCTTTCTCACTCTGCTTTATTTGCTAGTAAATGGTGCTTGAAAGTTAGAGGAAAATGTTTCGTATTGGGAGAAGTTTGGGCAGAGAACAGGAAATGCAAGGACAGCAAATATGACACTGAAACAGGAGCATTTATATACAAATAGTTTGTCAAACTGAAAAACATGTGCAAAGAAGTTGTGATATGCACATGAAATACATCAATACATGTCTTTTCAAAAAGAAATATCATCAGTATTTTTAATTTACTCTAAGGCAAAGTGAGACTCTTTGACACCAAATTCAGTTACTGAGCACCCAGGAAACCCACCAGCTCTTCAAATCAGTCATCTCATGTATGCTGGCTAGTGCAGTCTTACTAAATAAGGGTTACAGCTATGCAACAACATAGAGGAAACTATTTTCCTTTTCTTCCAAAAGAGAAAATAACAAGAGACGTTCAGGCACTTTGTTTCAGTGAGTGTGCATGTGTCTACATTTACTCCAGCTGTAATCATGAACAACCAAAAATTGAACTTAAATTTCATTTTTGTTCCAATCAAGTCAGTATCAGTACAAAGCAGTAATTTTACAGTACATATGTATTTTCAATAATACAATCATGATATTCTTGTAAGCTCTATTATCACACCGTATGCCTACTTTTATACCATAGTGAACACTTTTTCAGACCTATGAACCACATCACATAGTAAGTAATGTCCTAAGTGACAGAAATATATGTAATCAAAGGTGTACAAAGTTATAATTTTTTCAGGTACAATGTTTGCCTAAAGAATTCTCTGTATAATTGTGGGCATCATTTACATGAAAATTGATGTCCTTAGATCTCAGCAAAATAATCAATCTATATTACGTGGACCAATAATGGTAATACAGAGCTTGTAAAAACATGGGAAGGCATTCTGTGAGAATTTCTTAATTTTTGCTCCAAATTTGCCAAATTAATATATTTTAAAAAGCAAAGTTTAATGTTATCTCTAAACAAATACAGCGTTAAAGCTGTAGCTGAGTTTTCAAAGAAAAAAACCTTGTCCTTAGTGTTTCTAACATGAACTTTATCCTATTTGCTCATGCGAATGATAACTCAGTTGCCTGCTGCACTCTGTGTTGCCCTGTACTGTCAAGCTGCCTGAGGGAGAGAGCAGAAAAATTCCCCACTTTACCACTTGACCCTCTCTCTCTCAGTGTGGCTTTAACCTTGTGGCTTACTGTGTTCTTCTGATATTTTTTAAAAGAAAGGAGGACTGAAACAACAAAAATAAAATTTGACAAGAGTTCAATTTTTTCATCAAGAAAGACTGGGACAGCCATTTGAGCAAACAGTGGGCTGGTTCAGGTCAATGCCATATGTTACCATCATATATAGACTGCCTTTGAGCTGCTCAGAAACTCCAGCTCCTTTGATGAGGCTTAAGCCTGTCCAGTAGAAATGAAGTGCGTAAATATTATTGAGAGTCTGGGTAATGGCATAACATATATGGTTACTTTGAAAATCAGAGTGCTTCTGGCATTAGCGGCTGGCATCTGTATTATGCTTACACCAACCTTCACCAGTCTTGTCTGCTCTTGTAGCAGGTGACATGGACATCCCTCTGAGAAAGGTCTATATTGATCTGATCTGTAGCAAAATATCAAAATGCTATCTCTAAAGTGCCAGGTAGGAGAATTAAGGCCATATGAACTATAGATGGTGCCGTATCCATCATCTGTAGAGAAGTTCACCTTTAAGATCACTCCAAATCACAAGTCCTCCTGCAGCAAAGGATGACGACTTGCTTCCCAGCTGCTCCCAAGTTAAGTAGTGTGAATGACTGGTGAATGCTTTTGCACCTCATTGTAAAGATATTCTACAGAAAGTTTAGGTGCTTACACACTACAATAACAGGGACCCGGTAAAAACTGACATTGGAAATCCATGTACGGATACCAGATTTTAGGTTTTCTTTTCACTGGAGAGAATAACTTTTGATGTGTGACTTAATGCCTAAATCTTCTACTAGCCTATAGCTTACACAATGGACTGTACTGAGATGTTCAAGAGACATGCAAGGTGCTGTATGCACCTTGTTGTGCCTCACTCTAAGAGACTAGATTTAGCAATCCTTGCAATTTTGCTGTGAGTGTCACAATAACTGCTGATCTTTAGCAAAAGAGTGAAAAATGTGGCGGTATTCAAAATCTGACTGGACATGGTCCTTGGCAAATGCACAGCAACTGAAATAAAAGGATTGCATGAAAATCTCAGCTTCTGTGAAAAACGAGATTGCTTTCCATGTTGTTGCATGGAAACGTTTGAAAATGTCAAAAAGGTGCAATAACAGGATCAAGATCAAAGAGAAAAGAAATATACATGTTTTAAAATCATACAATATTTACGTAGTCCACAGATTTTAAGGGGCCTGACTCATGATTTTTTAACATTTTGGAAATATCATTGGTGACCAAGATTCATTTGGGTCACTCACTGGGACATCCTTAAATAATCTGATATTTATGCTAGAGCGAAATGACCGAAATATTTCACTTATTTAAAAGGAATCTTCACATGCCCAGCTGATTTAGCTTTCATCTGGGTTTTTGTTGCTGAACATAAACAAAGCCTGCTGCAGAAAAGATGAGAATCTGCCCCAGAAAATGTAAGATGCAGAAAAATTTGTGAGGGAAACCTCACAAATTATTTGGCCTGGAACAGAAGTGCCAGTAGAATGGCAGGGGAGAGATTTTGAGTCCAATAAATGCAATTCTTTGGAGGCCACAATAAAATGGGATTCTAGTGACAGTGCATGTCTATGAAAATTCACTGCAGTATCAGTCTTCCCAGGTGCCTATTTTATCAGGAATCGTTATGCTACTAAGTGTTCCAGGAACAGTTCTGGACAATGAAATACCTTTTGCATTCAAAGAGGTGACATTTACTCACCAGGCATTTAGCTGCTGGGCATAAAGGCCACTGCTTGCAAAACGGGTTTGTTTGAAAGAAGAGAGTGCATGTGTGTGTGTTATTAACTGGAGACTAAGTGTAAACTTTTAAATTAAGTATGCTGCAGCTCAGTCAATATTTTGGGCTCAGCATCATTGACAGTGGGGCGATGGGGAGGTCTGAGTTCCTGCTGAGCTCATTTACAGTCACCACTGCCTCTGAACCTGGCCAAAGATTTCGTTTGAAACCTTGCAAATGTAAGAATCTCAGAAAATGAAAGTGCACATTTGACTTTGCCTCTGATGAGTACACACTACAGAGGAGGTATTTATAGATGAGCCTTCGTCTGAAGGCAGCATCCTTCGGCAACTGATATAATTCAGCAGTCTCCTCAGCTCTGGGGGGCAAAGAAATAAGGAACAGTAAGTGAACGGTTAAAGTAAAAATAATCAAATCAAAATAAATCAGTACAAAATAAGCTCCTCCAAAAGGTATTCTGACCTGAAAATCATTTTATAAATTAAGGGTTTTGCATTCATGGGAGGAATCTTGCAACTAAAAGCTGGAACTAGTATATGGTCAGTAATAACGAGATGGGGCTGGGTGCACTGCAGAGCTGGGATAGGCAGGCTCAGGACACAGCCCTCAGTCATGCCGACTGGAAACACAGTGTGCAACACTGTCACTGTCCCTCAGTTGTGACAAATAGTGGTAGAGCTAGAAAGAGAGAGATACAGAGAGAGAAAAATATTTCTTTTTCTTTTTTTTTTTGAAACAGCTTTAAGATCAATCAGGAAAAAAACGTGATTTAGCATAAAACCCGTTGGCAAGTCGGACATTATTTGTAAAGATTTGACCAGGAAGCCTGTAGAAAAATCACATGCAATTTAATACTTACCGGAGAAAAAAGCATTACATTGTTTCCTTTCAGTTTCTTTGCCACTTTGTTTACCTGTTGGATCCTATTTTGGATCACAGGTATGTGAAAGCAGATTGATGCTGCACTGGGAGCTCTTGAGGTACTCAAAGCAAGGGACTGTTCTTACATTGAGAATTCCTGTGGAGACACACTGTCTTCGCCTTTCATTTGCAGTCTGGTTAATGAGCCTGTAAATTGAATTAGCTGTCTAAGTGCTCAAAATCCAAGCTGAAATGAGAAGAAAACAAGATTAGAATAGTGTATGGAAGGTACACTTGTTTTGATGCCTTTGGTTTCCTGAGGAGTGCAGTAAGAGTGAAATAATATAATAACAAAAGAATATGCAACTGAAGACATAGAATTCATTATAATGTACAAACCAACATATTAAACAGTGTTCAAATATCGGAGTGCTGGATATTCAGCTGGTAAGCCAGTGTTTCCCGGTCTAAAGAGATTAAGGGTGGCTAAAGAAGGCGGCATCTTATTTTTCATTTTTTTTCCTCCAGTGCTATGGTGCGTGCATATCCTTTTAGACAACATTTGGCATCTCTTTTTTTTTAAATAGAAAATGAGTGGCCTAAGGAATTGACTGCAAATTAGAGTAATGAATTACTGGATTTATGATAACAGCAGTGCACTGAAGTGTGGGGAAAAAGCTGGACAGCACCGCATCATTTCTTCCCAACAATTCTGAAGCAATCAGTGCTAAAATCATCTGTCTTCCCAAGCTTTTCCTTCCCCTGCACATCAAAAAGTACCCATTTTTCTGACACCAAACAGAAAAGGCAAGCTCTCTCCTCTGTTGGCGGTGCCTCTCCAGCCCCCTCTGTGCCTGCCTGGGGCTGCTGTATGCCAACCTTGCCCAGAGACCGTCTCCGACAGTGCCTGACATCACTGCCCTGACGGGTGAGTCACCAGTCCAGGCTCCTCCATTTGCACTGACTGAGCTCTGAATTTCTGTATAAGGCCAATGATTTCATCCAACATCAGCACGATTTCATCAGTCAGTCCAGAGAAGCATTTGCTGACATTATTTCTGTACTCATGGTAAGGGTTTGTCTGAATCAAACAGAATGAGGTGATTCCCAATTCTGTGCCTGAGATCCAGAGATCCTAAATGACTTAATGATTCATCCCTTGTGCAGTTAGCTCAGCCATCATACAGACCAATACCTGAACCCCCTGCTCTCTGCCTGGTCTTTCTGTGCTCACTTCTAGACTTGGCTTTGGGTCACTGTTACGCAGAAAAGTTAAACTTGTCTCATCTCTTCTATACCCATGGATAGCTCTTCTGCCTCCAGGTCTCATAAAGATTTACCTTTGGGAAGTCATGGCTATTAAACTCTCCTCAGGGGCACACAAGACAAAGCTGGTATGTTTCTGTTATCCTGAAGGCTGTATGAAAGGCTGTCCTTTCCTTTTCATCTAGGATTTAGTGCATTTGTATATACATAAGTATTTCCTTCACCAAAAGTGATATCCACCCTATCTCAAATTAAAAATGGCAGAGCAATCCAGGGATTGGATGACTTTTCTTATCAGCTGGTGGCCATATGGGAAATTACAGTGTATGTAGACCACCTTCCTTATACAGGAGTCAGTCTGCTGTTACATATGTGAACAGCAGTTGGAAAAAAAACAACTTCAAAAGATTTTAGAGACTTTCTTTTCTCAGCAATGATCCGAAGGCATGGAGAACAAACAACATATAAAGATTTATCAAGTTTTGAATAAAAGAAACCCCCAGAAAGGATACTAGCGGTAACATTAGCTAGTAACAATGAAACTAAATGAAAGTCCTTTGTCTTATTTTCATCACTCTTATTCCCATGTGTGAAATGAGAGCTAAGCTGCATTATTATATGTTATTATCTCTAGAGTATCTAATGTCTACAATCACAATAATAATGTGGTTTTCTAAGGAGAAAAAAAATGATAGGAAGAAAACACTGCATATGATTTTCTCCTGTGAAAGCCAGAGATTAAAAAAAAAATAAAATCTAAATCACTTGTAGTCATATTTTTGGCTCAAAAATATATGTCAAAAATACTACATAGTGGAAAGTTTGAGAGGGCCATGCAAGATCTGTGCTTCAAGTCAGATACAGAGTTTTGATAGACATTTGTATGCTCAGCAGCAGAATTTCCATACAGTTTTCAGGCAGTAACTTGTACATACTCCCACAGAAGAATAAATCTGATGAAAAAAGGACTACTTACATGTTGTTAGCACTGATTCCCTCAGAGTTAATGTCCCAAAATAAACATTACCCATCCAAAATCTCAGGTTGGGTATAAACCGACCTGAAAAATATTTTAATAATCTAAGAATAAAATTTAAAAAACATAAGCCTACTCACAGTACTTATAAATTCTTTTTGTTTCTTTGTAAGAGTCTTGGAGTAATTCCAGTAAAGTTATATAATTGAATGTTTCTTGTCTCCAAGGAACATTTAAGAGATGTGTTTAAATAAGGTCATTCATTAATGAAGTATTGACAGCTCAGCAGTAGGACTCAGTAGCTGTTTAACAGAACATAGCAATTCAAAGGGAAGAGCACCACATCCAAAATTACTGATCTAGCTGAAGATGTCCCTGCTTCTTGCAAGGGGTTGGACTAGATGACCTTTAAAGGTCTCTTCCAGCCCAAACTATTATATGATTCTATGATTCTGGCATCCAGATCTCGTTCCCTGTGACTTGCTTGCTGTGCTCAGTTGGGAGGTAGCTTGGTGGAGAGGTGCGCCTTCTATTCTTAATCCTACACTATGTAGGACATGTCTGGACTGGATATGTGGCCCAACAAACTGAGAGGTTCACAATTCACCGTGGTACTACTTGGGTAGACAGAACTTAATATCTACCTTAATATCCAGCCAGTATATGAGGGAGCAGTCTAGCTGAGCAGTTACGTCTTATGACATACCTTTTTGCTATCTGTTGAATTGGAGAGATTTTTTTTCCTGATGCCTATAAGACAATTTTTTTTTTCATAACACAATTATTCTTTACCTCTACAAATTGCTGCTATAATGGAAATATTTTTCTCTCACTATTTTTACCTATTCAACTAGAACACAAGAGAAAATATACCAAAGATCTTAATGGAGATCAGCACGTAAATTCAATCATAATCTAGACTCTAAAATTTGTGGCCACCAAAAATTTGGTGGTTAACTACAGGCTAAAGCTTCTGAAGAGACAGCTAACACTTGCACACATCCTACGATGACCACTCATATGACTAGAAAAAATATAGCTACAAACAATTAATTTTGTGACTGTCTGTGTAAGACAAGAAATAAATGATTATGCCTGTTATCAGCCATGTGACATGGATCAAGGTTTCCAGCCACTCTTCTCACTGCTGTAGTCAATAGGCTAGAAGTATTTGACAGGCTCTTCTGAAGAAGGAAGACTGGTCAGTGCGTTGCATAACTCAGATATCTAACACATTTAGGAACTGATCTTACACTTTGTTCAGAGAAAATAAACAAAATAAGTTTTCAGCAGAAGCCATACTATCTCTTAAAGACAGAAGCTCTTCATGAACTACTGCTTCAGTGTTTAACTCAGCAGCTTGGCTCCTACAGAAATCTACGCTGGAAAAAGCAGAAATGAAAGAACTATGATGAAATGACAGTGAATTTCAATTTAAAGATAGTTGTTGACTACATTTTGAGATACATTTTAGAGTATTGCTCCCTAAAGAGCATGGAAATTGAGGCTTTTACTACCCTTGGCAAAAAGGGTAGCAGAAAGATCTCGTATATCCTCTTACCTCCTTGTATACTTGGCTGCATGGCCTAGATATGTGTGTTGATTTCCTCATTCATTTAACTCATTAATTACATAAATTGAAGAAAAAATACACCCAACTCCTCTTTACTAATGTAAACAGGAATACAGACACAGAAACCCTGACATTCTGTCTAACAATGTCTTAAGAGAAGTTAAATGAAATCTAAAAATAAAATGAAATGGTAGGGTAAAGCACTTGTCATATGAATAATTAGACATCATAACAGCAACAGTATGCTCTGTCTGTTCTCACCTGTTGTATTTCTGTTTAGCAGCTGCTGTTCCTGACAAACAACTGCCAGATGCAAGAATTCCCTGATGGGTACCTGAACATGCTCAGTGTGTCCACCTGAACTTGACTAGAGTTAAAACGTTATTCTGGATCTGCAGGAGAGCAGACAGATGTTTTGCCTGCTTAGCAAATGGGAAAATTCCTTCTCCGAGCAAGTGGGAAATGTACTAAATCTATCTCAGCTAGAAACATGTTTAGCATTCACTGTTTGAATCATCTCCTTTTGTAATCTCTAGAGCATAGAGCATGTTGTCCACTTAGCTTGTTTGTAACAGAATAAACAAACTCAACTTTCCACATGTGCTTTCACAAACCAAAATACCTGCTTCCCAACAACAGATGGGAAATCTAGGGCTGTTGAGTATCTGGGTCGTGATGATTGCTCTGTTGATGATGCATTAACCATTAGAGATTACAGAATATGCTTCTGATTACTACCCGTGTGACAGAGTTAGAGGCGGTTGCAAACAGACTTTGTAGAGTGAGGAAAAATTAGTATCACAAGACATGTCACTATGAATTCATGCCATCTGTCTAATGATGAATGACACCAGTGTGAATGGTATCAAGTCATCCTCCAGATTGGCTATATATACTTAGTAACTTGCAAATACATAGGGAAAAATGGTCCCACTTACACTGTGCATCAAAATAGAGAGTGTAAAGCTTTGTCATAGGGTAAACTACTCTATTAAAATTTTCACATGCTCAGAAATGAAGGCAGCATTTTTTTTTTTTTATTTTAATAGAGTTTATTTCTTTTTGGGATATCTATTTTCTTCCAAAAGTCTCATTTGCATGATTTGGGTTTCTTTTTTGCTGCTATTTTAATACTGCCAATTCTAGCAGGTCTTTATACCTTGGCCTTTTATTCTCTGATCAATGGGAATGTCAAGAGGTCCTTTTTTACAGTAGTTCCAGATAGTACACTTTACATTTCTCCAGCAAAATGCAAACAATCTCTGCTGCCTAATACATATGGCTAGATACTCTTTCAAGCATTTTGCTACAGTTGAGTGTAATTAATTTGTGGTCCTTTCCTGACGTGAAGATGGTGGTGCTCTAAACGTATGTAAAGTGAGTGCCTAGGACAGATTCTCTACTTGCATAAGCTGCTGAAATTGAATATATTTGTGTGTGTATATATATATATGATGAACTCTGACAGGTGTCAGTTAAATATTTAATAAATTGTGTCAGGGTTATAAATGAGACTAGAGTTTCTTTCTGTTCTCTTCTGCTCTTTTTTTTTTCCTTGCTGAGAGTTATAAGAGTCCCCCTTGGCATAATGTGATTGCTCCTTTAGCTTAGCTGAAAGCTTTCATCTTAAAAGCATTAAAGAGTTTGTCTCACCTGACCTAATTTCAGTAATTTAAGAGGTAGTGTTCAGACTAAGTGTATTAGTTAAACTTTCTCTGCTGTCCCTGTCATGGAAGAAAGATGTGATGAATTGCCCTCTACAGGCACCTTCCTACATGGATTGTAGATGATTCTCAGATGTCTATGTCAGAGCAGGCGTTTGTCTTTTGGGCTGCACTGTACAGCATCTGTCCCCTGGGCTTCATCCAGTACTGTTACCTTGATTCTATGTCAAGAAGCAGCATCGGAAGTCAACAACTAGCAGAAGCATAATCTTCTTTGCTTCTTTCAACTTAGTGATAAATTTGAATGTGATAAAATGTGAGGATTTTACTGGAAACCATATTATTTAGCACATCAGTGTAATGGGTTGGTCCAGTTCCTTCTGAGATGAGAAGGAGTCAAATAAGAGATAACGAGTGTAACATGATGATTCAGGAAAAGTCATAATTAAGGGTAAGAAATATCTCATTACTGCAAACCCCCACCACATTTCTTTTAATGGCCACCACTCGTTAAATGAAATAACCCTTTGAATGAAAAGAAGTTTGTCTACAGAGGCTAGAAAGTGATAAACAAAAATATAACAGCTGATGGGGTGCAGCATCAAACTGGGTAAGTGGAGTTAGTGTTAGCATTTACTACAATTTTTTTTTTCTACTGGAGGGACAGAGATGCTTAGTCAAGTTCCATTCTTTCTGCCTTTGTTGAGAACATGCACCCAGCAGATGGTACAAATATGTGCATTTCATGTCTTTGAACTCTCAAATGTCTTATGTCATGAGTACAAAGAGTACAGTCTGCAATCTGTTTCCTGCTGGCTATGTGCACTTGCCCCAAAGGTCACATGTTTGCTCAGAGAAAGTCCACAGCTGGAACATCAGGATGAAATCTTATGCGTGTAAACATCTCTGTCAAGGGGCATGTTCCACTGTGCTTAACTAATTTTTTTTTTTTTTCAGAGAATTCTGTGCCTACAGTTTCTCATTTCTCATAACCAGACATAAAAGTATTTCCCAGTGAATAACAGAATTGCCATGAAAATGAAAAATGAGCTGATTTCCTACTAACAGAGAATAAGATCCTAACAGCATTTGGAGTGTTTTTAAAATGCGGAACTGGTTAATTCTGCATTTATTCAATGCTACATTAACTTTTTGAATCACTCATGTGGCATCAAATCCTTTGCACTACAGACAGTATAAGTTTTCCCATTGCCTGCAATAGGAGTAAAATGGTTTCTATGTTAAAGAACATATAGCATCAACTGGAGGAGATAAAAATATTATTAAAATGTTGTGCAAAATATTTCTTTTATAGAAACTCAGATTCTTTAATCTGTAGCAATTCATTGCAAATCCTTAGGTTTTATTACTTAATTAAAAATAATAAGAACAAAGTTAATTACAGCAGGTTTCTAAGAAGAAATCACTCAAAAAGTCACAGAAACACTAGGATATAGTTAACTTTGGGGTAGGTAAGAGGCTAAGTGATTTCTCCAGGGATCTTGCAGATCTGTTTGGATAATTCCATAAAAGATGTTTTGAAATATTCATTTTGCTAGAGTATTGTTGGTTCTAAATCAATTTTTAGTAATAATAAACTGTATTTGTTGTCAAAGCTCCTGTGGGCAAGTGGCTGTATCTCAATCAGCGTGATTCAACTCTCCCTCAGATGAATTTGTCAAGGTGTCTTATAACTGTATTCAATATTAGCAGAGACTTTGGTGCAAGCTATTTTTCTTCTCTGAAATGAGTAGCAATGCATTTTAACCCTTGTAACTTATTGTTTTAATTTTTTTTTTCTATGTGGATAATGACAGTTGATACTACAGTTAATCATCTCATTTTAGAAAGAAGTGTGGCAACCACTAGCACTATGAAATGCCACTAATAATTTGTATTTCTATTTTGTAGATGAAAAATAAGTAATTTTTACTTGGGCTGAAGAGCCTCTTGTTCAAGAGAAAGAGGCAATAACCCTCACCTAATTGCTGAAAGGTTTGAGCCTATATTTCCAAACTCTTGGCCAGAAAGACTTCTCAGGTGCTTGAAACTCTGCAGCTGCTCATGACCACAGGCGTTACAATTCTGTGTTGGCTGAACAGAGCTAGGGACTCAGTTCATGCCTACACCTGTCGGAGGGCTCACAGGCTTCGGGAAGCAATTCAGTATTCATGAGTCTAGAGAGAAAATAAAGCTACAGAGAGTGTGTAGGGAGTGTCTGCCAGGAAAGTGAGAAGGGGATGGAGTTCTCGATGCTGCTCTAAGGAATGCTTTGCATTTTACTTTTAACAGAGAAAATGCAAAAATAGCACCGTGAGTAGGAATCATCATGCAAACTCAGAACAAGATTGGGGGTCTAAGATGCTAGTACATCATGCTGAGCAGATGTAGCCAGAAACCTTAAGTATGGGTTTGTTATTTTTACATCTACAGCTGGGTGCCTACCACTGCACCAGTCTCTACTTGTGATTTGCTGGGATAGGGGAGGTTGTTCCCTGTGGTTGAATCCACCTTACCCTACTTTTCTTTGTTTGATCCTTGTTGCCCCAATTAATTAGCTTTCTCCTATTCCTTGTTCAGATTCCCTTGGCCCAGTCCCTTGAATAATTGACAAAACAGAACAGAGGCTGTGGTTACTGTGTGGTACTAGCTGTGGCTCGGTTTTATTTAATAACACTGTGTTACTTTGTGCAACAAATTGTGACTAATTGCTTCTCCACTGCTCTGCCAGTCTGTGAAAAGGCCAGCATCACAAAGCACCAAATCAGAGCTCTCCGCCAGATCTCTGTAAGCTTGTGTGAAAAGCAAACTTTGGTGAATGAGGTCTGACTGGCAGAGGAAGGAAGGGTTTTGATGAAAGAAATGTGCCGATCATTAACTCCAGTGCTGAAGTTCACAATTTTCACCTCAGCTGTAATCTACATAAACAGTTTTACTCTGTAGATCTTCTGAAAAACTCTTCCTTTTTGCCTTTCTCAGCAGACAAAAACTGCACTAATACAAGCTTGTGTAATTTCTGCTACTGGGTTTATCATGTGTTGGTTTGAATTTTTGTTTTAATCAATGAATATAATTTCTCCATTTCTTACTTTCTTCCTTAGTGCTAAAAAGTACACAATGGCTTCTTAATATTTAATTGTTGAGATCGTTTTACAGGTTTTAGTTTAAATGTAACCATAGCACAAACGCATCCATTATTAACTGCACAACAGCGGTGTAGCTTCTTGGGAACTCTCTTTAGTTTAATATGAGAACCCCTGTCAACAGAAAACAGCGCTGATATTGTTGTTAAGTGTGACAAACTGGCAAATGCAATGGGCACCACGCTGGAACAATGCAAACTGCTTATATCAATGGAAGAGGCAATGTTCAAGAGTGAGATGAAGGCGGACAGCGAGAGGCTGTCAAGGAAGGTTCGATTCCGCGTTGCATCCTCGCACAGCGGGAGGGTGCTGAAGGAGGTGTACACCAACGGGGAGGCTGCTGACTCTCTGGACTCTGAGTACGCCAGTAGCTCGGAGACCGACCAAACCAGCCGGCTGAGCGAAGTGGATGGGCAGCAGAATGGACACGTAGGGTCCGAGTGCGATGAAAATGAGAACGAGCAGGATGACTTACTCATTTTAGTCAGAGCCACTAAAGAGAAAGGGTTTGGTACAAAGCGAGTCAACATCCTCAGCAAAAACGGCACAGTCAGGGGAGTCAAGCATAAAGTCAGCGCTGGTCAAGCCCTCTTTGACAATTTGGCAAAAGTATTTCAGGTAGGTGATATGGTCCTGCTGGCTGCAAGCCGTGCGTCTGTCTCTTTTAACTCCCTACGTTATTCTTTCCTTTTGTCCAGTCCTCTCTCATTTATGATTTCTCAATATTCCACCTCATTCCCATTGCTGTGCACTTGCTGTTCTTGCTTACTCTTCCTGGTGTACACCAGCTATGTGGTCCAAATTGACTGTGACATTTTTCTTTCAAAACTGACCTAAAGTTTTCTGACTAGAAATGTGTATGTAGTGCTTCCCATGTATGGACAAAGAGAGAAATATGACAGAAGAATTAACTGAGGCGTTATTGGAGATCTGTACAGATCTACTGTACAGGGACGAGTCATGTTTCCACTCCTATTATATTAGTTCTAATGAGTTTACGATGTTATCTACTGTCCTCTACATGTAAATATGTATACTTGCAAATTCCTTTGTGTTTAATCTGCAAAGTAGATCAAATTAGATGCAGCATGGCAGCAATGACGGTTTTCCCACATGAAAATTTCAGAGGAATGAAATCTTAGTCAGAGATCTCTTTTATTAATGTCTGTTTTCCATTTATTTTGTAGAAGGAGCAGAATATCTGTATTCGAAACAGTATATGCCACACTGACACCTTAGGCAGAGAAATACAGGCCTCGGAAAAATGAAGATAGAAGTTCTAAAAAAATTAGCTTATATATGTAACTTATCTATAGACATTAGTCAAAACTTTAAATCATTAATATTCAAACAAAAGAGCAATAAGTATGCAACTCAACTCTTTCTAAAGGTTATTATAATCCAGAATTATGACAGTCACTTAAGTTAACCTATAATTGACTTCAGTGCATTGTTTCAAAAGGACGCAGTTTTAAAGGACGAGGGATTTGATAGCAGTAATGACTGTTGTTGTGTATTGAAATGAGATCTTCTATACGTTCTTTCTTACTTTGAAGCCACAAGTAATTTCATAATATGTTAAGAAATGGCTATCGAGTAACATTCTCTTGCTTCTGAATATGAATTTATCCTCTATGTTGTACCTAAATTATAAGTCTTTTTGTCAGTATCAATGTTCCTGTGGAAGATGGATATTTCAAAGATGCATTATCTATTCATTTTTGAATAGATATCACATGGCACTCAAATAGCTTGCTTGCTTTCAAGCCACTCGCTGAAGAGTTTGTCCTTGAGTTCATTAATCTGATAACATTTGTAACAAAATCACTTTTTCTAAGTAGATATGAGTTAGGAAATATTAACTGGGGCATGTCTGGATTCTTCTCCAACCTTTATTCCAAATACTATTCCACATTATTTCACTACATGGAGTACATGATTTCACCTCACTAGCCTCATTCCCTCCTAAAGCTTCCTTCCACTGCATCAGTGTCACCGAGCTAACAAATTTGACTCACCTAAATAAATGGACCCATCTGAAGACATATGTACTTAATTAGTGGCCCTTTCATCTTGCTGTTTCTATCTCCGGTTTTAGGCTGGAAATTCTTCAGAAAAGGTTTGTGGACTTAAATCAATGTACTTTAATTGCAGAGTTACAGCTAGCACCAGCACTATTTCCATGCCAGAAGAAGGGAAGACTTGAGAGAAGACATATCCATCCGATAACTTCAGAAAATTATGTGTAACCAAGTCTACCACAGACTTCCATAAGTAAAATCTGTAAAATAATGAAGGGTTTAAAAGGTGATAAGGATCTTGTACTGACAATATTTTGCGGCAGAAGAAAGGGAAAAAATTAAGTTATCAAGTGAAAACAAACTAAACAGGTTTTCATACAGTATAAATTAAATTAAATTTAAGAACTCTCTGCTCCAGGCATTGTAAAGGCCAAAAGAATAGGAAGGTTTTGAAAGTGTATGAGGAAATAGTATGGGGAACTGAGCAGCTTCTGCTTAGGCAGGTCTAGATGACTGATTTCCAGAAATAACTGTATATTCTTACCTTAACCTTTTACTGGGTCAAAGGCACATATCCAATAATACAGAGAACATAATTATTTGAGGCTTCTACACAAACACATTTGCGTTTCCCCAGAGATAAAGTTTGAAGTCTAGTGAAGAAGAATGATTGTTTGCATGTCTCTTGCGTCATACTGTGAGCCAATTTTCTATACCACATGGTGAGCACAGAGGAGAGCAAAGCACAAAGGTTGGCTTTGAGACTGATTCAGACCTGCTTGATCCCAGCGTGAAATATGATCAAAATCCGTCCAATTACAAATGGAGTAATAACCTTTAGGATGGGATCAGAGTATGCTTTCTAGTTTTCTGTAAGTATATTCCAGACAATTAATTGCTCAGTAAAACCACTTAAAGAGTAACAAGTGTTCTTAATTCAAAGATACGATAAGTTAGAAATATGCCGCTATTAGAAGACACAACTCAAAATCTCTTGATCTGGGCATTTTTGTAAGGTCCTCCATTGATTATGTGAGGTCATCTGCAGTTATGTTTCACTTCTCTTAGATTAGAAACAGCAGATGTATAACAACAGTTAAGATGTATACAAAGTCCCTTGTCCTTGAGGAGAGCCCATCTCTGCCCTTTTGATGATTCAGCAGTAGATGACCTCATTAGACATTTCTCAGAGTCAGTGTCAAAGTACATAACATTTGTAATCGCAGAGTATGCACATGAACTCTTGACAGTCCTAAATCCTGACTACTGATAAATTCTTGAATGCAAACTCCTTATTCAGTATATAATGTATCACTTATTAACTAAAATGTATATGCCAGAAGACAAATACTGAGAATGTGTGTGTATCCCGTGACCCTGAAACTAGGGGTTTTTTTTGAGATTTTCTGCAGTGGCAGCATTCTGATTCTTCAGACTATATCTGCAAACTCCTGTACCATGCTAATACCAGAATCCCCAGAGGCTCCCCGTGGTAGAGGAGAGATCCTTTGAAACAGACCACTTTGCTCAGATATGCTAGGGATAAGCAGGGAGTCATTAACTGGGCTTTGTTAAGTCATGCAGTCAAGATCTTTGGTGTTTTCTATTCAAATACCTGTGCTAAAAGCACTCCTATGCATTTTAATGTTCCATGGAATATTTGGGTTTTTAAATATTTTTTTTTCATGTTTTCCAGTTACAACCTTTTTATACAATTGGTTCAGACATTTCCTTCCCACAACAGACTTGTCTGAAAAAAAAATCACACCTTCTAGTGTTTTGGGGAATTTTTAAAAAGTGATATAGTACAGGAAGGATTTCTAGATGAAAAGGTATTTTTGGTTGTTGTTGTTATATGATACAAGCCTGACCTGAGAATGTATATCTACTGCCAAGTAGATGTGTATCCCCTGTTACATCTTCCTGCATCCATGGACCGAGCACTTCCATCACCAGCAGAACCAGTGACTTCCCATTTCCACCATTCCTTGAGAAGAGAAACTAGGTTCCTCACATTAGTATGTCCATGTCCCCGTATGTGAGCCGCTGCAGCACTGTGACAGTAAAAGGTCTTCCATCAGGTTGGCCCTTCACTGCTGGTGAAGCTGCCTTGAGTCCAGTGGGAGCAGTCGTGTGCAGCTGGGGCTGACATGGCTGTGGGGATGGAGTGGGATGGAGCACGACATGTCTGGGTTATCCCAGCTTCATGGCAGGATGTTTTTGTAGGCAGAAAGATGGGGAAGAGACCAGCCCTATTGATGCTTCAGAGGAGCACTGTTTCCATGGCAACCCCTCCAGCCTTTCCATCCCAGGGGTGGATGCCACAAGGAGAGTGTTGACATAACAACCACATCCCTGGCGTGGGGAGGGGTGAGAAAGCCTTGCTGTGGCAATGCCTCCCCAGCCCCTACTCGGCTTGGCAGGGAAGTTGGGAGGTCGTAGGTCAGTGGCCATCGGTGGAGGTCAGGGATGGTCACAAGTGGCCACCCGGAGGGCTGGCCTCCTGTGCGGCTGGCAGAACAGCGGCCAAACTGGTGGGAATATTTTATCTCCGAGAACTGTGTGCTACTTAAAAGCCTGAATAACAGAAAGGATCTGGGGCTCCCGGTCTCTGTGTACTTGCACCTCCTTGCTATAAGTGAAATTATCTCCTGCTAAAACACTGAAACTGAAGGTGTAGGCAGCTCCGGAGCTGGGGACGTGACCTGTTAATTGCATCAGGAGCATAAGCCCTTTTCTACATAGCCAAAGTGATTGTGGTCTTGTTTCAGTACATTACTAAAATTTTTGTTTTCTAAAACTTAGAATACAGTTAAAATGCAAATGGGTGTGAATTTTTCCTATATTTTCCCATAGAAAGTAGTAGAGAAATGGTGCTTGTTTCCTTGAAATAAATATAATTCTCTTCATGACCAATTTTTATGACTAGGCCATCCCTATGATGGCTTCCAGGAGACACAGAGCAAAAATCCTTGGGTTGTCTGGTATATTACTAAGTAGTGCAATGATCATTTCATGCCAGACTGGGTTTCCATCCCAATGTGCAACGTAATGGAGTTCAGCCAAAGGTTTTACACAGGTCTCCCTGCATTTCCACTGCTTCAGCATGAGTCCTTTCCTCCATTTCCATTCTTATACACTCCACTGGCCTTCCAGCCTCCTCTGAAAGGTCACCTTCTGCTAAATTAACTGCAGATCTCGTTTTCAGGCAGGTACCACTGACGTCTGTTACAAAAGGGCAGGTCTGGTTAACAAACCTGATTAATGCCTTTGTGAACATGGCATCAGAGGGGATATGGGTGAAGAGTCAGAGATAATGCACTTGGTCCTTACGATATTTTCCAGCACAGCATCTCAGGTAGAGCTGACATTTAAGGTTGCAAAGTGCAAGTCAATATTCAGCACGGTAAAGATTTAGCTTATTAATGTTTAGAAAGAGAGGTGGGAAAGAGTTAAGAATCAGGTGGAAGATTGTTGAGAGAAGGAGAGCTCCTGGGGTGGTTAGGTTCACTTTAATTTTTCTTTACAGTAGGTAGCCTGGAAAAGTGAATACACAGCAGGACATGCAGAGATTACAAACCAGTAGGGCTAGCTAATACTATGGAGAAAATAAAATTAAAGACAGCAGCAAAGCCAACTGTCTTCCAAAGAAAGCAGATGATGCAAAGTGCTGTTGAGGAAAGTTTCTGGTGTGATAGTACAAGTAAAATTTTTAGGATAGGTGGTACATTGTCTACCACTCCAGCCCCTGAAGCATGTATCACTACAATCCCCCAAACTCTGGGGAGAAGAGAGAGAGAGTCTGCATTTTCACTGGAGAAGTCATAATGTTATCCTACTCACTTCTTTGGCAGATGATCAGTATTGACAGTCCAGCATCATTGGACTCTTTGAACTTGAAGACCTCTGCTAGAACTGGACTAAGATTGTAGAAGGTCTGCTGAACTTCCCCTTAATATTCTTATCCATACACACTGTCCCATGACTTCCAAATGGGAATAGCTTGCAAAAGGAAAAGATGTGCTGGATTGCTTGTACCCGCTAGGACCAACGTTAGGAAAACCTGCTGATAACCTAAAGCCGTAGCATTTGCTGTAGTAATGCCACTGATGTGTATGGAGATAAATCCCAGTGAGCTGTAGGTACCTGCTCTGAGGTATAAATTTCCAGTGTATGTTCCCAGTGTTAGCAAGTGGCACTGAAATCCACTGAAGACAGGAAAAATTGTAATGACACAGAGGATCAAGTGATTATGAAAAGTAGGTTTCTGTTTGTCACAGAAAATTCAGCATTAGAAGGGCAACTGGTTCGCCACTGGAATGGGCATAGTGTGCCTTCACCCCTTCCTTTGCACCTTCCTAAGTGCTTTGAACTGTGACCACAGTGCATGGGACAGTGATTCAGCTGACTCCTGATTGAGTCACAGGCATTTTCCAGAGCTGGTGACTGAATAGCCATGCTAATTTAAAAAGGAAGATATTCAGGTCTGTGAGCTTTTAACTGGAGCTTTGGGGTTGCTTAGTACTTAGGATATTGGTATATTTATTGTTCTCATGTTCTCAAACAAATTAGCTGTATAGCACTGAGCTCAGACAAGTCTATTATTAGACCATTCATGATATTTTAGGGTTTGCTGCTATTGGATTTGAAATACATATTTGGCATAGACTTGAAATGATCAGTAAATAAACTTTAAACTATTGAAACCTCTGAAAGTGGATTTAGCTACCTCATTTTTAAAAAAAATGTAGGTAAGGGAAGTCTTGAGTTTTCAATACACTCAGCACTGGGAAGCTTAGCAACAAAACCATGGTTACATTTATCACTTCTTCAAGATTGAATCAATAATTGAAGAAAAAAGACTTGTTAGACTTCTATGCTGGCAGTCTGATCAACATGTACCAGTCATCCATCCAGCCTTCCAGAGCTGGAAGCTAATTCCAAAATTATTCTTCCTCTGATGTGTCTTGATCCTTGTAAGGGATCTGTAAATGGGGACACTGTTCTTGAGACACTCGGGTGCATTTATGTGGCTAAGTGGAGGCAAGCCCTGGGACAATAAACATTTCTGTTCTCTGTTTACACATTTCTGCTTCAGAGGGTATATTAAGCATGTACTTTGGCTGCTTCTTGAATCACACCTACATCTGCAGGTGAGTGAAAACTGTTATGACACTGAATTAATATTTCCCCACTGGTTGCAATATTTTTATTTGTTTAGCATAGTTAGAAATGACTACATAAAGTGCAAGACAGCTGAGAAATAGCTTTTATGTGTTTTGCAGTCAGGCATTAGTGACATGAGCAGTGTGCTTTTGAACATCGACAGGGTAATCTGTGCACACCAGCCTTCCCCAAGACAGAGACAGAACTGACACACTTCCCAGCAAGGGTCTGTGAAACATGCAGGAGTCCCAAGCACAACCAGACTCTGGTAGGTGCAAGGTGGAAGCAGCAGTGCGGAAAAGATCATTTTGCACTTCATTAGCACCTTCTCTCTTCTGTTGATAGAAGACAACTTCTAACAGCTGACTGGTGCTGAATAGACCTGTCTCAGGCTTGTCCCAGCTAGAGTCTAAGTGCCTATGGTCCAAGCAGATTGTGCAGCTTGTAGGAAAAAGCAGAGCTGCTGCCCTGGGCTGTGCAGAATTGAATTGTTCCCTCTGTGAAGTCTACGCCATGTGGTTACTTTCCCAGAGTGATTTATTGATAAGCCTCATCCCTTGGCCTAATATTTTGCATGACAAGGGACATAGCAAAGAAGCAGTAAGTGAATATGTATATACAGAATATGCAGTACCAGAGCGAATCAAGACTTTAGGTATAGATTAAAAAACACCATAGGCTTCTGAAGGACTTGGACATCAAGCTCCAAAATGGTGATCATCCAAACCTCTCTTTGGTGCCACCTTGTCTCAAAGGCAGCAAAAGCCTTATATTAACAAAAATTTGACTAAGGATCTGCCTTGGCCGTGTGCCTTCGCATCTCAGTATTGACAGGACGTGACAGTTGCCTCCTACCCATGTCCTATGGGAATCACAACCCAGGCGTTCCTCTGCCTGTCTCACCTGCAGGGTTGGATGCAGTAGGTGTCCTCTGAGCATGCGTAGTGGATCTGATCCCACACAAACTGTACATAAGCAGATGCTGCTTTGTTACAAATCGTGTCTGCAGGAGGCAGTGGTGGGAGTTGTACTTGGAATTAGACAGTCACAAGACAGCATGAATAAGTTGCTGAAGCAGGCGTTGAACACAGGCTTGCTGATTCTCAACTTGCCATCCCAAATATTATGCTTCAGCATTGTGCTTGAATTCCATTTCTTTCTTTTTTTTTTCTTGCTCGTAAGCATTGTAGTGATGGCATTGCTTCAGCATGG
Organism: Tetrax tetrax; assembly: GCA_009806455.1. Lineage (NCBI taxonomy): Eukaryota > Metazoa > Chordata > Aves > Otidiformes > Otididae > Tetrax > Tetrax tetrax. The sequence goes on from WHYT01015992.1 coordinate 195,542, forward strand.
AGATATCCCAGAAAAGCTCATAGCCTGTGACTTGCTTGGTAGTATCAAGAGGGAGAGAAAAGACTGAATCCAGGTAGCCAAGACATGAGAAACTGTAAAACACAATATTCTGCTACTTTGTTTAATTCTCTCTCTTTAAATCTAAAAGTACACTTACTTTCTTTTTGAAACAAAGAACAAGTACACTTGTTCTCAGGCAATGAATGTGAATGTGTCCTGGTTCTGGCTAGGACAGAGTTAATTTTCACCTGAGCTGGGAGAGGACCTGGCACTGGTGGCAGCTGTGGCTGGGGGACACAGCTAGGATAGGTTACCCAGATCAGCCAAAGGGCTGTTCCACACCATGTGAGATTGTGCTCAGTATATAAAGCAGGCATGGTGCTAAGGGGTAGGTGTTGCTACCTGGGAGTGAGTGGGCATCAGGATCCACTGTGAGCTATTGCACTGTAAATTACATGCTTAAGTATATTCTGTTATTGTTTTTGTTTTCCATCTCTATTTTCTCTCCCTATATTGTTCTCTTAAACTTTTTTTTTTTTTTTATGCTAAGCAGTGAGTTTTGCCTTTCTTTCTTTCTTGATTCTCTTCCCCATCCCACTGCCAGGGGAGTGAGTGACCATGTGGTATTTTACCTGCTGAGTGAGGCCAAACCACTACAGAATGGCAAATGGGAAAAGATGCTTCCTGGTTGAACTAAGTGTGATTCCTAAATCATATTAGCTTCAGTAAATTCTCTCAGCTGAAAAAGTAATAAACTGAGAGACTATTAGGAAGAAATACCATATATTCTTGCCATGCTCTTACTTTTAATTATCTGTCTGGTAGACAACCTGGAATACCTAACAAACACTGAGTCTGAGCCTGTGTACTCCTCTGGGACTCTTACATCACATCCTTTTGCGGAAGGGCTCAATAAGGTGCTCAGTCTTTGAATTAACATGGAAAATGCTTCATCTTACTTTAAAATGACTTGAAAAACAGTAATGTTGCATAAACAGCCTATTAAAAAAATCTTAGGATGCTAGTGCAGAAACTTTTTCTACTTATTCTAACAATAGGAAATATTTTTTTCCTATATCTACTTCTTACAACAGAGATGAAAAAGATGAACTGATTAGTCTTAATCATTAATTAGTAGCAGTAACACTTAACTTTTTTTTTTTCTAGCTGTTTTGCTCAGCTCAGTAGCTCAGCAGGACAATTACAAGGAAATGTCTTTTGAAGTGTTGTTAAAACTAGGGCCATCATTAAAAGTTGGGGCTGTTTCCCTTTCTTTGACATGGTACAACAGGCTGCCTGCTAGCTCATTTGCTGTGTCTTCTTGCCCCTGAACATCTGCATCCTTTGACACAGTGAACACAAATTTTTTGGAACACATAAAGCTGAAATAAGTTGCCTTAAAATATGGACGATGCTATATGCTTTATTACCAGCATCATCCTTGGTCATTGACTTCTAATTTTTGTGTACAAATTAATTACTTTGCAACCAAATATTAAAGGGTCCTCATTGCACCTGAGTGTCTTAGGTGAGGTATGTTTTTGTTAAATTTACAAACATGGAAGCAAATATTTGGCTACACTGGGACTATTTGTCACCGGATTGCACAGCTGTGCAGTTATGCAATTACAGAAATGTGGTAACAATGAGGACAAAACACAATTCCTTTATATAAAAAAGGAGTTCAATAGAATTAGGAATTATCTTTACTTTAGTGGTATGATTCTCCAGACATGTTCTAATGCTTTTGATTTCATGCCATAGAAGGCATTAGCAAAAATATTTTTAAACAAGTTAATTACAGAATCACAGAATCACAGAATTATCATGATTGCAAAAGACCTAAAAGATCATCCAGTCCAACCATCACCAATACTTCTCAGCTAAATCATATCCCTCAACACAACATCCAAACGTTTCTTGAACACCCCCATGGTCGGTGACTCCACGACCTCCCTGGGCAGGCCATTCCAGTGCCTGACTACCCTTTCCGAGAAGTAATATTTCAGGTCTTAAAACTGTTTTGGTTCTGAACCAGGATTTGCAAATACTTACACTAGTATTTGCAAACACTTACACTAGTATTTGCAAACACAAGCTAGAGAAATATAAAGGTACCTGTGCCATACAGGTATTGTGTTACAGTGACCCAGGAAAACTGTATTTTAGCAGTTGACCAAAACTGTGTTTCAGGAGTCACCTGCTGCCAATGTAACTGGCATGTAGGTGTTACTGAGGACTACTTACTTCCCTAAGAGAGAAGAAATGAAGTTATGCTTTACTTGCAGGTAACATTTTCTAGACTGCTCTGGTCTGTCAGCAGCCTGCTGGCATTGTCTACTAGTGTGTACAGTTTATTACACACTACACCAACACCAGGAACATCATTAACAGCTTGAAAGAAAGAAATGGTCAAAGAGATACTAGGGGTTTTTTTTGGCTGGAGCTTTAACCTGTGACTGCAATGTTCTGCAGCATGGTAAATTCTTAGATTAACTGCAATAAAACATGCTTCAGAATGTAATTTGCAGCCAGAGAGAAAACATTATGACTTCTATACATGAAAACCTTCCACTGCTGCAACATCCAGTACCAGGCAGTACAAAGCATGAAACTCAAATATCACTGATTTTTTTCCCAAAACTTTTATGATAAATAGTAATTAGGACAGTATGCCCAGCCTGTTAATTTTGAAAAAGAGTTGGAAAAATACAGCTTCCCATCCAAACAGGCAATCTTGTGGTTTTGACGGACACAGTAGTTATATCATGGAGAGGCTGCCGCAGAACAACTCTTTACAGCCTCCATCACACAAAGCAACAGAAATGGTCACAGATGAGCTGCTGGAGTCAGTGAGGTAGAGACTAATTTCACACATGACAAGAAAGAAGACAGAAAAACTATCATTCATTGCTAGTTTGAATTATGGAAAGCATTTTAACAACTTTAGTACCATTTTGCTTTGGAACTATATCTAGAGACACCGTTCATCAATAATGTCGGCGGAGTATGTCTTCTATACAACAGAAATACCAGATACAAGCTCGTTCTTTCTCCGATTCTCACAAAGAAGTATGGAAAAACTTACTGGCCAATATTTGCACATGTTTATAACAACATGCAGTGTTAGGTACTGCATTGACAAATCAGTCAATGCTGGTGCAAAGGCAAAGAAATTTTTCTTTGGGATTAACTCCTGGTAACCTTGTTTGGAATACTACTGATTGCTAATTATCTAACAAGTTTTGAAAGTATTAAGAATTGACAGCAGTCATACACTATTATTTAAGAAAATTCTATTTCCCCATGCAACTTCTGCAAGACAGAAAGCAGTTGGTTTCTAAACCTGGAACTGAAGTCACAGCTTTCTAAAGAAAAGATGATCTTTTTCTGCCATGCTGCTCATGTCCTGCTCTTGGTTTACTACATCTAAAAGCAAAAGACTCTCCCTCCCAGCCCCACATGCAGCTGTGAAGCATTTCATTGCTGTTTAAGTAGAGAATGTCATAAGAGACAGACTGACAGAAGTGGTGAAAGATGAGACCTTTAAGCATTATTGCTGGAGTTCCTTCTACCTACTGCAGATCTTATTCTGCATCTTGAGAACTTCCCTTTCCAGGAATATGCTCATGCTTTCAATCAGATTCCCAAACATGCGTTGGCGTTGGGTAAGTCCAGTTGTTCTTCCAAATCTCACCGTGATCCAAAAATATAACCACCCACTTGGTCTCTCCAAGTCCAAACTTAATCTGTCATGAAGATTTAAAAAAGACAGCAGTTCCTAAATGACTTGTTCAGGAAATAAATTGCATTTCTTTAAAACTGTCTGAAAAATTTTGTCATGGCAGCTATGGCTTTTGTATCTGCTTGGGTTGTCAGGTCTTTTGAAAACCTATCTGCTTGGTGCATGATATTCTTGTGGATCCTCATATGAGAGACTGTGGGGTGGAAGGGTATTTTTACAGGTCATTTACAGCTGGATACAGGTGACTAATACTATCTTTTTTTTTTTCTGCTGCCACTGACTGCGAGCAGCCTTGAACCATTTAGCTCCTTCTACAAGGTAGTTTTATGCTCAGCTGCTCTACCATTTCTCTTTTGAAGTCACACCAGAGAAGGACAAGAGTTGTCAAAAAAGAGGGATGTCTAGTGAACTTTCTGGCCTGTCTTTCATCCTGTCTCAATTATCATTTTGGCAGAAGGTTATGCAACTGGCAGAAATGTAATCAGTATGGAGCGTCAGCATTGCTTGAAGACATGATATGAGATTAGAATAAATGTTGTTATTGATTTTTCCTTGCTGCAGGGGATTAAATGATATCTATGCAAAGAAACCACTGAAATGTTGCTCCAAAACAAAAGCAGATAGCAAATTCAATAATCTCAGCATCTGCATTTGTAGTCATATTCATTGACCAGAAAACATTAAACTCTAACACATGATTCAGATTCTAGCCCTATTATAAGAAGACTATTATATGAACAGTATGATTGTAAGAACAACAATTTTTGTTTTATTGAAAAAAAAATATCTCTGGGCCAAATCCTGAATTAGACTACAGCATAAAGCTGTTCACACTGACCTTGCTAAAAAATTACTCCAACTGCAGATGCAATATATATGGAATACCTCGGCAGCTATTTTAACTAACAGGTTTACAAGATAGTATAAAGCATATAACCAGCTACATTCTGATTTTCAAACGTTTTAACTATTTGATTAAAGAAGCCAAATTAATCTTACACGTTAGATTTTTCATTAAAAAAATCTATAACTCTGCTCCATGGGGATGTAGTCTATTTTGCTCACAGAGAAAGGGTGGATGAGTCATCTGTCCCCATTTGTACATTAAGCCTAGAAGCCACAGTATAGGCTATTCTAGGGCAGAACTGGTTTATTTATGCTGTCTAGGAGTTGCATCCTCTATGCCTGCCTAAAAATCTCAAGCTCCCTGGTTTTGGAATCTATTGCACAAGAAAAATGAATGAAGCACTGTATGTGTGCAGTGCAAATGGATCTTTAATTGAAAGAAATGGAGATTGAGTGTATACCTAGTAATTAACTACTCAGAGTTTGAAGTTTAAGGTACCAAAGTTCTAGGTATTATTAAATAATGATATAGCTAAGAGCGTAATTCCAATTAGGTGAAGTAATATAGCAGGAAAACAAGGTCCTTCATCACTCAGTGTTAATACAGAACAAAGTAGTGCTATAACTTAATGAGATTCGTTTTCATCACTTCCATATATTGAGTGATAAGGCACTCTCTCATTGAGGAGTAAGGACTGAATCAGCACTTCATCAGCACTTTATTGCACTAAGCATAGCTCAACTTTGCTCTTTTCCTCATTTGAAGGCGTATGCAAAATTCATTACCGGTTGCAGAGTCCTTTGTGATCCTATCCGCGAGAATGCCTTGTGTCCACCTGAAAAGTGGTTGGAGTTTTCCTAACTGTGCAGTACAAATGATACCTTCATCTTCTTACAGATGAGGCTGCTTTTGTCTCAGCCCACATGAGTAACATTTTCAGGTAGAATTTAAATTACATAGAGCAACAGGAAAGAGAAAGTCCATCATTTGCCAGATGTTTGGAAATGAAAACTAAGCATACTGGGAGGGTGATGGTTTCCCAGTTTTGTTCAACTCTCCTGGGGAGTTTCAAGATCTCAGTGCATCTCATTCCATCTTCTGTTCACAGGACTGCAGTAAAAGATAAAATAACTTTTGACAGAAAGCTTGTTACCTCCCAAATGTGAAAACTCCAGAGTGCATCCTAAATCAAAACCAGATTTTATTTAACTCTTTCCTCTGATTTTATTGCTTAGGAAGGTAAATTGTGAAGAGTGGATCATAATTTCTCATTTTCTCTGCTACTGATTGCAGTTCAGAATGGCACCTTATTTAATTTATGCTGTTACCTTCTTTAGTTGTTTTCTGAGTGAGCAGAACTAGTTCTGTTGTATAAGACAGACTGATCCTGAGGTGTAATAAACCTGTGATGGAAGGCTGAACCACCTGCCAATAATGCAGTACATTTTCAACAGGGCCAAGTCTAATTGATAAGAGCTTTCCTGACACCAGTTTTGACTTGTTGATTGTCTTTCACATTAGGAAAATCACCAGTTGCAGCACTGGTGCAAATAAGAAAGAAGTCATAGACTATTGTGCTGTTTCCTAAGATATTCTGGTATATGGATGGTAAGCCTTAGGAAAACATCCATTCACCACACAAAGCACAGCCTGGCAGAGAAGAAAGAGCCATGCAGTGTCATGAGCAGAATCTCACCAGCTAGTCATTTTACCTTCCAGTCAGAAATATGATTAGTCACATTTGTAAGAAGCTCGACAGATTAGAATTCATTTTTGTAGACCACTAGTGCCTTTTAATTAAACAAACTGTAATTGACATTTGGGAACTCTAAAGGGGATCACTGCATGAGTAAACTGCACCTGGCTGTGTTTAAATGTAAAATGACTGAGGCGGAGATCCATGTATGCATATATTATTGTTATATTATTATTAGCACCTATCACTATTAGCACCTATCCTTAGACTCCTCTAAGGATACAAAGGGAATATTTTAGAAAGGATGAATAAGGGACTGGTGAAGGAGAGGTTACCAAGTTAAAATGAAATGGGCCAGAATAGACACAGTAATTTTCATGACAGCCATTTGCTGCTGATCAACACAAGTCTGTTTCTCTGCAGTATGAAATGTTCTGTTGAGTGAAGCAGCAGTGATTACAGAGAGGGGGGTCAGCATGCTCAAACGAGGACTCACTCGGAGCCATGCTGTTTGCTAACTTTTCCACATGATCTGAGATATCAAACACCTTAATCTTTATCTCCCCACCCTCAACAAGTCCTGCTTCAGTTCACTGCTGGCTAAAGCCATCCTTACCTACAGGATCTTCTCAAATAGCTCACAAGCTGCCCAATGGTTCTCCTTGAACAGGTAACTAAAGATTCAAACATCTTGAACAGAATGATAAATAACAAGCAAAGGAAAAAGCTGCTTATGACAAGAGAAAATAGGATTTGGGCCCCACCACTAAAGATGCTGTTTAAGACAAATGTATTGTGGGTTTTTTTTTTTTTTTTTAGTAAATCAGGGTGATATCATGGGAAATGGTACCTAAGTAAATAGTAGAATTACCACCACAGTCTGAGTAAGTGGCAGGGCAAAATATTCCCTCTCAAGACAGTTAGACATATTTGAAAAATCCTACTCTTATTATTAAAAAGAAAGCCCTGAAGTAACATAAAATGTGAACTGACAGTAAGAAAAATATCTATGCAAGAAAAATAAGTAGTCATTTATTCAAGTATTTCATACATACAACCAAATATAGGCAAGTCTAGATATGTTTAAAAGTTCTTTTCGGCCAAGTGACCAAACACTAAGTGCTAGTCAGAACTCTTTCAAGTTGACCTACATGCTCTCCTCCTTTATTTCCAGCACTTCTTGTTTTGAGTAGAACCAGAAAACAAAGTTTTTTATTGAAGTTCAGTTCTCATTTTACTCAGTCTATTCCTCCCTGTTGCCAACGATAAAGAGAAAGAAGTGAAATAAACAAATGATCAAACGTTGAATAAGAATTAATTTTAGTACTCCTACGTACACCTGTTATCACCAAGTAGTAACTCATAACTGTTAAGCAAAAGGAAATTAAATAGTGTAATCTAGGATACATCTTCTCCTAAGGACAGAGATGACTTATCGGATTTCCAGGGCTTGCACATTATTTAGAATTGTGTAATTAATATTAACATTCTTTTCATGACCCATCTGTGATCTGTTGTTTCAGTTCTCTGGTCTTCCACACTATTTACAGACATAGCTTTAGGCAGGCAGATGCTATGCAGCTCAAGCCATACATTTTTAATTTACTGATGGCAGCATTTCTTTAGGTGACATGCAGTAGACTTTTTTTTTTCTCTTACATTAATTAGTTTCTGGTTACAAGGTATGTCAGAGAAGTAACAGTGACCTTCCAATTTGCCTATTCTCTGACTTCATATTGTCTGTTAGTGGAAAACAGAAAATGGGTAGGAATGATAAACTGTGAATCTATCATTTGTTTGACTTCCCAATTTTCCAGACTTTTTAAAATGCTTATATCTTTCTCATGTCAAATGCACATTGCATGAACTGTTACGCTGCTACTCTATGAGAAGTGTCTTCAGAAAATTGTCTCCAGGTGAAGAGCTGCAATCAGCCGAAGTAGAAATTCAGCTCTTTTCCTTTCCTTTCTTGTTGATGTAACATAATCATGAGGCCTTGCTGGGATATTTTAAAAGCTATGTCCCCTTATTTTTGCATAGATCAGGCATGCTACTGGAGCCAAAGTAAGTCTAACATGCAATAAAAGTTCAGGCCAAAATTTAGACCTAAATTAAAAGACCTCTAAATGGTCACAAGATTCATGCAACAACATAATGTTGTACATTTTTGTAGATATCACAGCTGTATTCAGGCCTGTCACAGCACAAGCCATGTCTACCAGAAAAAATATTCTTGCAGAGTGGGAAGTTTCAGTTTGACCACTGATATGCTACCAGGCTTCATAGCTACCATGCTTTCTGTGAAAAGGGTGTGAATTTTAGTGTAAGTTATTTGGACATAGTCAAATACCTCATTACTTCAGTAAATACATTGTATCTTATGATTTTTAAAGGAATTCAACTTATATAAAGGAATGCAGGAGGTGAGACAGAAAATGAGGATGAGCAGATACTGGGAGTAAATAGGTAAAACACAAGAGGTTATTGGTGGGAGAAGCAAAGGCCCTTCTCTTCTCTGAGATTATAAAGGTAACTGACGTGTCTTTGGAGAAACGTCTCTGAGTAAATTTGATAGGATGAAATTATGTAGCATCCTTGTCAAGATATTCTGTAGAGGTATATGAAAATGTGAAGCTAACTAAGAGCCAGAAGAACTAATGGAAACCAAGATCATGGCAAATGAGACTGGCCGGGTTGTAGATACTGAGATAAAGTAATTAGTTTGCAGAAAATCTCAGGTAGTAGTTATACCAAGCCTGTGACTGTGAGTATATGGGATAGGCTGGAGAGGAATAAAGTAGGAACACTGATATTGTAAAGGGAATTCAGGAGATCAAATACTTGTGGAGAAAAACTGAGTTTATCCATGAGATGCTGGAGAAAACTTCCTGCTGTCTGGATTCACAGAGCCATCTTGGAGGGAAATGGAAGAGCTGTGATTGTCAGTGCTTGGAATATTGTGATGGCTGTGGAGATGCTCTGCAATGATTTTAAATACGTTGTATTTTCAGTGTTTGTTAAGCTAAGTAGGTAAATGTATTCACCTGGATTCACAGAGCTCCTCAACAAACCTACCAGAGAAAGAAACAATGCTTTGAATTAATCACATTTCAGCACAAACTGTGACTAATATAAAGCTTTGAAAGTTTTGATTCGATCTCTTCCTGGCTTAGCTTGTGGCACTAGTTTGCACCAGAAACGCAGAGTTCATCTGAAGTGGTAGCAGCATATGTGCTTCATGGCAATGCATGGTGATGATCTTCCTATGAAAGGATAAGATGTGTGACACTTTCAATGAGTAAGAAGTGTCCAGAAACATGGAAGCCACGTTCATTGCAAAAGATATTAGATTTGATCTGGGGACATCTATCTGCTTAGTGGTGTGAGTCCTCTGGTGGGCTTCTGTCCCATTTTGGCTGATTCATTATATGCTCAGCCCTACTGAAATGTAAAAAGGAGGCACTGACTACTGCTGAGCTGGCACCATGGAAATCTCTAGTTCTCAGTCATTCTTGCAGCCTGCCTGCAGCACAGGCTTGAAATTTTGACCTTACACAAATCTTATGAAAAGATAAGGGCTGCACTTGAATCAGTCCCTCAATAGCTGCCAGAAATGTCAGGTATGGCAGTGAAGTACTCTGTCTTGAGAGAATAAAGCAGAAAACGAAAGGCAGGAGAAGAAAGGCTTCCACATGCTGGCAGTATTAGAGGAAGTACAATCTCTCCTGGAGGCCTGGGGAAAACTGAGTGTGAAAGAGATGACTTTGACCTGGAAGAGAGATGAAGAGCAATCAGGCTTGCTGGAGGGGAAGGGAAGCTTAGTTTGCAATCCGGTCAGTGCTCTGAAGTAAAGAGAAAGAAAAAAAGACTAGGGAAGCATGAGTTTTCAATTATAGCTTGAATTCAGGTTTGGAAAAGCCATACGAATGAGAGGACATAGGTTGTTTTTTACACTGTCCTGCAACAACGCTTGTTGGTGACCAACATTAAGCATAATCCTTTTGTTCATTCTTTCGATTACTACTTAAAAATACCTATATTTTAACCACATGTATGGTGAATTTTTTTCCCAACTTTTTTTTTTAGCCAGAAGAGCAAACTCAAGCATAATTTTCCACCAGAGCTTCCTGACCAGAAAAGAATTTGAATTTTTGCAAAATTTTTGCACTTTTTACCATTGAATTTTACTGAATTTAGCTTCTCCTCTGTATCTGACTGGCACAGTCAGGTTCTCAAGAAATGATATTAAAATTTACTAAGCATTTCTAATTAACTTTTGTTTTATGCAGTCAAAGACCCAAGAAGCCAATCAGAAAACTTGTATCTCTTGTAACTCTGTAACAAAATTTTGCAGAAGTATAGGTTTCAATTTCCTGATCCAGTGATTACATCAAACAAAGAGAATCTGTTGACATTGCCACTCAGATTGTTCAGCTGAAAGCCATTTATCAAACATAGCAAATAATCAAACATCAGTAAAACTAGCTTATACCTCTCCTAGTCACACTGCACCTGTACAAAACAATTGTTTCCCTGGTTGGATGCCAGGTTACAGCACACTGCAATCAATCTTTCAACAGAGAAAAGGCGCAGAGGGGAAATACGGAATTGCCAAAGAAAATTCATTGTTAGGCCAGATGCTGGCTGAAGTTTGCATGAAATATTCTGTAAAGGTTAAGGTAGATATTAAACATGTTAATAGTAAATATATTGTAAAACAGTTATGAAAATTGAAAACAACTTATCAGAAACAGCAGCATTTCTCCACTGAAAAACTCTTTTGCTGGAAAAAAAATTCTTAAGCGTTAGTGTTGCTCATTGTCTCAAAAGAGCCATTTTGCAAATATGGTGTTTGTATGTAATCTCAGCACCTTCCCTCTTCTATACTAAGACTTGTTGCTCTGAAATGAGTTGATGAGGGAAGAGGAGGGTAATAGTTGAATAGATTGTTAGATGAGCAGCGTCAGAGCAATTTTTAACTTTACTCTCCCCTTTCCCCATCAGTTCATTTCAGAGCTGATATTACAGTTACTGAACTAAGAGACGAAAGACTGAGACTGGATTGTGCTGTGGCCCTGCCACTGAAGACTGAGAGGCTCTCAGTGAAGATAAAGATCAATATCAAAAAACCAAGTGTACTTCCCATGTGGTTTGAGGTCATTTTGCTCACCTGACAAGCAAACACTGTATTTGTAAAATGTATGCACTGAGAAACTCCCATAGAACTTTATTTGGGTGAATCGTCACTGATGTGTGCTGAAGAAATTCTGGTCCAATAGAAAAACCACTCTATGAAATTGAGGTAGAAAATCACTCTATGAAATTGATTTCAAATCAACGTTTGTAGTGACAAATATTTTCCCTTTCAATAGTGTATTCTAGGAAACACTGGGATTTCATTCACTTTCTAGAGTGAACGCCTTGTGAATAGTAGAGCATTCCCTCCATCATGTTTACTTTTACAGGGCTGAATCTTGGTTTTTGGTTTGAACTGGCTAAAAAACTCCCAAAGTATCTTTATCATTAGTTACACTAATTGATATAAAATAATCATCCTACAGTAATGCTTTCCATGGCTTATAACAATTGATATACTGAAAGAAACTAAAGCAATGGTATAAAACCCAAATCCTAAATTTAAGTGCTTCTTAATCCAGGAAATATTTGGCTCCAGAATCTTATTTTGTAGGTGAGATCATAATAAGGCTGAAAGATAGTATAGCAGGTTTCAATTGTCTATTTTGATGGAAGATCCCACAGCACACTTTGCAAATGAAGGGGAGGGTTATCATCTGCCTTACTGAAACTTGGTTTAGATATTTTCTAACCGCTGCCTTAAAATTGCACTGGGAGTTTCCTGCTGCAAATGGCAAAGAACTGAATCTGTCTGTCCCAAAAAATAATTGCATATTGTTTTTGCATGGTGATTGTGCTGGTTGATGAAAATTTTCTGAAATCAGTTTCTCTGGCTAGTGCTGTTGAGAAAATTGCACTGTCCTGAATTATGAGTCAGATTTTTCTGATATGGATGGAGCCATAAAGTTTTCCCTTGTACTGATAGTGGAATTTTCAAAGTTATTGGCTGTCCAAAGTCTATATAGGCTGACTGTAAAAAGATTAGGTGTGGGACCATTTGTCTGGCTCTAATATTTTATTGCTATTTGCTTTGTGCTTCCTAACATTGTATTTTTCTTGGTCTCTTTATAAGGCTGATGAGAGGGGAGGAGGATGCTAGCAAATTAAATCACAGAGATTTCTGCAACAATTAAGGATTTTAAAATACTGAAAAAAAAATGAAAGAAACTCAATTAAGAAAGAAATATCCATTATTTGTTTCTTACTATAGTCATTGGGTTGTCTGAGAAAGATTTTTTTCAACTGTGTTTTAAGGACAGTGTAACAGCATTATGTCAATTGACGCTGTAATTATATTTCACTTAAAAGCAACATTTTAGGCAGTTACATTAATAGGTACATAAACAGTGTTTGATGAGGGGTGTATCATTTGAAGATTTTTCACAGTGTACCAGGATTATGTTTGAGGGCTTTGCATGGAAATTGAAAAAGAGAAACCACATTGTGGCAATTCAGCTATATCTGCTGTTTCCAAGACAATATTTTGGCCATTATTACTCCTTACTGTAATAATTTATTCTATTATTCTTCATGTATAGATGCGAGTGGCTGCTCCAAAAAAAGGAGAGAGAATACTTTGCTGACATGTGGTTTGATCCTCTAATTTCTTACATTTTTTTTCAGCTATAAAATACATTACTGTGCTGACTATGCAGCATAAGATACTTCAGGGATCAAAAATACCATATCATTTCTTTTAAGTCACTCTATTTCCTTTGGAAATAAAAATAAAGATGAGCTCTACTAATTTGATGAGGACTGTAAGAGGACAGAACAGAGGACAGAAACACTCAACTAGGGTAAACAGCTCAGGTATTACCTGTCTTAACTTAAGCCCCATACGCCTGCCTACCAAAAGTAGCTTCAGCAGGGTTATAGGATGGTCTATGTGCAACTTCTCTGGCTTCAGGTCTCTTCTGCTGAACACAGGAATAGTTCAAAGAGCTGTATGATGTGAGAGGAGATTGTTGGAGACTCCTTTTTCAAACAACTTCTACTGCCTTATGTGAACTGCTGAGAACAAAACTATTTTCAGTAGCTCTTGCTCCTTCCCCTTCAGTCTTTGTGGGCAGTGTCCTTGTGCAACAAAAAAAATACTTCTCCTTTCTTACAAATCTATGTAACATTGCCAAAGGTCTTCCCAGAGACTCTCTCTCTTTTTCTTTGGGAATAATTTCTTGGAGATGTTGAACTGGTGAGTATGAAGAGAGACAGGAATAAGGAGTGAGCAAGCAAAAGAGAGAAACAAGCATTATATCACACTGTTTCTTCCTGGGAGAATTGCAGGCTGGGTTAGAATTACAGGATTATCTTTTGCTTCTGATTTTTGAAGGTTTCATTTATTCTTATTGTATACAGAATGGCATAAGTAAACCAATAAGAAAATACTTTGAAGGTGGGCCTTCAAATGCTTGATAAATAAAATCCAGTTAGGCATGGACAGATATGGATCTCCTTTTGACTAGTTTGAACACTGCAATAAATTTTTCCATGTCTGACTTCCATAGCATCGCTGTGCCTTATTGAGCAGAGGCAGTTTGTTTGTTTTTTTTTTTTTTTTCCCCTGCTTCCCTGTAGCAGGCAGTTTGACTTCAGAAAGTCTATGGAAGCAGAGGCATCAGGGTCTAGCAGAGACAACGAACCCTAGGGAGATAACCTGTCCTCTTATCTGAGCTTGGGAGCAGGCTGTAGCCTGGTTTAATGGGTGTGTGCTGGATGAATGGTAATAAGGACATCTTGAGGTGAGCTCAGTTGTAGGCTTTGTACTTTCTGAACCTGCCCATAGCTGAAGCATTACAAAGAGCAGGGAGAGGCAGAGTCATGCCCTGTACTCCTTTGCTGAAGTATTTTTTCTGCTTTGAAATTAATACACTTTGACCTCCCCTGAACAGCAACCTGTGCCGAAAGTTATGTGGGAAAGCCTACACTAGCAGAAAAAGAGGTATAATGTTATATTGTATTATATGAGGAACAAAGGGGAAACAACACATATATACATAGTGTCAGAGGATGGAAAGTCCTCCTTTTGGCTTTTTTATTATTCAGTCAAATGATTTTAAGATGAAAGGAAAAATGACATGCAATATTATTATTACTTTTAATTTTTTCATCTGACATCCCCAAAATTGATACATGGCCTTAAAATGAATTACAAGTGAATTACAAACATATATAAATATACTATACTAATGTCTTAGGTATAATGACATCTTATATCTGTTTTACCATGCAGTTGATAAATAATTTTGAGGATGCCAACCTTAAGGAGGTAAAAGGTTGCTGTTTTACAATCAGCAGTATGTGATGGCTATGTAGATAAGAGAGACAACAGTTGCCCAGGAGCTGGAAGATCAAAGAACTCAGGTTCTTGCTGGATCACAGCCCTTCTCTATAACTGTAACCAGCTGATCAGAGTTATTTAGCCCTGTGAAACTGAAACAGGAAAAAATGAGATGTTTCACACCCTGTGGTAGAACGCTCAATCAGGCAGAGGAGTCTGTGCTCCTATACAGCTTTTGGAAATGGATCTTTTCCTAGGGCTGCTGTTTGTGGAGGAGGCGAGTGCCAGAATACAGGCAGATGAAAGGAACACAAGTATTTGTGCTATTTTAAAAGCAGAGAAAAACAGTGACCTGACAGTTTCTTGGAGAAAGCAAAACTAGTATCTATATTTGGGACTGTCCCAGACTCTCTGGCTACCTTGTCTAGGAGTGCAGCTCTTGATGCCCTCACTGGTAAATTGATATTGATAGACCTTCCCAGCTTGCAGATAGTTATGAGGATGATAACCAGTGATATTCCACTGTCCCAGGGGGTCACAGACTCCAACTCCTACAGTCTTAGTCCCTGTAATTACCAAATTGGATTAAAAAAAAAAAAAGTGTAGTATTTTTGAAGTTATGTATTTAAGAGAATCATAGAATCATAGAATAGTTTGGTTTGGAAGGGACCTTTAAAGGTCATCTAGTCCAACCCACCTGCAAGGAGCCGGGACATCTTCAACTAGATCAGGTTTCTCAGAGCCTCATGCTGTGACTTGAGTATATGACTTGCATTGTTGCAGAAATTTGGTCTTTATTCTACTGAGCTCTTCTAAAATGCATAGTTTTCTGAATTTAGTGAAGTTCAAATTCTGAATTTTCCTCAGTATTGATACAGTGCCAGGTCCTTGACGAAAATGCAAACAGGGCCACAGCCTTAACATAATAAAGCACTTCAGAGAGTGTGTAAATTTAAATTTAAATGTGCACAGTGCTTTGCTGTGTGAGAGCCCAGGGAGGGTTGGAACTGCAAACAATGAAGTGCAATGGAATGTGATTTCATACCAAGAACGCACATCGTGGCTGGGGACCGCTTGCAATTCCTCCTGTATGTGTAAACAGGTCTTACCTGCCAGAGAAAAACATTTTACTTTGGTTGATGAGGTCTGTCTTTTGGAAGAGGCCTTCTGGCCAGCAAATCAAGTCTTTCTGAAAATGCCATTAAACCTTTAATTTGAATCAGGCAATGACCAATGAGACAGAAGGGACTGATTCACAACTCAATTAGCATTGCACTGTGTTGTTGTGATGGCAAATATTGTAGTTTTCACTAGAACACAGACCTTCCACCTGCAACCAACTCATACTCTATGATTCAAGAATGCTGTGCATTTTCATCTAAACAGTGACACAATGAAAAGTATGCTTTTCATCAAATGCCATACATTTTGGAAAACGTGTGTTCTGGTGAAGTGTCATGTAGAAAAAATTGAAACATTTTGGTGATAGCTTTTTACTTTACAATAATCTTCCAGAGGGTATTAATTACTTTTAGTATACATTATGAAAGCCTTTTAAAACTCAAAAGCTAGTAAAAGTTTTTCAGACTTGCGGAAATGAAGTGTTTAATTTTTTAATTTTTTTTTTAAATGCAGAATTCCTTCAACAAGAAAGTTGTGGCTGTTTTCTTCCCTTATGTTTCTGGATGAAAAATAAAATTAAAAAAAGTCCAAAACAGGCTGTGGTCACAAAATCAGTGTTAGACTATAATTCCTCTTGCCACTCAGTTATTGAAACTAATTTAAGCTATAAGCTATGTAATACTAATAATGAAGTGAACAGCTTAATTTAAAGCTTCTAGATACGCAAGCATACATAAAAATATATATGTATGCACATATATGAATACATATATATGTATATATACCCATTTTCTCTTCCTCAACATTTTCATTTGCACAAATGCTGCGTTTACTCACTGAAACACCTCTGGCACAAGGTTTGTAGTGTGCTCTAGATTCCTGCCTAAGCTGACTTACTGGACAGCAGATACTTCTGCCAGTCTGATAGTATCTAATTACAAAGGCAAGGGGTGCATATTTCAGTAGCACGCTCTGAGAGGTTGAAAGATGATATTCTGAGACAGAGAAGGGCATATCAGCCATTGATTTAGGTCACAGAAGCAATTCACTACAGCATGAATAACAGTTGAATATTATACCTGAACATAGTAAAAACCTTTAAAAATCTCATATGTGGTAAAGGTTGGCATTAGCATTTCAGCTTTTGCCAAAGTGTTATACCAGCCCATTAATCTTAGCAGAAAAATATTCTGCTTTTGCTAGAATACAGTTGCTACTATAATGCCAAACATAGAGCTAGGTTTTGCATTGTCTTTTTTTTTTTTTTTTTTTTTTTTTTTTTTTTCTTGCATTTCTTATTGGAAACAAGCATAGAAAACAGGTAAGTACTTTAAAAGAACCAAGTATTATTTTGTGGGCGATGCCACCATCAAAATAAATTATATATGGGCATGAAGGTATATTGCTTTTCTTTTCATGTAAGTGAGGTTCAAGCACACATTTATACCTTATAGTCAGAGGGAGGATGAAAAAAAAAAAAAATCCCATGACTACTTTTGTAGTGTTCTGTCATAGTTTTCATTTGCAACCAGGTAAGAATGAGGTTAGCATCATGAATATTCCTCTTACTGTTGGGCTTGCCTGTTTACTTGCTTCCAGGCATGGTCACTTAGAAAGGTTTTCAAAAAGAAAATGTTACCACTGTTTTATGAGCAATCACTTTATGCCCCAAGGTCCAACAGTATATCTTATACACAGGTAGAAAAGCATTGGTGTGGACCACTTCCTCTGCTCTGAATTTACCTCTGAATCTCAGCTGTGCTGTGAAAAAAATCTATGCTATGAGTTTTGTTCCAAAGATAAAGAGCCACTCAAAGACAGCAAGGCATAAAAATGTCATAAAAGATATTAAAGAAAATCTATAGCCTTGGAACGCAATTCATGACAGAGATGCTAAAGTTATAATCGGCTATTATTATTCAAGAATTCATTTAATAAATTCCCCTCACAAATAGGAGTGTGAGTGATATCTTCTCAAACTGAGGGACTGGTCAGGACCGGGGTAGCTATGGGACCAGTAGAGAAACACAAACTCTTTTTCCTGCTACTCCAGTTGTGACTGGATCCAGAAGCCAGGGATCAGATACAGTGGGGAAGGTCTGAGACCCAGAGACATCAGTGGGAGTTTCATTGGTGTACATATGTAACTGGCTTTCGGAAGCACCATGGAAACACCTGACTGTTATACAATATTTTCAGAGCTACTGTTATTATTGCCATGGCAGCTGCCTAATAGAAAAGGTAAATTTTCAAACGCATATTTTCGGAGTATGATTCCCAAATATTTTGTATTTCTGCAGCTGCAGAAAGTTTTTCAAAAAAATACCCCAAAATATTGAAACATCTTGGAGAGTCACATATTCTGTAATATATTCGTAGTTATACACTGACACTGGCTATCAGGATTTCTTTTTAAAAAGGTTCAGAATGTCATATTCCAGTGACCTCCACTCTCTTTTGTAATTGACTTTGTTTTGTTTCGCTGTTTGTGTCTTTTTTGACATGTTTTTCATGGTTTTACTTCTACATTTAGTTTGTACTGGTCTTTCTTTGTCAGTATCCTGACATTTTGGGTTTTTATTTTTTATCTATTTTTGGTTGGTTTTGCCTTTTCAGTCTTTTCAACCCTTTTTCAGTCCCCTACATCCCTCCGTTTTGTTGCCTATCTGGTTGCCCTATTAAGCTTTCTCTTTTTCCACAGCAGTTTCTTCCTTTGTTCTGTGGTCTCTCTGGATGCTAAGCTCATGCATTTAGCCTCATGGGATGACATCCCTCATGCTGTTTGCAGAACACTTGCTAGTTAATGATTACATTTAGTTGCAACCATGTCAAATGGATGCTGGTGGGACGGCAAAGGGATATGTTTCTCCTAGTTGCACACCAAAATATAATTAATTCCTCATTTGCAAAAGCCTAGATCCACCCAGTAAAGAAGTCTGGGAAAAAGACTGAGTCAGGTACAAAATAAGAAAAATCTTTTGGTTTTCTCATATTCGACTACGAATAGGATTGAACTGGTGCAACAATTGCTTTTTCTCTCTATATTGAGAAAAAAAGGGTAGTTGTACATGAGTTGCTGGGAGTGGCATCGGTGCCATGAAGTGATTCAGGTCATGCTGCTGGTGGTTCTGCATACTTGAAGATCTCAAGCAAAATGCAAGCTCTTCAGACTGATGCAGTAAAACAGATACTGCCTTTGGACCCTTTGGGAGATGATAGCACTGTGCTGTTAAACCTGTAAATGACGCAGAGGATCATTACTAAAGCGACTTTATTTCCCTTTGAAACCTTAAATCCCTTCCTTGGCAGTCTTTCTACACGGACACCTTTTCTGAAGCACACTCTTGGCCCATGTGCATGACGTTGTCTGAATCTGACACAAAAGTTGTCACCTCAGGCCAAATGATTTCCCTGAGCCTCAGGTTCCAATGAGAATTACAGGAACTGCGAGGAGGTGGTCATTATAAGTTGCTCCAAATCTTCTGGTTTGTTTGACTGTCCAGCTTCCACAGCCTGAGTAAAGTTTTGTTGTGCCCATTAACAGGACAATTACCTTCTCTTTAACTTCAGCTAAAATTTTATGTGTGTTTGTGAATTATATAAGATGATTCTAATTTGAAGTTTGTTATGCAAAATTTTAGAAGTTAATATTCTAAAATGTCTTTCTATTGATTTGTTTACATTGCTTGTTGTTTATTATGTTTTTGCCACAGTTCCAACCTAGGAAGGAACAGCATGGTGTTCAAACATTATTCTGCTGATTTACTTCAAGAGCTTATTCTAGTTACTAAATCTTGCAGGTTGCAGTCATTGAATTGCATAGTAAAATAGGAATTAGCATAGATTCTCCTTAAGAAAAAAAAACATGAAATCTCTAACTGTCTTGACTCCTATTTTTAATTACCAGTGTGATTCAAGACAGGTGACTGGAAGGATTTTCCCTTGTATGAAAAAGTCCTGCCAAGGACAAGTTCTGTGTTTCTGTAGCACAGAAAACGAGGTGTTTACTAAAATATTCCTAAAGAATTATTTAACCAGCGCCCTTGATACCTCTGTGCAGGACAAACAAGGGTATTTCTTCACTACCACATTAGGAAAAAATAAAGGAATAAACATAAAAGTGGCCCTGTGTACATACCTTCCACTTGATATCTTTCCAGATCACTTTACAACTTTCCATTTTTCCATGTCTTCGGCTGCTTATTTGTATGCTGTAGGGACACCACAGTCCTGATGCTTCGCTAGATAATGACTGTCTGTATCTATGCTACCAGCCACTGGTGTCTGGTCAAAAACAGCATTAGAGATTAGAGCTATGAAGGAACAAGAATTTCCATCCTGTTGCACAGTTTTCCACTTCAAAATGTATTTTCACTCCAAAGAGGAGAAAACTATGAATATGTCAAACTATCTTTTGCAGGAATATTTTAAGAACTTCTTTTGGTTACTTCTGAAAAGGATGAACTCCTCTTCCTTTCAGCGACCCATGCATGGTTACTAAAGTATTTGACAGTGTTTATGTAGAGTACTTGTCTTATAAGTAGAGGACAAGCTAATCTTCTCACTTGGAATGTAAGAAAGTATGCTGGAGAAGAGTCAATGCCGCAGTAGTGGTACAACAGACTTTCAAACGTAGAAAACAGGCTGGAGAAAAGTAGCCCACTTGTAACATTTGTTCCTAAAATTAAATTTCTGACATCCATTCAAAGAGAAATAAATACTGACCTATGGCAACATGCTTCCTTCCCAAAAAGGGAGAGAAAAACAATGAATTACATATGTTTGCACTTACACTTCCAGTAATCTATAAGTAATCTGTAAAAGCCAAGTGTATTCCTAAGAACCCTTGACCATGTGTCGAACCTTGTAAACACCTTTCTAAGCAGAATATGCTTTTCGCAATGACTTTTTATTTTTTTTTTTGAATTTGCATAGTAAGATAAATAATGGATTTGGCAAAATCTGCAATGGCATCTACCCGATTTTGCAACTTCTTTACAGTTATTACATGACATAGTTCAAAAGTTATCTGTTTATTCATCAAGGTTAATTTTCCGTATGTTGCTACAGTGTGTTACAGGTATCTTTGCTTATTATTTTTTAACTTGTGGTTTCACTCCTGGAGTACTACTGAAATAATTAAATATCATTTGCTGAGTATAATGGATAATTTGAAAAGCTTGGAAATGCCATACTACCTTCTAAAAAAGCTAGTATTTTAGCTATTAATATGAACATTATATCTTTGTTTAGAGCACTGATTCACAGGCTTGTTGAAAATGTACCACCCTCTCTTGGACAAAATGATCTCTGTAGTATTTATCCTCCCTTTTAATTGCAGAAAGGAAAGATGCAGCATAAACTTCCACATCTGAAGAAGTGGAGTAAAAAGTCAAATCTGAATTGTAGTGTGAAACTTACTGCAGCCAGAGGAACTGCCTCCCCTCACTGCAGTGGGCTTTGAATCGAGCACTGAATACCTACAAAATATCCTTTTTTATTGTTGATTGGATGTTAGAGTAATTTGATATGGATCCCCATTAAAAAATATAGCTAAGTCTGTCCCCTCTGCAGTCATAATCTAGTTCAGTGTGGAGAGATCTAAAGAATTCCAAGTTACTGTTGGCTCATGCATGTGATGGAGTTTAGCTTAGGCTCTCATCCTTGCTTCAAGAAGGCTGTCAACAACACTTGAGCTAGCAAGTTCAGACTTAGTCTGGGTACTACCAGACTGCGTTCATGCAAGGAAACATGAGTTACTGTTATAACAGAGTCAGACATCTCTAAAAACAGTCAGGGTAGTCCTACGTTCATGTTACTATTGCAACTTTGAAGAATTTGCACTTTAATATATAAGAGAGAATTAACCCATGGCATTTTATTTTACTGCTTGGGGAAGAAGGGGTAACTCCGTGTATAGGAGAACAGCAAAACAGTGATAATTCACATTGGAAGTCCACCAGCATCTAAAATATATTTGTTTCTTGAAAATGTTTGGCTTCATTCACTATCAGCAAAGCTTTCAAAAAAAAAACCAAAACGTTGCACTTTAGATGAACAGCTTAAATTTCCTTAAGTGGGCAATTTGCAAGAACTTAATTCCTCTCCTTCAGTCTTTACATTTGAAAAAAAAGTAGAATGTTGGATTGTACTTCAAGATGCATTTTTAAAATTTAAATGTTTTAAATGAAATTACTTAGTAATGGGAAGGTATTAACATCTTATTTAATGTAATGAGAACTATTTTTTCTTTTCCAGGTATCAACAGTGCCAGAGTTTGGCCGCATAGTGATTTACACTACTAGCCTTCGTGTGGTGAGAACCACTTTTGAAAGATGCGAACTGGTTAGAAAGATCTTTCAAAATCACAGAGTTAAATTTGAAGAAAAAAACATCGCTCTGAACAGTGATTATGGAAAAGAACTAGATGAAAGATGCAGACGGGTCTGTGAAGTTCCCTCACTCCCTGTTGTGTTTATCGATGGCCATTATCTTGGGGTAAGTAAAGGGTGAGCCTATGTTTCATTCTGCAATCTGTAAGAACAGATGAAAATCTTAATGAATGAGAGGCAGGGTTTTTAGAAAATTGTTTGCAATGCTGGAATGATGGGAACAATCAAAGACAGAGATCCCTTTGAATATGTGCTGCACAGATCCACACTGATAGGTTTGATCTGAAGATGCAAAAGACAAGCACAGAGAGGCTATTAGGAGGGGAGTAAGCTGCAATAAGACAATCTAGGCTATCCCAGGTTTCTTAAAAAGATAGCTTATCTTTGTAGTTGAAAACATGAAAAACTAGAGAAATTAGGTTTTTTTTTTTTTTCCTCTGTATGTATGTACGAACTTGTATGTATGATTGACCCAGGAATATGAAAACACACAGCATAAACTTGTAATTTAGTAATATCTGTGTTGAATATGAAACAGCTTGGGGTGAAACACACACCGGATTTTATATGAGGTAGTCTGTATCAGGCATCTGTAATCCACTGAGCATTGTTTTAGGTACAGAATTGGTTAATACTTAATTTTAGAAAAGTCTAGCAGTGAAAGAGAGAGAAACAGCCCAATTCTGCCCTGCGGCAAGATACAAACTCCAAATGGAAAACTGTAATCCAAATTTGCACTCTGGTATGCTGGATCTAAAGGCCTGTTGATATTTGAAATCACCTTTTCATTAAGGCCAGTCCGAACTTTTGAAATGTATTTCTCAGAAACTGAAAAAATCTGAGTTTAAAAGAGAAAGACTCTGGAAAGCAGCACGAAGAAAACAGCTTGAGAGCTCAGAGAAGGTATTCATCTTGAGAGGTAAAGAACTAGCAATTAGCACCAACAGCGAGACTGTGATTTGTGAAGGCAAACTATCTTTAAACACAGCGGGGTTATTGTGTTTGTATTGCTTAACACTTTCATTGTCACAAAAGATTTAAGTAACAAAATGAAATGTAATCAGCATTCGGGGCATAAGTGATATTGGGCCTGTGTAAACACTCGAATATCCTTTCTCCCCTTTCTCCTGTCCCCTTGCCAGCTCTTGGGGTGCTTTGCACAGGGGTCACCAGGCCGCTGTGGCCACTGCAAAATTGCCTGTGTGCAGAATATTAGCAGACAGTGATTTTAACGTGCTAGTAATGGATGCTTTTATTAAAAACCCGAATCAGAGCGTTCTCCATCCCACCAGGAACAGAAATACATCATTCGAAAGCATCTTAAAATTCAACAGGATTCAGACTAAGATTTGCTCACCTAATTATCACGTTAAAAATAAAGGTAGTGAGTTATAATTGAGTGCAGGAAAATCTCAGTCCATGTGTGATCAATTTGTCAAAATAATTCAGTTAAAATACTGAAATGGATCAAATAAATTATTTACCCAGCTCCAGGTGAAGCCTAGTGGCAGTCATCTTGGTATGATGGATAGTCTATTAATTCACTGCTGCTTTTTTTTTTTTTTACAAGACCATGGGAAAATTGTCTTTTAACAGAGTAGCAATGATGTAACAAGCAAAAACCTCATTAAAACTATTTAAGTATTGTATGAATCATTTTGGAGAGGTATAGAAAGGAAGGCCAATGAGTTAGGAAGCCAGCTGTCTGTGGAAGAGACGATAGAGCAGTCCAACTGCCTGCAGATAGGTACTCAGCAGGTTTTACCTCCTGTAGGTAAAAAAATGAAGGAAGAGTTTGGTCTTCTGGTCTACAGACATTTATTATAGCACAGCAACTCCATTCACATTGGTTAACACAAGAAAAAATGTATTATATCTGCTAAAAACCAGAACAAAATCAGACTTGCGTAGTCTTTTCTTTCTTCTTTTTGGCTTTTTAAATTATTTTTTTTTAATTAAATTGTTGAGGCACACTGTGGTTACATGCAACAGACTTCAGCTCCAGCAGAAGATTAAAGTTATTTCACGTAACAGTGATATTATTTGTGGAGAATCGGTTTTGTGGGCAGGGAGCAGTCCAAGAGATGCCTGTTCTGCTCACGGGGTGCCTCACACCCAGCCAGGACGGCGGCAGCCCTTTGCTCTACCCATGTGGGTGGGATGGGAAAACCAAATTTGAGGTGAGCAGAGCTAACTCAGGCAGCCAACTGTGGCTGCTGACCAGCTAGCAGGGCCATGGGAAGGGAGACCCTCAGCGTGAACCTGTCACTCGTGGTGCCAAGGGACTTTAATCACACACTCTCTTTGGTAAATGTGGCAAACCCGTCTATTTTATGGCAGTTTTTACTTCTCTGTCTTAACATGACTTCATAAGAGTGTCTGGCATTCATTCATTTAGGAAGAGAGATAGGAGGGTTGCACTTTGCATATTGAGGAGGTCTGGACTTGAAGGATTCACCCCTCAGGGACGTCGATGCCTGGTGGATGTGACACCTTCACAAGACAAGACATCTGTGACTCTGCTGGCAGTAGGTTGGCTGGAACCTGTGCTGGGCTTGTGTTTAATTCAAATGAGACTGAGAACTAGTTACAAAATTTGGTCTCATTGGTAACAGTGGACATTTCTATAATGCCTTTTACGATAATTATCTTTTGATATGCAAATGCAATACAGAAATCCAGAAGCCTGGTGTGTCAGTAAATTAATCATGCAATATTTTTTTAATGTCTCTTTTTCTGTCTCTCCTTTAAAATTTTTGAAGATTTATTTCCTGGCAAATCCCTCCCTGAAGGAGATTGCATGTAGTAATACAAAGGAGAATTTATATTGAGCTACGCACCTTTCAATGAGTCATAAGGAGAAAAAAATTACAACCCCTAATTAAAATATGAACAGTTTTGAAAGGGGACAAGATTCTTTTTAATAAGATAAATGTAAGAAAAGCACCAGAGCACAGCATATGTGCATCTGATAGCGTATACGGTATCCAAGCTGTTCAGAAGCACGGACAGGGTTGTTAAAGCACCGCAGGCTGTGAGGATAAATCTTCACAGCACTGTGGAATTTATCATTGCCTGCACAGGGGGAATGAAACAAACCTGCGACTTGGGCAGAAGCAATAGAAAAATCATACTTAGCCCATCAAGCAACGTTCTGCGTGCTGCAGTATAGCAGGGTTTTTAGTCTTCTCATTTTTTTTTCAGGATTGAATCATTGTGTTTCTTGACACACGCTGTCTAAACATCAGTCTGTCAGGAAATTGCTGGTTCTTTCTGAAGCATGCCCTTTACCAGCCGATCTCATCCCTCCTTTTCACCTGAGGCTGTCTCCATCTGAAATGGAATTATGCCATCTGCTGGGACACCAAAGCAGAATAAAAAATGACTTCCAAAACCCAGAAAGCCACAGAGAAAAATAATTGGAGCATTCATTTACTGTTTTATAAAGGCACTTAGGATTGTTAGAGGCTTAAGATATGCAAGACCCACTCTGCTGGAAAAGGGATGCACATAAAAAAAGGCAAATAGAGTCATCCTTAGTAAACAGGTTTGCTCACTGCATAATAGTTTTAAAAAACATTTATTTTGTGTTTCACTTTAAATACATGATTGAATTCCAGTATTCACTTGCCATGCAAACCAACTTGAATCTTTTTCAAATATGTGAATTTAATACATTTTTTTTCTGAAGAAACTGTTTCCTGTTTTGTTTTCCAGGCTGTCATGGATCCAGAACAGCATGAGATTTGCTGTAAAATTATTTTATTTGACTCATTGGATATGATTATTTAGCAAGAATGATGAGGCTATTTTGTAACTGACTTTTAGAAAATACCTATTTAACAGTTTACTTTTTGCTGATTTCCAGTGGCCATATATGATTACCAGATCTCAATTGCCTCCATGTTTTGTGAGACTAAACACATTCTCCTGACATTCACTGAATGGATGGATATAAATGGCTCTCTGGCAGTAAACCAATGATGTAATTATTGCATCGAGTCACCTAGCGTTTTCCCACTTATTTCCTCCGTTTTGCAGTTTAACATTTCAGGAATAGCAGAGTTCAATTAATCTGACAGCTCTTTACACATCAATCTTTGCATTACAAATCCAACATTTCTGGTGCTGGTGCTATACCGCAGTGCCAATTTTCTCAGTTTATGGGCAGATTTCCAGGCATTTAATCATACTTCATGGGTGTCTGCTGCCAAGGGACACCTTGTTGTGAGAGGTGCAGTGTTGTAGGCGGAAGAGTGTGTGAGCTCTGGGCGAAGACAGGGGTATATGCAGCCTGTCTCCTGGCTAAGCCACAGTGAAAAAACGTTGCAGGTCCAGTAATGGTAAAGGGTACGATTGCATTCTGCTGCCATAGCAAGAGGGCTCACCTGTATACTTAGCAAAAGTTTGTTTTTAAGGAAATAAGGGATGCACATTTATCTGCACAGCAAATGTGTCTACAAAAGAGATGTTGCAGTGCCACGCTAATCTTTCTCTGTATCTAAGGAAGGATGTGGAAGAGAAGCTGCTTCCCAAAATCAGCAGGTATTCCAGTGCAGCCAGATGCAAAGCCATGTATCTTTGTGTATTCCTTGACAAAGGATTATGTTGTGAAAATGGTAATGGGTTACATCCAAGACAGATGACAGTTTAGTGACAGGACAAAGCCGAGACAGTAGGAAACTTCATGGACCTCGGATTTGTCCTAGTTCTGCAATTACTGGGACAATACCTGTTAATTTCTGGATGTTCTCAAGAGAAAACTGGGAAAATACTTTGAAGAATAAAAATGATCTAGAAAACCTGTGAGTGTTTTATCCAAGTCTGTGGCATTCCCTTGCCCAAAAGAAGGGCAAAGACCTGACCACAGCCCGTGGGTTCCTCCACCATGGTGGAGAGATACTGAAGAGAGCAGATGAAGGAACCACAGGCTGAAGCTGTGAAATTTAACTGGTTAAC
Organism: Tetrax tetrax; assembly: GCA_009806455.1. Lineage (NCBI taxonomy): Eukaryota > Metazoa > Chordata > Aves > Otidiformes > Otididae > Tetrax > Tetrax tetrax. The sequence continues at coordinate 222,719 of WHYT01015992.1, forward strand.
AAAACTGAAAACTTACTTCTCCCTGGTGCTTCTCTAAATGTTATGGCCACTGTCCCTTGTGCTCCTTATGTGAGTCTTAGATGAGACAGACTCTTAAATGTTTCACATCCCTTTGTGGGTAATTGTAGACTAAGCACAATCTAGGAAGAAAAAGAAAGGCATCACTTTCTGGTCAGAAAGCAGCTACTGGATTTATTAAACAGCTCCTTTAATTACTCTATTAATTATAGACTCTATGTGTTAAGATTCACGGATCCAGAGGGAAGGTTAACCTCTGCAAAGTATCTTTTATTTAAATTGCACTTGAGGCAGTTGTTCATCAGAAAAGACACACTGAAACACTTAAAAACGTTGATAGCCATTCAGAGGTTTGGATTTTAATTTAAAAACCATTGTAATGAAGCATTCCACTTTGAAAGTAACACAGCTGGCTGATTGAATGTCATCTGAAATATAAATCCTTTAAAATATAAATCTATAATGGGAAACCTGTCGGACTTTTAATTACACTGCTGTAAAAGGCAGTCAGTGTTATCATACAGCGCCGCTGTAACATGCAGCGGAAGTCAGAGGAATGCTTTTGCCAATTGTTGCTGCAGAGAAGAGATCCTTTCCTAAACAGAGGCAAATTGGGGCTTGTCTAGCTTAGGCAATTTGCAGTCCTGCAATTACATCAATAAAGCTGCAAATTCTCAATGTCTCCGCATCTGATGGGCAGTGCAAGCTTTGTCTTAAGCCTTTGCAGCAAATTCAGTCCCTGAGCTAATACTCCATGGGCCACCTCAGCAAACCCTCGCCTTGTTGTGCCAATCATTCCTGCTGCCCTTTCTGTCTGAAAGCAGAGAAAGATTAGAGGGCGAGTGTGACAGGGGCTGACAGGCTGCTAAAAGCCTCTCCCGTGAGGACATGGAGAGCCCTAGAACTGATATGCTCTGTGCCCATGATCCATAACCGATTTCAATAGGATTTCAATAGGAGAGTCAGCACAGGTAAGGCTAGCTGATCTGATCTCCTGTCACCTTCTGTAACTACTGAACCACAATTAATTACCTTGTAGATACTTCTTTTCTAAAAAAAAAAAACAAAACAGCTCTTTGAAAGTGTAGCACTGTAAGAGTAGCATTTGCCACTCACATCCACTAAAATATTAATATTTTACTTTTTAGCTGAAATAAAAATCATCAAACATAGTGTAGAAGTGCTTCTCTTTTTTTTTTTTTTTTTTTTTTTTTGTACAAATCCAGAGCAAAAAGTATTTCTACAGGGAAACTAACCTTACTAAGGTGTCATACAAAATCCTTTGCAATGTTACGGTGACCCTTAGTTCACTTTTGGGCTACACACCTGTAGACTCTGCAGTCCCCAGCAAGGCTCTGTGAATGGCTGGACACTAGCACGTACATTACTGACTCATATGTTCCCTGTGCTCCCAGCAGCCTTTCCTGTACCTCCCAGTAACAAGTAGAGTGGTGCTTGTGGGAAGCTGGGGCTAACAGCCCCTTCAGCTGACCACGGGCAGCTCAAAATTATGGCACGTCCAAGCCATGTGCCAGCATCCCACCGCACCTTAGCCATGTACCAGCAGCCCAGTGTACCTCAGCCATGTGCCAACAGCCCACCACACCTCCCAGCTCATGCTGGAAGGAAACTCAAAGGTGAAATTTAACAGTCTGGGCATGCAGGGACTAGCAAACTGGGGCAGCGTGATGGCATGAACCCACCACTGAGTCTAGATGTGGCCAATCGCCTTTAGTAGTGGGTAAGGGCTGTGTGGTTCCCTCTGTGATTCCTCCATCTGTGCCTCAGTTTCCTCACCTTATGTTGCTTTCTTGCAATCCACTGATGAGGTCTCTGTAAGTTTTTGGTAATATTTAGTTTTCAGTGAGTTAGTGAATTTGGTTACATAAGTGAAGTGTAAGCATTCAGATGTGGTCCTCTAATTAGAAGGAAAGGGGAAAAAAAGTTTTACATCATCTTTGACACTTTCATTTTGTCTGCAATAATCTCTTAGCATTTACTTTCAGAAGGAAAAAAGAAAAAACACTTCAGTACTGCCTTGGTTTAGATCACAGAACCCCTCAGAGGCCTAATGTACTCTGACTAAATTATTATTATTCATTGTTGCGTCTGACTTTAATGTTATTACAGTATTTTCATTACCCTTTTTCTCCTTGTGTTATACATTAGGCATGTTATGTCTTAATTCAATGTTCAACTGCCAGAATATTTGAAATACAGTTTCCTCCTCTCATTTTGTTGCATTCTCTGATGTGTTGTATATTTATATAATTGTAATTTTTGACATGGTAACTAGACGTATTTTTTATTCTGTCAGGAAGCATACCCTGTAAAATAAAGTAAACACAATCAGAATTTCCAAGCTGTGTCACTTTTTATGAAAAGACAATGCGATGCAACACTTGCTAACAAACGTCAGGCACTTCTGTCAGAACTGCAATTAGATTCTCCTCTCCTTCTAGCTTTCCTAAGGTTGACCCAATTACAAAATACTTAATGTGAGTCAAATTTGTCCTCAGTCTGATTAAAGTTTCAAGACCACATCTTCTGATCATCTCTGGTTTTTTCATGCTAAACTGGCTGACCTTTTTCTTCTTCTTACTAATAGGGTGCTGAGAAAATTTTGCTAATGAATGAATCTGGGGAACTGCAGGATCTCTTAACCAAAATTGAGGTAATCGTATTTCTGCAAATATATATAAGGAACATACATTTAATATTTGTAATTGAGATTTTTTTTTTTACCAGTCCTTTTTCTTCTGTTGTAAACTGATGATCCAAAATGCTTTTTTTTTATTTTACTCTTTGAAAGAATGACATCACAGTATCATAGCCCATTAATTTTGAGAAAATGCAAATGGCGATAACATCAAACCAAAATGTCCATCTCTATTTTCTCTTGATTTGCCACAGCTGGAAAGGCAAGTCGTTTTCCCTTTCCCATAACTTCTGATGTCGTCTTTGCTATTTAACCATCACCTGTGGTGGAGCCATTATTACCTAGCCTAATGTGTGTCCTAATCTTGGGACAGAGTATATTTAAAAGACAAACAATGCCACTACAGCAGGCTGTGATAACTGCTTACTGAATACAAACACCTCTTCAAACATGGTGTTGCCTGTTGCTTTTTTTTTACTGCAAAAATGGCTTTGCTGCAACTGCAAGAGGCAGTCAGGTTTCTTCATTGCTGAAGATACAGAAAGCAGTTACACAAACTGTCAGCTGTTCAAGAAAGAAATGGCCATGGTTCAAGGAAGAGAGCTAAAGCAAATTTATTTTTTGTTAATTCTCTTAACTACCTGGAAAGATAGTTATTTACAAGCCTAACAATCAATAAAAAATGTAAATATTAAAATATTATTATCTTAAAATTTTGAGATTATTTGCAATAATGTCCCATGAAGTAAACCACCAGCATAAACTAGGAAAGATATGGGCAATCCTGAGATAAAAATAATGCTAATTTAACATTAAATACTTCTAAACATTGTCCCTGGAGAAGTTAATAGTAACAGGAGTTGTTTGCCCGGTGAAGAACAGCAAGTTTATGAGCTACAAGACAAAAAGAAAAAAGTGCCTTTTTGTATGTTCATCTGAGTTGTCAATAGATGAATGCTATTATTAATGGTTTTGCAGAATCTCTTCAGTTTTCTCGATTAAACTACAAGGAGGACTATGTTATCTGTACATATTTTAGTATACTCTGGTAATAATTTGTGACTAATTTTTTCGTGGTGCATAATTCCTCAGTCTAACACTAGCAGGAATTTTATGGATTTTTGTTCTTCTTTTGTAAATAAATCTGTAAAGTCTTTACTCAACACTGCAATGTTAAAGCCCCATAACTGTGCTGTGGTAAGTGCCCAACATTGTGTACCTTTCATTTCTCTGATACAGAACTTCAAGGCAGTCATTAAACAAACTAGCAACACTTTTAGCAAGTGAAACTTAAAAATGTCTTTGAAATCTCTTTTGTGTTCTCGATTGTCGTTAATCCAATACAAAACAGAGTAAAATTACTGTTTTACTCAGGAATTAGGACAATTGAGGGAGCCCAAGCCTTGCTTGCAGCAATTTTCTCCAGGTATAACCATTGAATATTGATGGCCTCTCCTCTTTATGCTTACAGCTTCAGCATTCTACACCCATAAATTTGAATACACCACTTATTTCCTCAAGCACTACTTGTCAGAAGCTATGAATTGCTTTTTGATATGATCAACTCTAACTGTAATAGGAACAACATGTTCAGCATGAGCATGCAAATGCTAAAAGTCATAATATCTTAAATACAACATAGAAAATATACCATCAACATAAACTGCCTGGAGTTCAGATTCCATCAATTGCAATACCTTCTAGAATTGATCTAGACCTAAACTACATCAGAATAATGAATGCAAGCTGTCCTTTGGCTAGCTATTTTGGCACAGGCTACTAAGATACAATGTGACTGATGAACCCGCAGTGAGCCTCTCTGACCATTGCATATGGATCTGACCAAACGAAAAAGCAGATGTACTGGTCTTCCATGGTGGTATACCTGAGGATGGGGCGGTGGATATTTCTCAAAATAAGAACCAGAATGTATATTCTCAGCTGTCCTGGAGCCCTCACTGTCCTAGATCTTAAGGTGGTTAATAATATTTTTCTCTTTCTCACTTTCTTCTTTGAGCAGAGAGTCCAGCATCCTCATGAGTGCCCCTCTTGTGGGGGCTTTGGTTTCCTGCCGTGCTCAGCGTGCCATGGGAGCAAGATGTCTGTGTTTCGGAACTGCTTTACGGACTCATTCAAAGCCCTCAAGTGTACCGCCTGCAATGAGAACGGGCTGCAGCGCTGCAGGAGCTGCACAGGTTAAGAATGGCATCTTCATATGTACAAACTGATTTTATGGTACTGCACCAGTTTGTAATATGATTTTTTAAAAAATTAATCTGTTTATCCAATTCAGTCAATAAAAATCCATTTGTAGTATACCTCCTCTGGTTTCATCATTGGACCCATTTAAACTGAAGGTCACTGATTGTAACATGAACTCTGAAATAAATTTTTCTACATTCTTTATAGAGAAATTTGCAGTCTGCAAAATTTATCATATTATCAGCCCTTTAGATGGGAAGTCTTCCCTTTTTCTATGTGTGATCATCAGCAATAGTATGTGTTTATGCTCCCAGAGTCGTGAGTCGTGCCCTCAGGGTTACAACAGAATGAAACTAACCTTCAGATTATTGAGTAGCAGCAGTTTACAAGATTAGTGAAATAAGGATTTTGTGATGTGGACTAGCTCAAGACCATTCCACTTAGCACTGTGGCCAAATTCTGGCCTGAATTCTAAGTGGCAAGAAAGGAACAGAAGTATTTCTTAAAAGTCCCATGAATCACCTTTCTTTTTTAGTACTGCTTAAAGTTCAGTACTAAATTTACATTGTTAGACAAAGTTACATAAACATTTAAGATAGAAGTTGTTGAAAACAAGTGTTGTACTATCTCAGAGCTGGATGATCCTTCGTACCACAGTAGATCCTATTGTGATCAGGTGAGAACACCAGATAGTGTTATAAATTGCATAGAAATTCATTGTGGATAAGATTTCTGCTTTGCAGCTTACCAAATGTGATTTGGTGGCTAGTCTGGCAAGAGTGTTTTGGGGCATCTGTTCTCTCCAGAAGGGCCACTGGTCTATGTCCAGACAACTCCAGCACTATACACAACTTCGTAATTTTTGTTAGCTTTCCACAAAACAAGCACAAAAGGATTAGTCAGCGGTTAGTCTGTATAAACTGTGGACTATCCACATTGAACATATTCCAGTTTGGAAGTGCATTAGCATTCATGCACTTCCACAGAGTATATTTTAACAGGGCACTTGAGTGGACCATCACCTTCTGCTTACACTTACCTGACACATCTTCCTCCTGTTCCTGCTGTCAGTCTGTACTGGCACAAGCAATGCAGAGGTTTAACAGCTTGTTGAAATTACTATTGTCTAGAAAAGGCTTCCATGGTAAGCATTTCATCCTACCCAAACTGCTGTAGCAAATCCTAAGACACGCCACTTCTTTTTCTTTGCCTCATTCCTTGTGAAGCCGTGCTGGCTGGAGTTTGGGTAAGTGCAGTTGGCCTTACTAGAGGCTGCTTACTCTAGTGGGGAATCCCACTTCCCTTCCTTCTTACCTAAACAACCTTGCATAATTTGTCTGTGATGGGAAATTCAGCTTTCCTTTCAGTGTTTTGGGCACAGAACAGCTATGGTATAAAGCAGGACAGCTACAACTGCAGAAAGCATGGAATGCGAAAAAGCCCCGTCTGACAACATTTGTGTTTCCTGACACCTCACCTGAATCGGCAGATATAACCTTTACTCCACCTCCATTCCACTTGCTACATCTAAACGTGGTAGTTGGTGCTAAAGAGTTGGGCATGTTCGGCTCTTATCTTTTTGAAGATTTGAATCCAAAGGACTTACGCATATTCTATGAGCTATTGAACTGAACATGCTTGTAAGATCCTGCTGCTCCTGCAGCTTCTACAGTGAAGCTCAGAGGGAGTGTCTGGATCTTCTGCACGGCGTGAGAGACATTAAATTTTCTACAAAGGCCATGCACAATGCTTAGCCTCATTTATACAACTGAACTGCAGATGTGCTTAACTAGAGGAGGATGTGCTAAGGAGAAAAGAAAGTACAGTTCCCTTATTTTATTTAATACTGTCATGTAATCTCCATTTCTGCCTAATATTGCAGTCCAGACTGGTATGATAGGGAACGAAATGTAGCATAAAGGAGAATACCGATGCTTAGAATGTCATCATTTCTGATGCATGAAAACTTACCTTTTTTTTTAGTTTTTAATATGCTATGGATCTAGGGGATGAGCACATTCACAGTAGTGAATACCACACTTAAGATGGCATAAGCAAACTTGCCCTTGACGGAAATTACTATTGACGAAAATGCCAGTGTATTTGTAACACTGTAATTCCACAGTCTTCACCCCGAAAAGACATTTTGCTCGATGAGTTAGTCCATATCTTTCACTGAAGCACTCTGTGGTCAAATTACTATAACTCATCAAAGTATGTTAAACACTTTCAGCGAAACAGAAAGTGTTCTTAATTGATGTGGAATAAGAGTTTGAGGCTGGTTTTCCCACCTCTCAGGCAATCAGAAAATGACTTCTCTTCAGAGTGAGACAAATACACTAAATGCAGTTTCTTTCCTGATTTATCTCCAGAGGCCATGCAAGAAACCTAGAGATACTGTCTCAGCCTAGGCACTACCCTTCTAAAAGAGGTACTTCACTCCTACAAGCAAAGATGAGGCAAAACCTCCTTAGTTTTCTTTTTAGAAGGAGAAATAATGAAAGCAAAAGGTCAGGCCTCTTTTTTTTTTTTTTTCAGAGGGTTTTTATGAAAGACTAGAAGATAATAAAATAAAACACAGGATATGTAATGCTCACAAATAGAGCATTCTTCAGATACTACATGTTTTTCAAGAAACCTGTGACAAATTTCCAATACTAGAATATTTTTCCTCTCTCATCAATTGAATTACCAGCTTTTCCTCTCCAGCTATATTTTCCTTGTAGTAGCCTGCATAAAAAAAAAAAAGAAAAACCCAATTTTTTTTTTACAAGATGTTTTACTGCGTGGATTATCATCTTTGCTAGGGTTTTGATCTGGCTTCTCAGCTTACTCCAACCAGCCTAGAAGTACTGAGGGTGACAGAATGACAACATCACTAAGTCAAACTCAGAAGCTAGTTCAGGCATCTGACGTTTTCTGGTGTAAGAGATGTATCAGGCAGCTAGTAACACAATGTTTAAGCCAGCATGACAACAGACAAGGGATGCAGCTCTCTTGTGATTTACACAGTATTGCATCTTTACTTCCAAAGACTTAGCAGTGATCTCCTCTGATATGACAAATAAGACCCATCCAGCTGCACTGCTGTATTGGAAACATTCTGTTTCGAAATGCATCAAGCTCTGCTCCTCTTGTTTCTGGCCCTTGTTGCTAAATTGAGGTAAGGATCCAAGAAGATGTTCTCTGGCTGGTAGCTCAGCACGTTAACATATATGAGAACAAGTAACAGAAAATAAGGCAATCCTCGGGCTGTCTGCTTTGCAAAATAATATTTTTGATCCCGAGAAAGAGAATGGCTTGGAGTTCTCAGTCCTGTAGCTCAGAGTATGCTTTCCAGTGGGCTATGTATCCTCCATACTGAGATGCTACAGCCATCAGGTGGCTTGGCTTCACCAGGATTCATGTCCTAGGCTATGAGATGATACAACTCATTCTAAGATTTTTCTATAAATTTCATTTTTTATTTTTTTTTTTTTCCCATGGGCTCTAGCTACTGCTTACTTCCTTGAAAAAGAACTTAAAAGTAGCGACTGAAATGCTGCAGGGAGCTGGCTCCCACACCAGGACCATCTGAGATCTCCCACTCTTGAAACTTCATGGATAAATCCAAACCTTCCTGTGGCAAAGGCTCCTACTGACAGACAAATAAAGGTATTGTTTCAGGTATAAGCAGCAAAGACTCCGTGTCTGGAGATTGTATGTGTCATTCTAACTAACTGGCTAGAAAAATATGATGTTGCAGTATATAATAACCTGCAGAATACATGTGCTTTGGTGACCCCATGATGCTTTTGAAAGAAGGCAGCTTTGGAACTAACTTTTTGAAATAAAAAAGTGTATATAGAACAGAGGAGGAAATGAAGCAGAGTAAGAAAGAAAAAGCTAGACTGCTACATTTTCTACTTAATTTTTGGAAAGGGAATAACTGCCCGTTGTGAGGTAGAGAAAGGAGTATATGAGTACTTTGTAAAACAAAGTCAAATGCTGATGTAGTAGGGACTAGCAATCCTTGAATTCACACTTGGCACGAGTTCTCTGCAGAAGTCAGATGCCTGCC
>WHYT01015992.1:241605-296327 GCA_009806455.1 Tetrax tetrax
TACAAAAAAAAAAAAAAAAAGAAAAACCCAATTTTTTTTTTACAAGATGTTTTACTGCGTGGATTATCATCTTTGCTAGGGTTTTGAATCTGGCTTCTCAGCTTACTCCAACCAGCCTAGAAGCACTGAGGGTGACAGAATGACAACATCACTAAGTCAAACTCAGAGGCTAGTTGAGGCATCTGATGTTTTCTGGTGTAAGAGATGTATCAGGCAGCTAGTAACACAATGTTTAAGCCAGCATGACAACAGACAAGGGATGCAGCTCTCTTGTGATTTACACAGTATTGCATCTTTACTTCCAAAGACTTAGCAGAGATCTCCTCTGATATGACAAATAAGACCCATCCAGCTGCACTGCTGTTTTGGAAACGTTCTGTTTCGAAATGCATCAAGCTCTGCTCCTCTTGTTTCTGGCCCTTGTTGCTAAATTGAGGTAAGGATCCAAGAAGATGTTCTCCGGCTGGTAGCTCAGAGAACAAGTAACAGAAAATTAAGGCATAACATATATGAGAACATATATGAGAACAACTAACAGAAAATAAGGCTATCCTTGGGCTGTCTGCTTTGCAAAATAATATTTTTGATCCTGAGAAAGAGAATGGCTTGGAGTTCTCAGTCCTGTAGCTCAGAGTATGCTTTCCAGTGGGCTATGTATCCTCCATACTGAGATGCTACAGCCATCAGGTGGCTTGGCTTCACCAGGATTCATGTCCTAGGCTATGAGATGATACAACTCATTCTAAGATTTTTCTATAAATTTCATTTTTTATTTTTTTTTTCCATGGGCTCTAGCTACTGCTTACTTCCTTGAAAAAGAACTTAAATGTAGCGACTGAAATGCTGCAGGGAGCTGGCTCCCACACCAGGACCATCTGAGATCTCCCACGCTTGAAACTTCATGGATAAATGCAAACCTTCCTGTGGCAAAGGCTCCTACTGACAGACAAATAAAGGTATTGTTTCAGGTATAAGCAGCAAAGACTCTGTGACTATTGCTCTGGAGATTGTATGTGTCATTCTAACTAACTGGCTAGAAAAATATGATGTTGCAGTATATAATGACCTGCAGAATACATGTGCTTTGGTGACCCCATGATGCGTTTGAAAGAAGGCAGCTTTGGAACTAACTTTTTGAAATAAAAAAGTGTATATAGAACAGAGGAGGAAATGAAGCAGAGTAAGAAAGAAAAAGCTAGACTGCTACATTTTCTGCTTAATTTTTGGAAAGGGAATAACTGCCTGTTGTGAGGTAGAGAAAGGAGTATATGAGTACTTTGTAAAACAAAGTCAAATGCTGATGTAGTAGGGACTAGCAATCCTTGAATTCACACTTGGCACGAGTTCTCTGCAGAAGTCAGATGCCTGCCCAACATCTATAGATATTCCCTCACGTGAGTTCAGACCCATCTGCGAAGAACAAGTACTCTGAGAAGTTATGTACGTAAATTTTCAGTGACCAGATGGTGATCAGGAGCTTCTTATAAACTTTCTTTTCTCCCTACCTGCTTGAAGTTTGGCTTCAATGTTGCAAGAGCAGGTTTTCTTCTATTAGTTTTGACCTAAAATCTTTTTCTTCTCTTCCAGTCATTAGCATTGATCTGATGAATTTTAAGAAAGAGATGAATGTCCTTAAAGCATTTGGCACTTCTTTCCAAGTAAAAAGCCATGCCATACTGAATAAAAGAATTATATTTTAAATTTAATTAGATGATCACACATTGTCAAACCTACAGGTTGGAATCTGAGCGTATGACTGGTTTTCTCCATAGAGAATTTTACTGTGCGTAAGAGCAGAGTGTAAGTAAATTTGTTACTCTAAATAGGCAGGAACCATTGAAGCAGAGTGTTTATCCTCCTCACTTTGTTTCCTTTGGAATAAGATTGGGGTATTTCAGGGTAACATGTTTCTCACTTGCACTGTTTAAGAGCCTAGAAATTATGATTTTTATTTAATCTTACGCTCTTTAATAAACATTTTTGGTTTTGCTCTGTTGGGGAGTAGCTTACTTTTTTAACACACCAATGGGTCTTCTTTTGCTGTGGGAAAAATCTAGCCATTTTTAATGAGAAATAATGCATCTGGGAATTGATTTGCATTCAATCTCTAGTTATTTCCTTGCTGTACTCTATCTAAAGATACATAAAAACAGAGAGACTATCTTACCTGTCGGCAGCCTACTGTAATAAAATATTTTATATTAATTTGGAATTATGAGAGTTTCTGTAGGCAATGCTGCATAAACAAGCTTTGCCTTTTAATTCATATCTAAAAACTATATCAAGCATAGATCTTACTGACCTCCATACTCAATTCTAAAGTTTGCTGATCTCGAACACAGTCGTCTCAAATAAATGAGAATTATTCTAGTGACTGAAATACTTGTTAGATTGGATATAGCCTGTCTTCCCTTTACGAGTGAAGTACTGTGAAACACAGAGTTACAAAATTAACACTATGTAGTGTGTAGTACAAATGCCTCTTTTAAAATAAGAATAGGGTGTATCTTGAAACCCTCCAAGATGTCCACTCGCTCTGTGAGTGAATTTGCCACACTTGGGGACTCATAATTATGAATGAAAAGAACCTGATAGATTTTGAAACAAGAGAAGTGAATTCTGCTGTAAGTGAATATATATTGGAAGAAAACTTATTACTTTTGAATTCAGTGTCATGTGAAAAAAAGTTACAAAAATATTCTTGACAGCTTTGTTCTTTTTATTAATGGAAACAAGAAATGAAATTTACTGAGCTGCTTTTTACTATTTCCATGAGTAAATACATAATGAAAGACACTTTGGGTACTTTTCCTAGCTATTGCCTTTGTATTATTACATTAAAATTAATTTTATTTACTTAGCCTGAGATACATTATCTGACCAAAAAAAAGCATTCAATAGGAGTAGGAATCAAGGCCAGGCTGGATGAGGCTCTGAGCAACCTGATCTAGTCAGGGATGTCCCTGCTCCTTGCAGGGGGGGTTGGACTGGATGACCTTTGAAGGTCCCTTCCAACTCTAACCATTCTATGATTCTATGATTCTATGAATTTAGATTAGTTAGCTTACTTTAAATAATTTAGATAAGTAAAGGACATCGTAATCCAACAGTCATTTGAAAATTGAAAATTATTAGAAATAAATCTTTATGTTTAATCCTATTTTTCTTACTTCCATTAATTTGCCTAGGGATGATTAATCAGGAAATAATTTCATTAGAAGGAAATGGCTGTGAAAAAACTTGCAGCTTAAGCTTCTTCTAGCTTATCAGCTCTACATTGAGAAATTGGTTTCAAATGAGTGAAAAGATTTATGAAATCCAATAAGTTTTCCACTCAAGAAAAGCCACACTGCAAGAAGACATATACTCCCTGTCTCTCTTTGAAGCCTTATATTTTTTCCACTCATGGAAGGTGGAAGGATCATTTTAGTGAAAACAAAGGTTTATTTAAAAGGAAAAAACCCACCAACAACCAGCCATTACGTCCAACAAAAATCATTGTCCTTTAGTAACCTGAAATTTGAAAGTTTCTAAAAGAAATATACTGCAGAGTAATGTTCTCTGGTGGCTGACAGAGAGTTATATTTTGATCTGGAGAACAAAAACTTTTGGTGGCTACACTAAATAAGCAAGGATATTATGACCAGTCAGAAGGATTGACTACAAGTTCTTATTTTTATTATTTGTCATGATCTGCTCAAAATAGGCAAATAGTGATCAATAAAAAGTCATAAAAAGTCATCATTTAAATTTGAACACTGATCAAATTACCACTTTAAACCTGCTATTTTACTTTATAGAATTAAATCTGGTGGATGCATTCTTGTCTCTTAGATATGGTAAAAATTATCTTCTGATCTCAACTCAGGTAAATGATAAATGAGTGAGGATGACAAATCTACAAATTATCATCTGAATCTGAGTACTCTCTGAACTAACTCCCAGTACCAACTTTATGCTATTTTCATTTGGGGCTCTGCCCGGATTTGGGCTGATGTCCGAGACTGAAGAACATCTAGGCTGTACCTTACCCACAAAGTTTGTTTGCACATTAATTTTCCCCATTGTATGACAAGTGAGAATAGCACACAGGACAGAGAGGTTGTACTCCAGCAAAAAGCCTCCAGACCTGTGGGACGACGTTTTTATGTTAAACTTATGCATCAATAGAGCTGCACCGGCAACAAGTTTTTATCCTGCTTCAGGGATCCAATCAGACAGACAGAACGTAAAATCAATACCTCAGTCTGCAAAATTAAAGAACTCAGTAAAAACTTGTCTTTTTTTTTTTTTTTTTAAATATAAGCACAAAAATAAACAATCATCATCATTACTCATATATTTGAGATATTGCAATCATTCCTTTTAGTGTTATAGGAGAATCATACTGTCTTTCAGTACAGCTTGATGGAAATAGCAGATGCTGATAAGTTTTCCTTCTTATCATAGTTACAGAATAAAATTTACTGGAATACTGCCAAACCACAGAAATGTACTTTTAAACTTAAGTAGAATATTATTATCATTATTGTTCCCTCCATTAGTTAGGATCTCAGGAGAAGCAGGAATAACGAAAACAAGACTAAGAGACAAATATATCAGAAAGTTTAGTCTGTAATCCTCTTCCTCAGTGTTTTAGAGAGACTCGTTAGCGCACCTTCTGTGGGATGCAGAGTTTCACAACAGAGGTCCTTGCTATTTGATGTCCTATTCTTGCTATACCCTCTGGCAGTGCACACAGTGCATTGAGATGAAGGGTGCTGTGCTACCTTTTTCTATGTCCCACATTCTTTTACCAGTTTGGGACACAATAATCCTATTTTTTTTTCAGTCTTTTCTCGCATTCTCAACCAAATATTTGCATTCTGTGTCAAAGAAAACAATAAAATCCTTTCCTCTTCTTATAGCCACTATATCTGCTGTTCCAGAACACACTTCACGAACAATATGGTTTGAAAAACCCTATAATATTTTTCCACATTTATTCTTCACTCCTTTATCAGGTCTATGACGGCAACAAGTCTTTGCTATTGCAGCCTACACTTCTTGCAGAGCATCTAACGCTCCATAATGCCAAATATGTCAAGCTTACCTTCAGCCAACTTGGTATATCTACTTATTGTAGGATTTATAGCCTCATGGCCTGGCCACAAATCCTATTGTCCTGTCTTGGAGCTTTCCTACCATCTGTCTTTGCTGTGCTATAACTTATGGTCCAGAATACCTCACTGTACCATAACTTGGTTTTAGAATTTGATCACAGATTCACTGATTTCATCTTCTCTCCCTTAAACAGTTTACCTGTCCTGCTTAATAAAGGTAGTTTATTCCACTCTGTTCTTCTAAATCCTCAGTTGGCATCAACCTTTGTCCTCCACTTGTCCTGACAGCCACCTTGAGTGGGGCTATTAACCTCCTGTAACCAATTGTCTTCATCCAATGTGTAGCTGCAGAGAAACAGCATAAAGCCAAGGCTGTTAATTTTTTTTTTTTTGGCTTATTTTCATAGTGAGCTTTGTTTCCATTAATTTTACTAAATTCCCAAAGAACTTATTCCCCAACATGGCATTTCCTATTGATAATTACAGTAATAATTACATGTTGATAACAGACTTCTTGACTGTGAATCTGAAACTATTTCATAAAGAGTGAAAATCAGCACAGAAAATCTGAGTGACAAGTCAGATTTAACATCCCTCTTTTAACATCCCTTCTTGCCTCAGAGGCACTGATGAAGAGAAAATTAGTCTGAATCTCCAGACAAAAGAAATATTTGCTGATGTCTAGATTCATGTAGATGTTATCAGGCAGAAATTGGAATACACTAAGTCTTGTCCTCCTAAAAAAAATTATTTGAAGTACTTTTCCTTTTTTTTTTTAACTACAAAGTTTTTCCGAAAGCTTTATATCTGAAAAACTAGCAATTTCTTGCTTTCCTTCTTTCCTTCTTCAGATGATGTTATTAGGTACCTAGAAATAATTAAACTATTAAACATAGCTATAACATGTCTGATTTAACTTTTAAAATCTGATTGTGTATAAAAATCAAATATATTGTAAACTGCATAAAAAATTCAGCTTCCTATTGTAAATTTGCTATCTAACACTGAGCAACAGATTCACTGTCATCACTGTTCATTAGAGACAGATGTCAATAGTGACACGCTGGTAGTAATTTTGGTAACATTTTAAAATCTTTATCAATATTCGATTCTTTGACATTAAAGTTCTATTAATACTTTCACCATTCATTACATTCTGAGTGTCTTTTGCATGATAGCTCAAAAGTATCATATCATGTCTGCAGAAGCAAGGATTTATTTTGCATATGAAGAAAGATCATAGTAAGTTTTTGGAAAACTTTCAGTCTTGAGCATTTGCGCTTAGTGATACTTTCTTCTCCTGTAAGCTGCAATTGAAACTGGCTGCAAATATTTTATAATTTCACACAGACATATAAGAATTCTAATTCTGTTTCTATTGACCAAATTCTGGAAAATGTCTTTTCCATGAAGGACCAATATTATCTTAATTGCAAGAGAATGAGCTTAATGATTGTTGTAGTTCAGCCCCGATCGGGACCTACCACCTTAGGCCCCCCCTCACTAAACAAAACCACAACAAGGATGACACATGCATTAGCTGGATAACTTGTCTAATTGAAGGGAAAATAACAACTACCACTTCATGGATGAGACAGTTTATGTGTTTTGCTATTAAATGAAATAAACCAAATTAAGATTATTAACTAACTACATTTTACCTTCCTACTCTTATGTGCTTTTATTCTAGAGGTTGATATTTGTGCAATCTGTTCAAAATGTTTTCTTTTATTTCAAGGGAGATTATGAAAAAAACAGAGGTATTTTTTTTTTTACCACAAGTGGCATCAGTTACTGGCTAAAAACTAACATAGCTAAAACCAAAATCTGGAATAATAAAGCCCCATTTTTCTTCCTTTGTTTCTGATGAAAAGAATATCGCAAAAAGCAAGGAGGTAAACTGGAAAACTTGTATGCTTGCAGTGCTTGAATTCCGCAAGCACAGTCAGGGTGATTTATTCTGAAACATACAGATTCACGGAAGCTGTAGGACAATCCTTCCTGAAAAGTCCCATGTTCAGCCATGCACTCACCTCTGGTGCTCTTCGACAACACTCCACCTACTAACTGTCTTAATGCCAATTCTTACACATGAGAAAGATTATACCAATTCAACACTTAAATTAGTGAAATTTAGATGGTTAAGTAAATTTTAACAGGAAGTTGTGCTTACCCATAAAAAGGAGAAACTACATGTTTACTTGATATCTTTAAAATAACCACAAATACAAATCTCTCCACAAATGCATATGTCCTCATTAGTCACTTAATTTTAGGGTTTTTTGCTACATTCAAGACAAGTTTGAAAGAACCAATGAATTATTGTCCTAAAATCATGCTTTTTCAAACATTTCCCACATGTTTAGCTGGATGCTTTACAGCCTTTCAGTCACTGCACAAAGGACAGACTCTTAACTGCATTTTTTCTCTTCCACCCATATTTATCATCTGAAGGACAAAGGGAATACGCAAACTGTTTTTTCCTCCAGTGTGTTCTCACAGCACAACCTGAGAGTGTCCTACATAGACCACACATGTTCTCTCTGCAGCCCTGGAAGGCTCCTTGCTACATTTTACTATGTCTGCTAACTTCTCAGATTTTCTTTCTATTGTGGAAAGTCTTCAGTAATTTTCTTTATTTTATAACAAAGAACCTTGAGTTGTTCACAGAGATCTGGGTTTTCTGTTATTGAAATACAAGAAAAGGAAACAGCTACCTTTCTGGTCCAAGCTGAGGGAGAATAACTTCACACAGACTCATTATTCCTTAGATAGGGAGTTACATGAAATTTTCAGTTTACATCTAACTTGTTTGCTGGAAATTTTTGCATTCTGGAAGGCAACTGCTCATGTTGCTACTCGGAACAGTGTCCCTCTGAAGTAGACAATGAAAGTTGAATCTTATCCCTTGGCTTCTTGGCCAGTTCCTTTTAGATATTCTTGATTTGTCTGTAATTTCTACTGTGTCAGTAATCTAGCTGAGATAATTAAATACAGAAAATTTCTGTGTCCTATATAAAAGTTATATTAAGCAATGGTTAAATACCTAATGATTAGAAATAATGAAAAGGTATTTTAGTACAAAGCATTACTGAAATCACTGTCTCCTACTGTAAGTGATGAGGGATTTTTTCTTTCCTTTAGAATGAACTGATTTTTTTTTTTTTTTAATAGCAAGGAAAATTAACCCGATTAAATCTATCAGAGTCTTGTAACAAATGGAAATTTCTGTCTATGTCCAAAGTCGATGATCATATTAAATGCACATTGAAACTAATAGCAATCCCAAAAATGGTATTTAAGTAGTGCTGATGTGTAATGTCACTAAAGAAGTAAGATAGTTCTCTAATGACATTGTGGTCTCATGTTGCCCGTAATGAAGAAAGAATGAGTCGACTTGTACTCATGAGCATTAACTGTGAATGTCCTTGCTGTGAATTTATTATATTCCCTTTTATTTTTTTTTTTTCTCTCCCATTATATTGGAACTGATCACCATCCAGTACAAAGAAATTTATAATAGGTACACTAAAAGCCATGTCCTTTCTTCTTAATATAACATAATTTAAGCATGAATTATTTTTCTGGGGAGCAAAAGGACTGAGCAGAATAGCCCTAATCCAGAGTAGTCTGTTAGGCAAACCAGAGTAGACAGTGAGACTGTGAGACCTATAATGGGAAAAAATAGTGATACATATTACTGTAGTGTTTCTTATTTACGCCATGTGCCTTTTATGGAGCTTCTAGCAAGTTTAGGATTTTTAGCACTCTACCTTCTGCTGCAAACTGTTCTTTGTAGTACTGAAGGAGATCCTCTACAGCAATTGAACTTGTAAATGCATCTTTAGGATAGATTTTTAGAAGTACTAATTTCTTTTAAAAAAGCAAGGATTTGAGACTGTACATGGTCATAACCGTAGACAGGACAGAGACTGAGCAGAAATGTTGCCTAGATATATTTCAAGTTATTAGATCTGTAGATAGTAATTTATAGTTCTATTTTTACTTCATTGGGAAAGGTCAGGAAATCCTGAAAAATATTGCTGGAAAATGGCAGACTGCCAATAGTAATCATGCAAAGAGGACATGTCTTCCTGATTGAATGCAACAGAAATTGTGGCACAGTAAAAGGGATGTTGAAGGATTTTTAAAGCAATCCTAGAGAAATTGGTATCAGAAACAGAGAAGCAGAAGTGTTATTTAGTTCTAAGGAAAGTAGAGATACCTTTGAGAAATAAAGACCAGCCAAGATATTTCATTGCTTCTCTAACCTCACTTAATGATATCTATTGAAATGATGTACATAAGAGGGAAATTGTTGTAAATGAGAAGTATGGTGAGTAGGACTGAACAGGCAGTAAAACCACTCTTATTTTGAACAAGATGTTGATTTCCTTCGGATTTTAAGTTCCTGCTGAAAAGTAGATGCTGGTTTTTAATGTACCACTCGTACTCCAGGGGTTTACTCACTCCAATTGAAGCAGCTCTAAGCTCATGACTTAAGTGCGTATCATATCTCACAAGAGATCAGCTAGATGACTTGCCTGAATTTTAACAATGTGGTGGAAGAAACCCTGTTTGTGAGGATTCCTGGTGGCTCAGTGCAATAGCTTATTTGCCAAAGCTACTCAAATATTTCTTAACATCCTTTGGCCCTAAATCCATATATTTTTCTCAGAAGACACTTTCTGCTTAGATCTCTCACACCTTATGTCACACATGGCCATAGTATCTGCACTGACAGCAGAGGATGGCTTATGATGTTACCCAGTATATCAATCTGAAATTTGACACAAGGGAACTATGTAACCTCTGCAATATGACACACATTGGAACCATTATGTCAGCAACTCATGATCTCTGAGGAAGGTGAATAAAATATTGAGTGTCAAAAAAAAATTGCTGAAGCCGGTCTCAGTTTGGAAGGTACCTTGACAACTTTGACACACATTTATTATAGACTTGGAAGTCAACATGTACATTTTAGGACATATTAGGGATATGGCTAGTTTTCATCCTGAGAGATAAGATGATACCAACCAGGGAATGAGGATAAATAATTTGTCTATTGCTAAATCCTTCAAAAAATGTGGAAGAACCAGGTTTTCAGAGTAAAGTCTACTTTTTCCCATTTTGAACTGAGGAATAATAATAAACAAATAAATAGGATTTTATTAGTAAGGCAATATAAGAAATTGGTTGCTCGTGGGAAAAAGGGGAGCATATATATTCTGCCACTAATTCCAAAAGATCAAATTTCATTTTGGAATTAGAATGATAATTTGCAATATACTGCATATGTTAACAGGCTTGAAGAAAGTGAAAAAAAACCCCAAAAAACCTAAGAAACTCCAAACATTGAAAGCTGAGGTTGCTATTTCCTTCTCACTTCTTTAGTCTCACTTGACAAATCCAGGCCTACTGGCAGAGCTGCCAAGTGCCTTTAGCCTGAGCATCTCTTGAAGGACCTCTTGAAGCACTTCCCAGAAGAGGTCCAAAGTGAGGCCTTAGAGAGCTGAAGTGTTTTCCTTTGCTTTCCTACTGCTGTATTGAATCATGAAGGAAGTAGGCAAAAGACAGGAAACAACTCATCTTTGGCCAGACAGAACCTCGTGCCTTCTTTAGGTCTGCATCGTTCCTCACGAGTGCCACATGCTTGGTGCTCCTCAGTCATGTGTAGATGGAACGATAGCCAAAACCTGCTATGTATGGTTTGTGTTCTGAAATTTAACATCAGGACGACAACCATTTCTGGAAGTAGGAAATACACTGTTTGCAATATCGGCAATGAACTATGGGAGTTAGAAGCAATATCACCAACAGTATACTAGAAAACAGTGATACCACAACTTTGATGAAAATTACGAATACAACATCTGGAGGGCAGGAGAGGAAAATGCTTTTCCTAATATCATTGTAAATGAGAACCCGGTGTAGAAGGCCATGCGGGATATGCTGTCTATTATCAGTGAACTCTTGTCCTGAAAGCATTTTGTTGTCAGCAGTTTTACAAGATACCAGGAGTAATTCAAAATGGTTAGAAAGCTCCCTAATGACCACATTGTTCCCATGTTGGGCAAAATTTGTAGTTACAGTGAGACAACTAGTGATACCATTGATGTCATTACACAGTGTTACAATACACTTTTGCATATTGTTGCCTTTTCTGAGAATAAAAAAAATGCACAAGAACCAAAAAAAAAAAAAAAAAAAACCAACCCAAAAGTTGGCTTAACTTGCTGTTTTTTTCAGGAGTGTTTTCAACAGTCACAGTTGTTTCTGTTCTAGGCAATGCAGCCCTGCAAGCTCAGCCTGAAGCTCTCTTTTATCATGGTGGTAAAAGTGTCACAACTTTTCCCAGAGCTGCTGTTGCTCCTTGAGGGCTTGAAGCTAATGCTGTGTATTGAGCTGTAAGAGGGAAAGATCTGTTTACTCGCCTGCTGCTCTCTGCATTGGTAGCACAATTCCCGGCTTCCCTATTCTATTGCTCAAAAAGCTTGTGTCGTTTTCACAAAAAATAATGGTAAGAAAAAGGCCCAATAATATGAGAGAAACAATTTATTTTTGAATAAGAAACAGTATCACCATAGTTCCTGAAATCTTCAGGACAGAGTAAGGTTAAAAGTGGAGGACAAAGCCTCCAGCTCTGGAACAGCGGGTTTATGTTGTCATGGGAATAATCAGTTGCCTGTGGAAAACGGCTGCTCTTTTTCACAGGAAATACATTGCATAGAGACAATCCAAACCACACTCCTGGTGGACAAAGAGATGACTGGTAAGCATCAGCAGAAGCTGAGGACCTTCATTCACAAGTGGTTACATCACAGAAAGAGAGGCACCCAAAGCCAATATTAGAGGGACAAATAATGAGCTAACACAAAAGGGAGCCACTTATTTTACTCTCATGTCTCAACCATGGCTTAAAAGAGTCTTCTTCAAAGACGCTATCTTCTTCAAAAAGTCAGGCTTTTCCAGCCCAGAGGAACAACCAAAAAGATTGTTTCTGTGGTGTTTTCTCTTCTGACCCGTGCAAATACTTCTGTATTTAATCTAGCAAAAATATATTAAAATACATTTTTACAATGCTTGTGATTATTTGGGTAATATGAACAGGTTTGAAAACATATAAGTGGATCTTTACTGTTTGTAAAACTGCAAATATATGCAGATAATCTCTTCCGAAATGAAACAATGCCTCAGAATATGTTAAGTAGGTCATGGGCGTGTTAATTATACAAACATAAATATATATATATATAAAAAAGTAGATACCATTCATATAGCATCTATATGTATACACATATATATAAACAATGATGTTTGAACCATGAGCAAACATATGAGTCTGTTCAAGCCTTCCTTTTCATGCTTTGATATGCATCATCGACTATTCATCATACTTGTGTTTAGAATGCCTGCTTTTTAGGACACTGATTCATCCCTTATGCTTTCTGTGAAATACATTTATTTGGGAAAATGCAATAAATAAAAAGAATATTTACAAATTACATTTTTACATGAGCTCAGCATTTTTCTGAGGTCTTCCAGCACCTCTCAGGGTTTAATAAAAAAGACTGAACATGATTTAGCAAGACAGAGATTATCTTCCCTTCAGATTTGTCTCTGAAATAGAACCAAATGAAAACATTATCTTTGCAGGGCATTTCTGCATTCTGGCAAGAGATGGCAGATTGTAAAGATGTGGATGAGTTCACATAGGAAGTCATCAAGGTAGAGCTGTCTCTATATAAAAAATATATTTTTTCATACAAAGAAACATGATAATATATTGATCAGTGACAATATTATGAACTGCAGATGAAAAGAAAATAAAATGTGCTTGTATGGAATTAAAAAAAATTCAGTAATTTATATTTTTCCCCTATAACTACAAATTCTGCTACTACAGTTTTCATTTGGCAGTGATGATAAATTAATATCAGATAAATGTTTTAATAGTAATTACTCAGCTTGGGGTGTATAAAGATTTTAGGCTGGTTTATATGGAGGAAAAAAAAGCTGCTTTGGTTCCTAATTTCAAAACAATGTTGTTTCCAAGGTTCCTTTTCTTTTCTTCCTCCTTTCCCTAACCCCGCACTGACTAGGCACAGCACTTCAAATGTGAGATAAAGGCATACTGGGCTCCTGTAATTCCCACTGGAACACCATTAAGTAAGGAAAAGTTGTTGGGTATAAAATCTGCTGATCCTTAGGGATGAGTTAGAGGACATTTTGCCTCCAATAGCTTCATCCCTTGCCAGGCTATAATTCACTTACATTTCTGTCAACAGCCTCATCAATGTATTACTATGACTTTAATGAAAATTACTGTACTATAAAACTTTATTTACTGTGTTATGTAAATTGATTGATACACAGGAGCAGAAAGACAACAGAACCCTGATACCATATTATTTTGCCCTCTGCTCTCAGTAACTCCATGTGCTAGGAAAAAAATCTGACAGGCAGCACCTCTGAAAATTATTTTTATGTGCGTTTTAAAAGACAGTAAACCGAAGAGCAAGTGGCCTTAACCAGCAGAAATCTACAAAGATATCTTAAAAAGCGACCTGAAGTAAAACATGTTGTTCAGGCTGGGGTTGGTCAGTCAATCCAGCCCCTGCTCTTGTGAGTAGGAGGGCTCGTATGCTAGGAACTACTTTGAAAAATCAGGCGTTGCAGGCTCCAAACACTGAAAAAGCACTTAAAGCCTCGCATTTACTATGCGAGGGGGGACGCTGACATCAATATGACAACCATGATTGCAACACAGGAAGAACCAAGTATTTTTAGCTGCATACATTAGGTTATCTGGATCATGAAGTAAAATGCAAAGGCAGGCCGAAGACATTTTGAGGATGGCTTTGGCCTTACCCTGAAGACAATGACATTTTTATGACGGAAGCTCATGGGAGCAAGACTGAGGCTGCTGTGCGCAAGTTGTGCAAGAGAGGTGGACATGAAAGCTGCCTCGCCCCAGTACGGAAAACTCAGCTTGCATTCAGTGAGTATGTATGTGGTCACATTGGGATCAACTGGTTATAAGGGACTTTAATTGACTTCGGCAATATTTGGGAAAAGACAGATGTTGCAAGGCTGGCTGTGTTCCTGCAATGTGATTGTCATAGTGTAATTTCCCACTGGTGTGTTTCGCATCCTCGGAAGCCCAATTAACCAACTAAGTTTTACTTGCAGCAAGCAGAACTAGCAATGCACTGCTTTTCCCTGGGGCAGCTACTTTCTTGTTTTCTGCATGCAAGGAAAAACAAAAAGTTGTCTTTTTCAGTTAACTGAACCAAAGCACCTGCACTTTATACTAGCAAGGCTTTAAAAAGAGGGTATTCATATACTGACAACATCTTGTATCTTCAGTGTACTCTAATGCTTTCCTTTCAAAATGACATACTCAGGATTTTTCATCCCTTTTTCTGGGCAGCACATAGCTTTATACCTGACTCAACCCCTCTTAAGCTCTTTCCAAAACACACTTTTTCTTTAGCTGTACAGTTCTATGATCACTTTTTTCAGGACCCTAGACCTCTCATCTAGGTGATGCTGCTTACTTTTCTTCCCTGGATTCCCCTATTCCTCTTATATCTACCAAAACCATCTGTACTACAGCCAACTCCACATACACAGCATCCTTTCAATTCTTTAAAGAGTTTGGGGAAGGCGCCGGAGGTCCTCTGTCCTATCTTTGTACTCTACCTCATCCACATACATAGAAATGTGTTGAACACTGCATCTACCAAAGAACAAGCCTAACAGTAGAAGATCTAGATTCTTCCTTTTATTGTCAGAGAAACAATGTCCTAGTTTTCTGCTACCTTTCTCTAAGATAAGTTGTGCAGTTGAATGTCTTGCCAATGGTAGGCTGAAGGATGGTGATTGTTCTCATTTGTATCAGCTACATCATATTTGGTCCAGCCATCAGCATTTCTTTTCTGTGAAAGCCTTGTGCATTGCCAAAGACACTGCAAAGATACTTTTCATTCACCCATGGTTGAGAAGTGACTGGAGTGTTTTAGAAAATGCTGTCCATTAATACAGGATTCATACTTATGCTATGGTAGCAAGATGTGAAGAGCCGCATTTGAAGACTGATTGTTGACTGACACACAGTCAACTTTAAGAGTCTCCACTGGAGCTCTGGAGGACTTGAAAATGCATGTGCATAGCACCAACTTATTGATTTGTGGAATCCAGACGTCTCAAGAGAGCAGGACGGTTCCTGATCTTTGCAGCAATCCTAGAGCAAGGCTCCACTGTGAAACAGAAGAAATCCACGCACAAAAAAGTGCATACAGATAAAAATGAGTATTATAAGGGTGAGGTGCTAACTCTCCATAAAATTCACATAACCAGCAAAAAAAGATATTTATTCTTGATGATCTACTTCTATCTGTCGAGGTTCAAGACTTCTTAAAACTCTAGGCTGAAAGTTTCTTACATATTAACTTACAAAAAGTGGTCTATTATGATAAGTAGTGAGAGATGGAGGCTTACAAATGGGAAAGGGGACTTCTTTCTAACATGAGATAGGTCTAGATATGCAAATTGTTAGCATTGCCAGGTGTGCTTGGACAACCCCGAAGAAGCAGGAGTATAGCCATGCAGGTCCTTCCATGTAGGTCAGTCGTTTCAGGGGAGAAAACAATTACTTTTGCAATACATAAAAGACTCTTCTCTGTTCCTGGGAGACATTGCACAGGTCTTGTTCTGGTGTATAGATTTGCAGGATTTATTGACATCATGGGATCTTGAATTATTTTCTTTCCCCTAGTTAGCACCAAACAGGTTGCATTTAACAAGTGTATATCTCCAGGAGAGACATTTAATCTTGATACAAAGACATGGAACAATGACAAATTCACCGTTTCCCTTAGGATTTCCCTATAATGATTAATCTTCTTCATTGCTGGAAAAATGTCAAGCCAGAAATTTCTGGCATTACTTTCTGCCCATATGTTCTTATTATGACTCTACTATATTAAATATCTCCTTAATACATAATTTACTGCTGTGAAGGCACTTGCAAGCAGTAATCAAGCCACCTCTCAAGCCCCTGTTTTTGGGCTGAACAGATTGGACTCTCAAACTCTCCCTGCAAGACAATTTCTCCAGCCTTTATATTGTTTACGTGGCTTTCATCTAGAGATTCCCTAGATATATTTTTACTATTCAGATACTTAAACTGTACACAGTTTCATAATATTAGTGTCAGTCTGGGCATAACTAAAAATAAATTAATTTCTTTTCTCATACACCTGTTACTAATTTAAATATTATGTGTCTGCCAGCCCTTTTACTGCTGCATTGTATGAGAGCTTACATTGAGTTGTTTTTTTTATTAGGAATATGACACCAGGTCCTTTATTCCTTTGAAGCCTGCACTTGGTTTCTAGCACCAAAACCTTGTGTAGATGTTTTATTTGAATGGTCACTCAAATACTGATATAGTTCACTCTTCCTGCTAATCTATTAATCTCTTCTGCCGTTGTCCCTGTGCTCCCCATAGCTTTACTTACCTGTTCTACTCACTATGGATAAATATTTTAACACTTTCACTGATTGTTAATAGACAAAAGCACACTGTGATGCTTGGAGTAAAAGCATAAAATATTACAATGGGAAAAAATAAAAACATTCAAGAAACAAAACAAGATTACACGTAAACATGTTCGTACTTCCCACATCCTGACTGGCTATGCTATCTTTTTCTGATATAGCCAGCAATTTTTTGTTTTTTATTTTTTTGTTCTTAGCATAATTTTAAATTTCTTTTTATAAACCTTAGTTGTCTTTAGGATAGAGATAGATTTTTTTCTTTGCAATCTTTAGCTTTGTGTATTTATTCACAGCAAACTGATTGCTCATAAGCGATATTGATTCCATGTTTATTTTCCCCTTCCACATGCATTTGCCAGATCCCGCTTTCCCACTGCATCTGAACTGCTGCCTTGACTTCAGTGTTAACCCAAGCAGTCTTTTATATAAGATTGATCTCTGCCTTGGAAATGTAATTCTTAAAACAGACCCCTTTTTTTTTTTTTATGGCTTTTAAACACAATTCTAGGAAAAATGTCTTATTTTTTTTTTCCTAGAGAAGTTTTGCTTTTTTCTCTCAGCCATGATTTTTATTAGGCTTGGGAGACAGAGGCAGACTGACTAGAACCTGCCTGTCCTTTAGATACTTTTGCTGCAAAGGTTCTACTGATTGTACAAAAAAAATCTTCACAAATATAAATGGCACACAAATGCTTCGCAAGGATATGGATGTGCACAATAGAGAAATATAAAAGAAAGCTCAAGGTAAAACACAAAATGAACAACTAGACCATGCTGCTTGGACAGGTTTATTTTTACCTGACTAAAAGCTTGTTCTACTTAAATAAGCAGACAAAAGAAACCAGTTACAACCTGGTAACCTACATATAGCTTGAACGCTATTGTAAACAAGCAGAGGCAAAAGCAACATAAATCATTCCTCTGCCTTAACAGAACCTACCTAATGCTCTAAACTGTTTCCTCTCTTATGGTTTTTCTTTTCTTTCTCTTTTTTTTTTTTTTAATTTTCCCCTCTTTTGAATGTGTATCCCAGGCTTTTATTTTAAAAATTTTTGAGCATAAATATATTCAGCTACAGACAGTTACTTCCCAGCTGGGATACTGCCAAGCCTAAATACTGATTTAACTCAGGTGGTACCTGGCAAAGAAAGGTTATTCCGCCAGGAGAAGGGCTGTGTTGCTGAAACCTACTAAACTCACATGTGTCTTCCCACGAGTGATACAGGAATAAAACTGCTTTCTGCACCCTCAGCTTGTTGTTGTGCTGGTCTGTGGTGATGAAGGATGAATGAAGCCTATGGATTATGGCAGGGTGAGTTCTTTGTGTTTCTGCAACATCTTAAGCCTCGCAACCCATTTCTGGGGTGAAATCAATCCCTTTGGAAATGTGGGATTGCTCTCACCTTTGCAGTCACAGAAGATGGGACAGACTTTGGACTTCCTATGTGAACCTTAGAAAACTCCAGTTGTAGAGAGAATATTTAAAACACTTACTATACTGTGGGTTTTCTTTTTATGTCTGCTTGATATTTTTTTTTCTCTTTTTCATCTCTTTTTTCTTTCTGTCCCCTTCCCTCTTCTGCAGCCTGAGGGACCTGTATTGTGTTTTCAGGAGAGGCTCTCTCTCCTGCTGTGTGGAATCATGTTCTGTTTTAAATAGGAGATATTCATGAAAGGAAACACCCAGAGGTTACTGAGAAGCTTCACCACAACCTCAGATGCGGCTTCCTTGGTATTGGAATTAGCACAATGGCTAAGTAAAATATGCTAAGTAACCGTGTAATTGAATGCCCTAGATTTTCCACTAGATTAACAGCTGAGGTGTGACAAGTACACATATATTCCCAAAGATGTTGAAGTTAGTATCTAGAAAAAGTTTCTTCTAGACTTTGTCTTCACAGAATAGCAAACACTTCACCAGAATACACTTCAAAAAAAGGAATTAATTTTTTTCTTTCTTTTTTTTTTTCTTGTCTCACAAGCTGATACTTAACACTTGGTTGACAAGATCAAGCACAGGAATAAGTTCTCATCACCCCTTGTGGGACAAACCTCTCATTGCCAACAGAAAAGACACTGAGCAGGGATGTTGATAACTAGAATCCTGAGAATGTACAGCAGGAGCTAATAAGCCAACCTGCTGCATGCAGGGTGTGTTTAATATTAATAACCTCTGTGAGTAGACAGATTCTCCAGTGGATAATGCTGGAACAAAGCATTTCACATACCCTTATCAAGGGTAAAGCTTTGGGAACCTGCATCAAAACAGTCTGTTGTTAAGAGTGTGTTGCTCAGAAGTAGTATAAAAGTTTGTTATTCAGTTTTTGTGCACATGCTGTTTTCTTTACCTTCGTGGTTGTCACTCCCCCTGCCCCCCTCCCTCCTCCCCTCTGTAAGCCTGCATGCTTTTTGATCTTTCTTGCTGCCCCTGGGAGCAACAGCCAGCCAGGACTTGGGTAGAGGACACCCACTGCAAGGACTAGGACTGATTTGAGCCT
This sequence comes from Tetrax tetrax, assembly GCA_009806455.1. NCBI lineage: Eukaryota > Metazoa > Chordata > Aves > Otidiformes > Otididae > Tetrax > Tetrax tetrax. The sequence continues at coordinate 260,774 of WHYT01015992.1, forward strand.
TCCAGTAACCTCCTGGTCTGGACAACTGCCTGCTCTCCCACATCTGAATTAGATCTTGAAGCCTCTGTTAAACTCCACAGAAAGACTACCACAAAGTCTGTTTCATTAACAAGTGCATGTAAAACCAATATATTTGTAGGATTGTTTTATTTTACCTGACTGAGGTATCTTCCAGTTGATTCAGGCTGTGATTTAGAAGCCTTTCTTTGGAATTTAATCTAATCTTTTTTTTCAGTCTGGCCTCTTAAAGTTTGATAGTGGAGAAACGATCATTGTTTCTCATATCTCCTAACTGTCAGGGCTTATCAGTTAGAAAAATACTAGCCCCATTTCTTGAACTGGCTTTGGTGCCAGATGAGTAACTCTCTATTTACCAACCTAAGGTCTCCTAAGAAGGTATTTTCTCCTGTCTGTTGCGACTACTTGTTATTTTTCTTTATTTTCTGCACTTTACTGTCCCCCTCTCCCCCCATTTTCTTGCTAGAAGCTGTAAAAAAACAGGTTTCAGTGATTTCCATGAAAATTTCCCATTTTAACAGTACTTCAGGTCATTTTCTTTAGTGAGGGTAGGAAGCAAAAGACTTACAAATATTTCATGAGTAGCAAGGAAATATTAATTTTGACATAAAATTTATTTTACACAGAAAAGACATGATCTTTTGAACTAAAAGTTTAATTCAGCATTTCTTAACTGCCTCTATGTGATATTTTAACCTTTAGAGCTATCAGAATGTAAAGGTTATTTTTGTGACAGAAATCTAAATCTGGTTAAAAAAGGTCTACTAATGATATGAGTGTTGAAATAAATAGAAGTCAGCAAAATAGGAAATACTTAGAAAGACTGGTGACTCATTTTTTGTAATGAAGTTGTTCTTACTGTGAAGGACAACACATTTTTACAAAGTAGATTTTGAGACAATATGGTTAGTATATATATTTTTATTGATTCAGCTTTGACAAACGGCCTTTCATTGCTTCTTATCAGCTTTCAATACTCATATCTTGATATCAGTTGGCTGATGCAAATAAATCTCCTATCCAACTCTGGTATTTGGTTAAAGCTCTGCAGAAGCAGTTTCAGCAGGTGGAGCCAGTGTGCTTCCAATCTGACAGCCGTGCCTGCTGTGGAAAAAGATGAGCACAAAAGTATACAGCACTGTGGTTAGGGATATGTCAGGGTCAGCGGTGAAGATTTTCTTTTGGCTTAGTGGAAAAGCAGCAAACATAAGTGGGCAATTAACTATTCTTTCTCAAGCACTGGCAGATAAGAGGAGCACAGCTGTGTGATTCAGATACTGGCTATGTAGCACAATATGGGAAAAAAAAACCCAAACAACCCTGAAAAGCATATAAAACTTTGCAGTTGTCTCCAAAGTTTTTAGGATATCTTGCCATTTTGCACTTTTACTCTCAAACAGTAATATGTTGTGCTTATACAGTGCCATTAAATGTTAAAGTATTCAGAAAATACGAGGCAAATAGTTTAGGTCTATGGGATGTGTTGACCACATTGGATTACAGTAAGCAAGGAGATGGCTCTGTGGAGCTGCAGCTGCGTAATTCAAGCCTGCACTGACCTGAGGAATGTACTTTAATTGTGTTCTGTGACCAGGGCTTTGTACAGCCATTGACATTTACTGAGGTTTTTAAAGTAGGGAAATGCTAGAGGCACCCCTCTTCACAGTGGCATAGTTGTAAGACACCTGCCAGTTAGTAAATATTAAACCTGCTGTTCTCCACTTCTTAAACTATGGACTTCCACATTGAAGTCCAGGTTTCCTAGCTCCAGAGGTACCTCCAACCTCCCCAACAGCCAAGATAGAAATTGCAGTGAGAGCTCATCAACAGTTCACATTCATCCCAAGGTTTTCTCCTTTTAACCTCTAAGCTAATTTTAAGGATCCTGCAGAGGGTGCTCCTGTAAAAGTAGCTGTTTACAGCATGAAGGCCTACAGCTGTTCAAAGGTCAAAAGTCTGGAAGACATAATGCTCAGAGCCCATTTTGAAGTATGTAGAGCTCTATGGCTGTACCTGCCACTGCTTCCTGTGCAGAAGACCATGAGACACGCTGAAGTGCACGTTTAAGGGAGCCAAAGAGACCTAGTACCTCCACTAGCAAGCCTGTGCTTACCATGGTAATCCCCCTGGGTTTAGTTCTCAAGTTCAGTAGTTATCATTTCATGTACTAACAAATGCAGAAAGTGGGAGCTTCTCACAAAACCCTGCTTCAGTAGAGTGCTGGAGGTTAACAGTAGATAAATGAAAATACTCAGAGATGTCAGATAATTTTTGCAGTTTTCTTGTCTTGGTTAGACCACTTGAGTGACTTGGGATTAAATTTACACATTAATACATGCAGGCAGTGATGGGGTAGGAAGGCAAGAAAGCAGAATAGTTTGGGAAACTTTCCAGCTTCCACAAAACTTCAGGATTTTCTGTTTGTGACATTAACTTTTGATAGCAAAACAGGCAGATGTTGGTGGCAGTAAATGGCTGCACTCTGTCCCTCATGAGAGGGGCAAGGATTCACTCTGTTCATGCTCCTGACAATTTTATTTCAGTGTGCTGAGAAGAGACAAGTTATGTGCTATTTCAGAAGTTTATATGTGATACCAGTGCTATCAGGTTGTACCTTCTCTGCAGTTCTTCAGTTCTTACACTGTGATTTACTGTAGCACATGATGTGTGTGAAAGTTTCAAAGCTATCATTGGTCATTGTTACTGCAGCATAGCACTGACAACCAACTGATGGGGGGGAAAAAAAAGATTTTATTGCTATATTGTTCTTTCCTTCTTGCCCATTTAGGTCTTCGGCTTCTGCACTTTAGTGACTCCATAGACTAACGAATTCTTTAACAAAGTTTCAGTGGGTATAAAGTAAGGCCTTATTTTGTTATCTGCATGTCTGATTCTGGTTTTGAATTCACATTGTTTTGATTTCATGATCTAATTTTAATTCAGTTGACTTTAGAAGATTCTGTTGTGTAAACTATCATCCATTGTTAGTATTTCAAGACTTTGTTCCACAAGTCTGCAAGATCTTGCCAATCCTGAACCCTTACTGGTGATTATTGCTCTCAGATACCAGGAATGTTGTATAAAAATGTAGGCAAAGGAGTTCAGTGTATGTTAAAATCTCCTCTGGGTTTTCATATGGCTGATATTAGTTACATATAGCATACATTCATCACTAATTATGCTTGGAATGTAATTTCCTCTGAAGGAGTGAACACTGCAAAGTATTGGTTAACTTTCCTTGTTACCCTGAGTTGGCTGAACAATGACAATAAATTCCAACTGGAAAGCCAGAGATTTGGGGTTTGTCCTGGGTCTCTGACAGAATTTCTGAATGACTAGTGCTTGTATCACTTGTGGTCTCTAAAACAGTGCTCATCTGTTTTTGAAAATTCCTTGAAATCAATGGATGAAAAATGTTGTATAGAAGTTGGATTTAATATTGTAGCATTGTCGACACAGAACATGTCTACAGTTTCCTTTTCTGCCATGAATGGCTTGTCTATGTGAAAAGCTGTATCACAATAAATTACAGTATCAATTTTCAGCATGTGATTTACTCTACACTGGCTCTAGGTGAGGGCATTCTCAGTATAACTATCCATCTCACCTAGCTGCACATGTCCCCAGGCTTCTGCACTGCTGATGGAGAGTCTCCTGCAAAGGGAAATTCTGAGTATGTAAGATAGACGTGTGCTGTGATCTCCACTCCAGAGAAGCTTCTCTGTGTCTCTCCCCACAGAGGCTATAAAGAGAGTCTAGGGAGATCAGCTTCCACTTCAAGTGATGTGATACCTTTCCCTCTCACCTGCTCTGCCTCTTACCACTTCCTGCAAGACAAATTCTTCCACGTTTAGTTTGGAATTAATAGTGCGTGCTCTAAGGGGTACACTCATGGGGCCCAGATTCCCTCCACAAGTGGCAGAAAAAAAGAGAGACATTTATTTAGAAATCAATTCAGAGTGGGAGACTGACGTAGATACAGCAGAGATGCCTCTGCTTCTCTCTCTCATTCCCTATTAGAAGTGGTAGCAGGCATACAGTTAACCTTTGTGATGAGCGGATAAGGAGGTGGCACGAAGGAACTCATAATTCACACCCTCCCTAATTCACAGCGCTCACTAACTTCTCTATGTTGCAAAGCCAAAGTGATGTATAGCTTAATAACAGAAATGCTATCTGTATAGAAACTCCCAGAAAGTGAATCAGAGTCCCAGGGGCAAAGATTCCACATCCACTCCTGGGAGTTGCTGGTATGCAGGTATTGCCAGTGGAATACTTAAAAAGGCAACATATGGTATTATTTTCCCAGTGGTAATACTTAATGAAACTAAAAGTACATTTTGTTCTTTAGTACTGTGAAACCAGGTACTGTGCATTTACAACTGATATGACTATTGCAATAAAATATTGTCGTCTTGCTGATGCCATTGTTTTAAACACATGTGATCCACCAACAGTGCATTATGCAGTAAAAGAACTTTAAAGGAAACGGTCTCGTATAACATGGCCAACAACAGCACAACACCAACAACAGGCAGAGCTGTGCAAGGACTAGTGTAGGAATTGCAGACTTTGCTAATAAATGTTTTCTGTCAGGTTCTTGGCAGGAAACAGATAGAAAAGCTGTAAATCTATTGCAAAGACAAGTAGAGATGCTGCCTTTCTGAACACCAGATAAGGTCTGACTACCTCCAGAAGAGATCTGAATTCTGGGTGGGTAAAGAAAACTCACCCTCTTGACAGTGTTAGTAAAGCACTCGTCAAGGACTGGAGTACTGGATGAGGTGCATGATGAGAAAGAGCTTCTATGTTGTTTCAGCTAGGGGTAAAGAATGCATCAATTAATGATTATTGAATAACATTTAGAACAGCATGCAATAACATTTTACTTTGAATTATCCCTGCAGAAAAGTTCATGAACAATCACACTGATGAATGAGATCTTAAATAGTTCTGTAAAATAAAAGAAAAGAGATTAACAGTAACCAGAGAAGTCTTTCTAATAGCAGGGGAAGGGAAAAAATAAGAAAGTATGAGCCAGAGATTTAGTTGTTGAAATTGTTTTGGTTATTCCTTAATAAGAGCCTACCATTAACTTCTTCAGGTGCTCTGATAGTTGTGAGTGACAAAGATTGATTATTACAACGAGAAAGAATACTTTTCTGTTCTATGTATTCTAGGATCTATCACAGTAGAATTTTGGTGTTAATTAGCTATACTATTATAAAAAATTATTAATAATGGAACTGAGAGATCAGTCTGTAGCAAGATAAATCCCCTCAGACAAATACAATCTGAATTTTATGGATTGGTTTTTTTGAACTTATCTGAAAACTTTTCTGCAGTAATTTTTAAACATTTTCTCCCCCAGTGTGGATGCTTTCACTTTTTTTTTTTTTTATCATTCTCCCCCTATCTTCACAGATGTGAAAACAGGCAGGAGAAATGCTTTTTAACTTTCTCCTTTTGTACATAGCACAACAACTATGTGTGGAACAGATGGGAAGTGTCCTATGTAATATATTTCATCTGGATTCTTTCATCTGAATGACTATTCATAGGGTGTATGTCTTGTTTAAAACTCAGGAGTTTTGTAAATGTCATAGGAGTTTGAGATTTTTTTGCCTTTTTTCTGGGATTAATTTTCAGTTGCATAATATTTTGTCAGGAGATTTATTTGGCTTAACAACAATACACACTTTTTTTTCTTAGGTCAAGGCTTACAAAAATGCAGCTCACAAGATATTTGTGACACACTAAGTATTCATATGTGATTCTGTCATAGCTTAGCCCCACTTGGGACCAAGCTATGCAGTTTTTCTCTCACTCTTCCCCCCCCTCTGAGGGAATGAGGGAGAGATAATATAATAAAGAGCTCGAGGTTGGAGAAAAGGACAGAGATCATTCAAGTTACCATTATGGGCAAACCAGACTTGACTAGGGGAAAACTACTTCAATTTATTATTAATAAAACCAAAGGAGGATAATGAGAGAGAACAAATCTTCCCCCCACCTCTCCCTCTCTCCAGGCTTAACTTCATCCCAAATTATCTCTACCTCTTTCCCCACACCGAGTGGCATGGGGAGAATAGGGAAGGGGGTTATGGTCAGCTCATTACTTGTTGCTTTACACCACTCTTTCCTCTTCACATTCCTTCCCTGCTCCAGAGTGGGGTCCTTCCCACAGGCTACAGTCCTGCATGAACTGCTTCAGCATGGATGTCCTTTTCCACAGAGTGCAGTCCCTCCAGAACAGCTGCCCCAGCACAGGCCCTCCACTGGCCAAAGGCTCCTTTGGGCCTCTCCCTGCCCCCAGGGTGGGGTCCTCCATGGGCTGTAGGGGGACAGCCTGCCTCACCACAGGCTGCAGGGGAATCTCTGTCAGGAGCAACATTACTCCTCCCCCTCCTTCACTGACCTTGGCATTTACAGATGTTTCTCTCACAAGAAATTCTTTGCAATCAGGCTCAGGCAGATGTCTCTCATGTTCTCTTCACATCTCATCTCTTCAGTTCTCTCAGCTGGGCCAGGCTGAGTTGTACCCAGACACCTGCCCAGTGGGAGGCCACAGGGTCTGTGTATCCCCCTCCCTGCCTCTGCTTCTGCTTCTTCACTTTTTATTTTTGCCTTCTTACATACATTATCACAGAGGCGTTATCACTGTCGCAAATGAGCTTGACCCTGGCTGGCAGCAAGCCTGCACTAGACCTTTCCACTAAAGGGGAAACTTCCAGCAGCTTCTCACAGAAGCTGCTGCTGTAGACCACCCCCCCCCCCCCCCCCCCCCCCCCGCTGCACAAAACCAACACAGTTTCACAAGTTACTTTTTTCCTTTTGTCTGCTTAACAGAACCAAATCATGGAATCACAGAAAGCTTGATGTTGGAAGGGACCTCTGGATGTCATCTGGTCCAGCTCCCTTGCTCAGGCAGGGTCACCTCGAGCAGGGTGCCCAGGACCAGTTCCAGATGACTTTTGAATGTCTCCAAGGATGGAAACTCTACAATCATGGGCAAACTATGCCAGTGCTCAGTCACTCTCACAGTGAAAAAGTATTTCTTGATGTTCAGAGGGAACCTCTTGGGTTTTGGTTTGTGCCCATTGTCTCGTATCCTGTCACTGGGCACCACTGAAAAGAGCCTGGTTCCATTCTTCAGTTACTTGTATATATTGATAAGATCCCCCTTGCACCTTCTCTTTGCTGAGCTGAACAGAGATTTTTTTTTTTTTTTTTGAAGTAAGGCAATGTGCATCACATTAAATAACCCAGAACCAAGGAAATGGTTTTGACCATTACACTACGATCACATGCACTGTTAACACGGTTCATGACTTTCTTATGGCTTACTAATTACTTTAGACAATGCCTGGGCAAGGTTTCAGACACCTTGCATCATGAACTGTTCTCAAAAGGCAGAATGGATGAGACTACAGCAGGTTGGGCTCCTTGCCTCTCTGCAGTCCTCTAGGTCTGTGTCAGGAGGCTTTGTACCCTCAGACATCCCTCATGCTCTGCTTTAGGGCTATTGCACATACCTTCAGTCTCATATTGTGAAAACATCTCTTTAGTTGTAGGGATCTATGCAATGTACAGAAACTCAACATCCCTCCCCCTCTGGTTGGTTTTACAGGGTAGGGATAGAGACTTACAGGACTGCCCAGGTAGGTGGGGAATGTAGAAAATAAAAAACCTCTTATGTTGATATTCAAAGCCATCCTTGCTGCCTTACATTAGGAATTCAACTTTAAAAAAATATCATGCTGGATAGAAGGCATCAGCAATAATGCTGAAAAGCATGTTTAACAGGAAAAAAGAAAGCATGTTAAACTTTCCACACCATGGAAGACTCTACTAATGACAGGAATGCTGTGTTTTCATCTGTGGACTGACAAAAAAAGTCTCAGAGGCCCTTGTTACTCTTTAGAGTCTCAAAGATGACATTGATTAAAAAAATAACTATTCTGAGTGCTACACTATTGATGAAAACAACACATGGAAAGCTCATCCCTCACTTGTGTCACAACAGATGGTGCCTCCTTTATGATGTGGAGAGAAAGGGGTGTTACAGCACCTATGAGCAAAAAATGTAGAGTCTGGAGATGAAGACACTGTTTTATTCATTAGCAGACTCTTATTGAACACCTCCTTAAAATGGAGCATGTCATAAACATTGATGTTAAATGTATGAAAATATCCATATCCAAAAGTCTAGTCCTGTAGAAGATCATGGGGCTGAATTTAGAGATGATATATATATTCATAGATATTCGGTGGTGATTAGAGGTGCAGAACTAAAGCACATTTGGGTCAGTTTGTTTTGTTTTGTGGAGGATATAGATGTATTTCTGCAAAAGAGCAATAAGGCTAACATTATCTGTGAGGTACTAGCTGGAACTGCATGAGCCGTTTCAGTTTTTTTCATATCTCAGTGAAGTGAATCAGAAGACATGCAGCAGCAGAAGTTCCCATCTGCCCTAATTGACTGTACGAAATCTTTGAAGGGAAATCTCAAAGTATTGCAGAAACATCATAAGCATAGTGACACTGCCAAGTTGCAGCAAAGGACAAACAAGTGGAGAAAAACCTTTTTTATTCAGGCTTTATTCAAGCCCTTAGCCATTTCAGAGCTCTTCCAGGAGCAGTTATTGGCTCTACAAGCAAGCAGTTGTTCCTTTCTCCCGTGACCCCAGAAATGCTCCAAAGATGTGCAGGTACATCTTTTTGACCTAAGCGAATTGTGAAAACATAAACATAACATGAATGATCTCTGGCTGTTTTCTACAAAAACTTAAATCATGAGCCTTCCTAGTGGTTGCTGGCACTCCTACAAGATTATGCTTTCTCTTCAAAGCATACTCAGATACGAGCAAATATTCTTAAATATAAGTATTACTAAATTTAGTTTGTGATCATGACAGAACAATGACCACTTTGTATCAGTCTTCTTCGTTACATCAAGTTTTAACCCCATGTTACCACTAATAATCAGCAATGAAAATCTGCTATTGAAGTCCCAGTCAACCATAAATTGAATAATGACACTGAATTCCCCTTATAGAAAATTTGTCTATATATCATACTACATCTGTGAAACTTTCTGAAGTCTTATATTGCAGATGTGATGTTTTACTGTGACTCAGAGTATGATACTCATTAAGTATATCTCTTCTGAATAAATCTGTGGAGGGAACATCTGAAGTAGATGCTTCCAGGGTAAAGGTCATATTTTATTGGTATGACCAATGATTCCAAATCTTTCCTTTATTTGAGTGCCCCAGACAAGAAAAAAAAAAAAGAAAAAAAAAAGATCAGATAAACAGAGAGCAAGTGATCATCAGGAATTGACCTCATCTTCTCCTGGAGCCTGTTTCTCACAGCAGCAATTCTACAATCGATTAGCTACTTTAAGGACAAAGTAATGTGTATCAAAATAGGAAAAAAACCTGTCAGAATTTGCCTAACAACATCCTGGAGTTAAGCCCCATGATTTTTAGCACATGGAGTTACTGAATCCCTGGAAAGACTCTATAGCTTCATTAAGGGTGAAAATTAAAGACTACAAAGAACACCACTTCTGGACATAAATAAATGCAGCTGTTTCTACAAAAGCTATAGTACATGTTATTCAGTACTGCCAACACTGTACAGGACTTTCTGAAATCACCTATTTCAAAGCTGGAGAATTGTCTACATGGCATTTTTTCCAGCTCTTGCCAGTATCTCTCTTCCATCTGCATGTGGAAGAGAGGCCTTTGCTTGAGTCAGGTGTTGAAAAAAAATTTCCCTTTATTTTTCTGAGATAATATATTAAGGAAGAAACTTGTCCTTCCTCTTTCGCCATTCAGTGCTGCTCTTTGTTCACGTGTCTTTTCCCTCTTCTTCTGTCAATGGGGACTGACAGTTTTCTGGCTAGCTGCTTATCTGTAGTTCAAGGAGCTTTTTAGCTTGCCTGCTGCAGTTTCAGTTGGCTCAGTTAGCATATATCCATCTTTCTTTCACCTTTTCAGAATTACTGGCTTCACAGTTTAATCCTTCAGCCAGCAGAACTGTTGTGGTGGACTGCTGTCCATGCCTTCTGTTGGTTTTTTTTTTGTTGTGGTTGTTTCCAGTTTAATGATACAGTTTGGGGATGGGTATCTGCCTTTTAAAATATGTCTTTCTACCTTGCTGTTTCATTTTGCTTTGTAGTTAGGTAAGATACAAACCAGACATTGTTTTGAATTTTGCAGATTCTGCAAACTTCATGTTCCTTAATAGAGAATAAAGTCCGCTGTCTGTAAACACAGTCTCTGGAAAGTGGTGCCAGGCAAGCTGAAGTATGCAGGTTGGGGAGAGCAGGTACCATTTTATGTCTAAGATATCTTTTTGCCAGTAATCCCAATAGTCATGACCAAATACGAGTTTTTCCTTATATACGCAGAGAAAAACATGTGTATGTTTGTATGTAGATATTGTATTTGCATACCATGTATATATATATATGCTTACTTCTAGAGTACTCAGGTATTTTACCAACTAAATCAAGACCAGATCCTTTTGTCAGTATGATAAATAGACAGCTAGATGCTTTTGGGTTAAGGATTTGAGAACCTCACCGCTTATGTTCATTCTGTAAAGAGCATAATGAGTCTTGGTTGTGCCTCCGTCCTGGAAAATACTAAAAGCAACATCAACTCTAAGTCAAATACATGCAGTAGTCCTTCATGAAAAATAAATTAACAATGGAACAAGTCCAAGTTGTGATGTTAGTTTTGGCTCTAGGAAATGACTTTACAGTAGTTTATAACAGACATATATATATCTGAAGAATGAGTCCTTAGAAAGTATTTCTTTACGTATTATAACCCTAAAGGGTTGCTTTAAAAGACAGTTTATTTTTTTTCACTTTCATTCAGAAATGGCACCTCTTCTTTCTTGTTTTGTTATCCTAAAATAATGATGTTTTTTGAAGCTTGAGTTTTTCTCAAAAGCGGGAAGAGCAAACAGGTAGCACTTAAAACTGCAGTATGCAGTACATGTTGTTTTGTGTGAATGTGGCTGCAGGGCCAAGAGCATCTTTGGACTGGAGAGACAACTAATTAAAGTATGCAGCAAGTTCCAGCTCCTCTGCCTTAGAGTTTTAGAGTAAACAATGTGTTTGCTAAGTACAACCTCTTACTGCTTTACTGGAGTTTGTGATGTAGTGAACCAAAAGTGAAAGGATAAGTTAAATGAATTAACATGGTCCTTGGATATCATGAGTTTGAATACTTTTGGAGAATAACAGAGAATAATATCCCTGCAAGATTTTGCCTGAGTACCTTTCTTGGGGCTACTCCTTTTTCACACAATCTTTGTTGGGAAATTTGCAACTACCGTATTTCTCTCAGGTTTGGTCCAAACAAACCTTGAGAGACAGTGGAATAAAGTCAGAAGTCCATCTGAGCAAAGGGGTGATGCATAAACTAATATGTCAAATATTCACATCTTTCATGGAATCAAATGTCTCATAAGGAGAAGTTGAGCTGTTCTACTCGAACACTTGCTTTTTCTGAAGCAAATTAAAAATCTTATCAGTAAATGATAAAAAAAAAAAAGAAACAAAAATCCCAAACAACCCCCAAACAACATTACCTACAAAAATCTAAAATACTTCAAAAGTATTCTTCTTTTATTTTGATCTTATTGAGTCAAATGACAAATCCTTGCTTGATCATAGAATCATAGAATGGTTAGAGTTGGAAGGGACCTTCAAAGGTCATCCAGTCCAACCCCCCTGCAAGGAGCAGGGACATGTCCAACCAGATCAGGTTGCTCAGAGCCTCATCCAACCTGGCCTTGAATGTTTCCAGGGATGGGACATTCACTATATCTCTTGGCAACCTGTTCCAGTATTCTAAAACCCTCAGTGTAAAAATTTTTTTTCCTAATATCTAATCTACATCTACCTCCCTCTATTTTAAAACCATTACCCCTCGTCCTATCACAACAGGCCCTACTGAACAGCCTCTCCCCATCTTTCCTGTAGGCCCCCTTGAAGTACTGGAAGACCTGGAGGTCTCCCTGAAGCCTCTTCTCCAGGCTGAACAGCCCCAACTCTCTCAGCCTGTCCTCATAGGAAAGGTGCTTCAGCCCTCTTATCATCTTCATCGCCCTCCTCTGGACCCTCTCCAAGTGGTCCATGTCCTTCTTATGTTGGGGGCTCCAGAACTGGACGCAGTACTCCAGGTGGGGTCTCACCAGGGCAGAGTAGAGGGGGAGAATCACCTCCCTCGACCTGCTGGCCATGCTTCTCTTGATGCAGCCCAGGATGCGGTTGGCCTTCTGGGCTGCAAGAGCGCATTGCCTGCTCATTTAAACTTCTCATCTACCAGCACTTCCAAGTTCCTCTCCTCAGAGCTGGTCCTGATCCATCCTCCGCCCAGCCTATATTTGTGCCTGGGATTGCCACAACCCAGGTGCAGGACCTTGCACTTGGCCTGGTTGAACTTCATGAGTTTTACACGGGCCCACCTCTCCAGCCTGTCCAGGTCCCTCTGAATGGCATCCCTCTCCTCTAGCGTGTTGACGGCACCACACAGCTTGGTGTTGTTGGCAAACTTGCAAAGGGTGCACTCTATCTCACTGTCCATGTTGCCAGGCCCGACACGGACCCCTGAGGGACGCCACTCATCACCGGTCTGCACCTGGACATTGATAACTGTGTTGAAACTCCTGCAAGGTAATGTAAACGGACAGCTTTCTGTGCAAAACCAAATAGCAGGACAGGACTAGCTACAGCATGGTGATGAGTTGCTCTCACCTGTTACATCCCGTAGTCCGCAAGGTGCTCAGGTCACAGGCTCCTTAAACTCTACCATTTTCCAGACCTTCACTGCCTGTTATCTTAGTTCAGATCTCCATTATGGCATCAGTAACCCTTCTACACCTAACAACTCCCACTCTGTTCTCTTCTAAAGCATTCAGAAGTCATAAACCAGGTTAATCATATATCAGAATAATTAAGGTAAAAAAAAAAAAGGAGAGTGTTTAAAATACTAAGTTTGAAAGCACTCTTTATTTCCTTCTGTTGTGGATATATTTAGGATTCATGTTTTATCCCCAGAACAAAGAAGCTTTTTAAAATATTTAATGTAAAATGAGATTACAAATAATACTATGATTCTGATATCTGGGAGGAGTACCTATAGTGAGACCTGCTGGAGAGCTGGATATATTGGAGTTAATGTCATAGCAGTAAAGTAGAAGAAATGGTTATGCAGCTTCCTGAATACTATTTTTCTTGGAAGAGGTTGCTGTTATTTTGGTGCTTGCCCTGAGTGTGGTAGAAAGGTTGGAATAAAGTAGCAGGGTAAAAGCAGGTATTAGAAAGAAATTAAGTTATTTAATGTTTTATGCATTTACGCATTAGAGTTTCCTGTAGTGCTTATTACTGTAATGCCTAAGCATTACCTAAGTAATTTAGATCTACTCCGTGGAGGTGTTGATGCACTTCAGTTGAATCATCTCCTCCTCTTCTTTTCCCAGTAGAGACCCAAAGCTCAGGATCCCCCCTCTCTTCAGTATTCTTCCTTGTTAGGTCTTACTCATGCTGTTTCTAGTGGAAAAGTTTTCTTGGAGAATGTAATTTTGCATGCATTCTCATGGTGGGCAGATAATTCTGAAGGCTGATTGCATTCCTAACCCTTTCCAATTCTGAATGTTTTATGTTTGTGGCCTTCATGTGCTTCATCCTTTCTGAACTGCCTGGCAGTTTGGCTCAGCGGCAGCAGAGCCAAACATGTCCGAAGATTCTTTTACTTGGGCTCCCAGGTGACTTCTAAGAGTAGAACTTATGTTCCTGAAAAACTAACAAAAATACCCTGGAAATGAGCAAAAAGGAGCACAAACATCACGTTTTCAGTCACACACTGGTACTGAGGCAGCACTTGGCAGCCAGCAGAAGCTCTCAAATCTCTGGAGCAGTGACTTTCTGTAAAACTGTGAGGAATAATGCAAGCAAAGGTTAATGCTGCCAGACCTACATCAACCAGTGTTTTAATTTGCTTTAATACAAACCATTTGTATGGAGTGCAAGGACTTTGCATCAGAACTGTGTTATTTTAGTATCTAGAAAGGCTGCAGTAGCAGGCTTAGTGCCTAGCTGCCATTGAAGTGCAATACTTTTGAATATCTCATGAGACTTCTGCCTATCTTTCTAATCCCTAATTATTTCTGTGTGTCCTCTTATTAAAAGGCTGTGCTTTCTCAGTAGTGCGTTGTTCTGCTCATTCTAATACTCCCGTCCATCCAGGAATGGCAATTCCTGCAGTTAGTACTGCTCCTAAATAGTAATTGTATTTGCAGAATATTGCTTGGAAGACATGTACACATTCACTTCTTTCTTCAGTTTTTTTACATACTTTTTACAATGATAAATGATACTTGGTCTACCTGTATTTCACTGTACCTGTCTATAATACTCTCACTAATACTCAGTTTTTTAATTTAGTGTATAAAAAACTGCCAATGGGTATGTAGTAATATATATATCCTCATTTACAAGATAATGGGAAGATGTGTAAAATGTAGATGTATTTGCACTCGTTTCCTTCTACCTTTTATGTCCCTTTCTTCTGAGGTCAATAGTTCTCAACCTTTGACAAACTGAGACCTTAAGTTGAAACCATATAAGTTGTAATGCGTATTCTTCTCAACCATAATGAAACAGAAGATGTTTTAGCTTTTTGAAATTTGCTTTTGGTTTGCTGAGGTATGACCCTGTAACTGAGACTGCTCGCTTTCAATTAGAGGCAACTCTGAGCAAGTGATACGTGTATACCTGTATTCATAGAGCTTCTACTGTTGTGGGTGTTCATCTCCGGACAGCAGAGATACTTGTCTTTGCAAAATATGTTCAAGCAAAGAATATACAGTAACAGGTATTATTTGCTGGAGTTTCTTCCTACACAGTCTTTACTTCAGCTTTCCTATGTTCAACAACATTGTATTTGGGAGGGTTTTTCAAAATCTTATTGAATCTAACAGAAATGCTGTGTACGTGAAGGGCTTTTGTGAGCTGTTAAACCATTATTCTCTTTCCTTACATCATTTATTGTTGATACTTCTGTGTTCTCTTCAAGATGTGCAATGTGAGACTCATTTAATGAACAGCAATAACTGGAGGATTTTTTAAAACCATTGTTGAGGGGATCGTATAAGAACTTGACTTGTCTGGAGAAATTTTAATACAGCTTAGGACCATGTTAGAAGAAAGGTAAGTGTAATTTCTAGACCTGACAGACATAATCAGCTTCATCTCTTTATTTTAAGGAGCCTAATTATTGACAAATCTACAAGAAGGACATGCCTGTAATACCCTGAACATATTCTGCTACTGATCTGGGATAAAACACCTGAAAATTCAGGATGACACTTAGTACTCTGAACAAAGCGGGTTCCAGCCTAATCCTGTCACCAGACCTGAAATCTGTGATCTTCAGCTTCAGTATCTTCTTTAGCTCAGAAACTGGTATTGGAAGATGAAACGGTGGAAAACAGCCCTGTTTGGATATTATCCCTGCAGCTCCAGTAGTTACCTTCATGAACTCTTCTGGAATCTGATTTTCTGCTCTGCAAACAATACACAAGAATACTAGATATCTTTCAAAAGTTGCCTTATAGTAAGATTCTGTATTTCTGGGACGTGTGCTGGCTGATATTTGTACCAGAAATCTTTGTGTGTGGAAAGCAGAAAACACGACTGGAGTTGCTGTAGTAGAAAACTTGCCAGCAGTATTTACTTTTTTTCAAGAAGACACTAGAGATAAACCATGGGAATCTATTGCTGTGTTAAGCAATGCAGTAAGTCTGAGTAGCTCAATTTCAGTCCACTACAGGTCTGTGAAATAATCTCTCAGGAATGTTTTTAATCTTGTTTTGAAGCAACGTTGCTGAGTCTCATACAGTTAAAATACAATAAACTTTTGATCCAGTTCCTATTGTTTGCGAACGAAAGACAACAGCTGTACAGAGAGCTATTTAATAGACATGTCTGAGAGAACAGTCCTAGCTTATTCTTTATTTTGAATCAGTACAAGGAATTGCTCTAATTACTGACTGACTAATATTTTAGGTAAAAAAAAAATTGTTTTCCTTACAAATGGTCATTTTTTTCTAATAGGAAGAGAGTACCATGTGGCATAGAGAGTTCATTAGCGTGAAATACCCATCCTGTCATGGTTCTTCATAGTGTTAAATTTACTTAAGTGGAAAAGGAGCCAAGATCCATGGCCTCACATGGCTAATGAGGCCTTCCAGAGCACTGGAAGGACACAGGTGGTTATTAGCATCTAGCTCAGACTGCTTGACTTGCTTTCAAATTGCTTGTTAAGCCTCAAAGCTTAAGGTTCCAGATATATCTGGGGTAATAGTTGGTTTGGTTTTGTTTTTTTTTTTTTTGTGTTTGGGTTTTGGTTTTTTTTTTTTAACTATACTAACTCATTTTCTTTAATTTCTAGCCTAATTGCAGTTATATTAGAGTATATTTTATCCCTAATTTTATTCTACATGTGTAGTCAGTTCAACTTGGCATATAAAAACAGCTGAAATAAGGTTCTAAGAGGCATTAGCAAATTTGTGATTTTCATAATAAAACCAGTGCCTGGTTTTAGCATTCAAAAGAAAGAGCAAAGAATTACAAATAATAAGATAATTGTGGCTATTCAGAAAGATTCAGGTAGGTTCCATATATCCTAATCTTTAAACCCAGTCATTGCAATTCAAAGACAGTGATTGTTCTGAGCATAAACTGTAGTAAAAATAATGGTATTCAAAATTGCCTGAATTAATTTGAATTTCTAATTTTCATCTCTGCTCAGGATTAAATATTTCACTTAGTTTCTGTTAAATTAATTGTATTTGGTTCATATCCAGTATGGGGCTCATTTGTGCATCACTGAAGAGAGCTACTGCACAATGATTTTTATGTGCCTTGAAATATAGTTAATGTAAAACTGAATATCATTGATAAAAGGAAGCTACTTATCAGTATTTAGCATATAAGGAAATATGAAAGGGAATAATGTAATTTGTCTGAAGCAATTAGTTGTCAAAATTAGAGATAAAGGATTAAGGATGAGACGTTTCAAGACCCAAACAGAATAATAATTTTGAATGTTCAAAAGTACAAACATGACACTTTCGAGTTGGTAGCACCTTGTAAAATGATGAATGTCTTTGTCTTTTCTATGGATAAACACAAAGTACACAGTATCAAATGATGCCTAGGTGTGATACAGATAATCGCCTTGGAAAGCAGTAGATAGGAAAGGCTGTAATGCATCAGAGTTGAAACATGCTCATTGTGGCATGTTTCCACTAAAATGAGTGGCAACCACAAGCATAATAAATAGATGGAGAACTAAATCCTTTACCTGAAGAGACAGAAAACAGTTAGCATGTTAAATAGCTTACAACAATGTTAATTTTGTTGTCTGAAATATGTTGTACTTCTTGTCAGATTGGAATGCACTTCAGTTGCCAGGAATATGAGGAATCCGGTCTTTTTGAAGGGCTATAGGATCAAGTCTGACCACCGAGTAATGTTGGGTCTATCCTTTCACCTGAATGTGAGTAACAGCAAATATCAAATGGGGCAGCAAACTAAGCCAAGTATCTCTGGGCATTAGTGACACTTAAAGTATATGTATTAAAAATGTAAATTTTCTTTTCCTTCTCTCACTTGTTTCCCAAGGTGATCCAACATATATGTAACATCATCTGCATGTTGATCCACCAGTCCCTTGGGAATCCTAGCTTATACTCACTTGTACCATAAACTGGAAAGATAAATTTTTGTGTCCCTTTTGCCTCAAGGTGCAGGAGAAGAGAAACTCACAAGAGAGCCTTGGATGTTTAGAGGTTTGTAAGAAAACTCACATCCTATTTAGTGTCTGTTCCACAGAGACTAAGAAGACAGCAGGCTGTGTGTGTGGGTTCACATACCTAGGGGCTATCTTCCTAAAAGAAACTCCAAGATTAGGACAGAAAGTATCTTCCTGGGCTTTTGAGGTATATGAAGAGTTTCAGTATTTTTAAGGCATATGAGGAGTTTCAAACCAAACGTGGCCTTTATTTGAATAAAAGATACTGGTCTGTTGCAGAGCTTGAGAAGAAAATGACCCTGCTCCAAAGGGCAGAATCAATTACAAAACAAGGGCCTTCACTGAAGCAAGAATCCAGCTCATTTTCCTCATTTCCGTGAAAGAGGGGATGGCATAGACATCACCACTACTATCATGAATAAGCTGTGGTATGGCAATGAAATGAAAATACTTTTGAAATAATTACTTATGTATAATTTTTAGAACAGAACATAGCAGGTATTGAGATGACTTTGTAAATTTATTTTATGGGCAATTTCACAGCCTTTCTCTCCTGTTGCGAATTTGATAATTGATATTGATTGTCTCTAAAGTGAGTGCAGGAATGTGTGTAATGGTATTGCTATGGTCTATTTGCTTTACATGCATTGTAGCTGAGAAAATAAATAAGAGTCCTGATGTTAACAATTATGTTACAGAGAAAATCACTTTTACATTTCTGGATCATGGGAATATGTTACTAAGCAGACATGAGTCCTCAGCACAACATATGAAGCGCTTACTCCCATTTGAATGTCTGTTTTCAGACACAGAGTGCAAGATTTTGGATGGACCTATTCTAATCTGTGATTCTGAAAAGCAAAAAACCAAATCATAATGCCCCTGGAATTATCTTCAGAGGAAATCTTGACCCCCTTTTGTAACAGTAGATAAACACGCTGCATTTAGTGTAGACCTAATGTATTGCGCACTATCAGCATGTTTTGGCTGACTGCTATGGCTATCAACCCACTGAAATGGTAGAGAATCTGAGTGAAGAGTTATTTTCTTCTGTCCTGCAAAGTACAGGATATGAAGGTCGGCAAAAGGTCAGAGATGACTTCATGGCACTCTGTTTGCTCATGCACTGTGGTGATTTAACGCCAATGAGTAAAAAGAAAGAGCAGATGATACATCTGCATCTAGCAGTACACTGTGGCTTGTATGTAGAAGTTACACTGTTTTTTAGCTGAGTGCTGGTTTTGTGGGAATGGTGGGCAGATCAGAGTCCTGAATTCACACTGCTTGTGTGTCAAAAGTTGATGGGACTTGCAACCAGAGCAGGAGCATGTTCCTATCACATTGTTTATGAAAATTCAGCACATTAGCTGCAACTAATCTGTTTTGTGTAAGTTACACTGCTTGCTCCTGATTGTATCAGAAGGTGGAAAACTGGGAAGAAAATAATTAGAAGATTTTTTTCCAATGTTTTCTTAGATGGTGTTGTTAGCATTTGCATCTCTGATAAGGTTTTGAATTTTTTTTTTTTATAAGCTTTAGAGGACTGAAAGCGTTTCCACAAGGAGGTATGCACTGTTGTCAGAGTCCAATATTCTCTCACCAAGTTCTTTTAGATGTTCTACACATGGAGGGTAAAATGTTTAGTATCAAATTTACTTATTAGATGTTTGATGTTACACAGGATTTCTGATTTAGCAGAATGATACAAAATATACTGAAAACACAACAAAAATGTAAGTTACACTTAGCAAAATATAGGGCTTGTACTGAGCATCTCAAATCACCAGGCAGGAATACATGGATTGAAGCTCAAGCCCACTGTTCTCTTCAAAATACTTTCACTAGTTGTCTAGGTTTTATACTCTGTGTTGAGCTGAGACGCTTATTCACTCCCCTGCACTCATACTGGTCTGGCTAACTCAGGAAGACATTCACAGTCTTTTAATAACTCAGGGAGAAACATTTACACCACCAGTTGATCCACTACAGTTGGTAGCTGTTTATGTAAAATGAAGGCCACCCTCCAGTCCCCTTTGTGTTGAGATGCAGTCAGCTTCTTTGCAACAGCTTTGGTCAGTCACAGCCTGCGTTATTGCCTAAGCTTCACAAACAGGTCGCATTGCCCAGCTCCTTGGAGCCTTCTTCCATTGTAGGGGTTTATTGGCCAGTCACAAGTATGTGAAGCAATAGTTTTTCGCTTTTTCTTCCAAATACAGAAATAACATTATGCATAAGTGTACAAGGTTCCAAAGTGTACCAAAGATAGTAGTGCAATTCTCCAGGTTCTTCAAAGTACCCTTGGCTTTTCTTTTCTATACCCACCTCTTTTTAAAGGATGAACACATGTAGTGTTCTAATTGAACGTCTGAACAAATTTCTGTTTATATTGACACAGAGTTCCCGATGGTCTACCTCTAGTTGTGTCCTCGAAGAAACACCTATTTAATAAAGGCATATAGCAGCTCACTATTGTAATGATCCCTCAAGAGGAATTTAATTTTTAATTAACTGAAGCAGTGTGTTTACTCTCACTATATAGCTGATTAATCAGGGCTTTGTTACCAGTGTAGAGGAAAGAGGCTAAATTAAATACACCTTTAATGAGATGATAGGGAATTGACCTTTGCTGTCATCTGGAGGGCAATATATAAACACAATCATTGAGGGGATTGCTCCAGAGAGATTAAGTAATATCTGCTAAAAGGCCTCTTAAGTAGTGGCAGATTGGTAGTAAGAAACTTAACCCACATGACTGAATGAATTTAATGGAAATTGTTGAATCTACCTTGAGATTATTAATAATCCTGTCTGATAAAGAATCTAGTGTAGCACAGTTTACCCCTTCAGAAATATTAAATGATCTTCAGGTCCCTTGATGTTAAAATTCTTAGTAAAATATATGGTTTATTGAAAGATCACTGTTATTTTCCTAAGTATCTTAGCCAGGAATTTGGGCAGTGAAGATTTCTAGTAAAGAGAGATTTCTAGTAAAATTTCACTGCAGTGAAGTACTGGTAGCAAAACTAGCAATTATTTCAGCAGGACAGAAATTTCCCACTCCATCTCTACTGCAATATAATCTTTATGTCACTGCTTCATTCGGACAGGTAGCAGCCATTATTTTGTCAGTAAAGTCCTTTTACTGGGATAAACAGATCTGAGCATACATGTCTTGGCAAGTAAGTGGCTAGGGAATGAATTGACTTCATCAGTGTGCTGGTGACTCAAGCCTGGACATATCTTGGCACATCATTCCCACAGCAACAACAAAATTATGACCTGACATGAGTTTTTGATTCCTTTATCTCTGAAAAAAGTACTTAGTGGGATGGCTATTACATATTATACTTTAACAAGGGATCATACTTTACGGTATGAGGTTATATTGTCAAAAACACATTTTAAAGTATTCAGTTGCTAAGAAATAGAAAGAAAATATGAACTTTACTTACTGAGAAAAAACTGTTTCTGTGTTTTTGTTTTTTGAAAAAAATATTGCATAAGGGCAACATTAATAAATTCTTCCTCTACCATTCAATCAGTAGAAAGATATTTCAGCCCTTATATTATCTTTTCGCTCCTCTGGCAATTTTGATTAAATGGGTATGTGGTCTCTGTTCTCGGGACACCAAGGGGAATTAACCTCAGTGATTTTTTCAGATGACTTTGCCCTCATTTATGCCTTAGGCACCACTCCAGGGATACAACTAGGAGGTAATTATCTAGACACTAGGGAAGGGAAGTTAATGAAGTGGAAAGCAGTATTGAAATGTAGCCTTTACTAACTAACATACATATTTACCAGCTCTGTGAAATAATGTCCTTGGAAAGGCAGCTGCAATAATGGCACAGTTTCAAAGGGAAGCCCTTTAGATATTTCCTTAAGTCTTTTATACATGCAGTTGCATATTGACCTACTGACGTGGACTCATGAAATCATACTAAGTGACATTCCAAAGCAACTTTCCAATACTCCTTGCAGGACTGAAAGTTAAATTGGTTTTAAGGTGGATCCTATTTATTTTATGAAAGAGCTTTTGTGTTTGATAACTAGTAATTGAGTTGGACCAGATCAGTCTCATGTTGCTTTGACCTTCTATGCTAGCTTAAGGGTGATCATCAAGACTTTCAGGTTCCTGTATCTTTCAAGCAAATTGCTTGTGACTTTTTCACAGTAATTTGCTTTTCTTCCTGAGGAAAAGAATCAAGGATCTTTCAAAACTGCAGCAGATACTTAGAAGAACAGGAGAATACAAGAGAGCTTTGTACGTGATGCCCATAGCTAAGTTGCTTTCCTCTGTTTTCTACTGAGAAATGGATCTGGCTTGTTGCATAGAGGTGGAGATGAGTGACTCACACTTTGCATACATGAGGTGTGAAGAAGTCAGGATTCTCCTTAGGAATACCAAAAGATGCAAATCATGCAGGCATGCAGCTGCAGAAGCTGAACCTGCACAAAGCTACTTCTGTAGCCCTCTCTCACCATTCCCAATGTTATACATTGGGAAGAGGAAGATGTTTCTCTGTTGCTTCCTCTTCCAGGTACTACATGCCCAGAGGCTGAGAATGCACTCAACTAGCGAAGCCTCTCTGGTTTATGTGTACCATCAGAAATGAGTCGCTTACTCTTTCCTGCTGGAAGAAGAGGACTAATTTCTACTTAAGATGTCTCCTTTTCCCATTGTTGCAGGAAGATGCTGTGAACTTTGATTTCCTTGGTACCAGCACATAGCCATATGTGTTCTGTCATCAGTTTGCCCTTGTAAGCCTCTGATTTGTGAGCTTGAGATCCCAGGGCCAGGCTGTTTGCCAGGTTCCATTTGAGGTCTCTTTCCCATGTGGCTACTTACAGCAGGTGCTTTCACCTTCCATCTGTCATGAGGTTTAAATCGCACTGTTGTAAGTTCAGGAGCTTCCAGCATAGGTGGTGAGATAAAAGGCTCTGCTGTGAGGGCTCAGAGCTGTTTGTCTGTTCTGGACCTACTTGTTCATGTGAAGGTGTTAACACATCTGGAGTTTCTGTGCTTAACCCTAGAGAGGTGTCTTGTTATATCTATGATCACTCCGATGTATGAGTTTTACCTTCAGTGCTTCTGACTGGTTCTTCACTGGTCTGGGATCATAAGAGTGGTCTTCTAGGAAGGAGACACAATCTTATCTCCCATTCTGTAAAACAAGATGGCTGTATTGTTGATTTCTTTCACAGTAACTCTGGCAACGTAAGCCTCTGGGCAAAGAGAGGTTTCTTGTTTATGCTTTATTTCCTTTTTTTTTTTTTTATTTCCTCTTTCATCCAACAGGCACAGGCATAATCTGATATAAGGAAAGCCACTGCAAGCAATTACATATTTTTGAGCCATTATTACTATACTGTAATGGGTGCACCTCATGGAGAAGCAGAATTTCAGAGTTTGCTTTAGTGACTGCATCCTGCCAAAAGATTGGTTCATGTTCTGGGAACTATTTTTCCACTTTAGTTCCTTCTGTTCACAGATTTTCATAAATAACAACTTATGATGTGATTTATTGCTCCTAACTATTGTCCCTACCATAACAATTAAATAAATACACATTAAGCATAATTATAACTGTCAGCTTTTCCTCAGGGTTCACTCCCTGGCCTTCTGTTCTGTGCGGTTCACACAATTCATATCTGCAGAGGATAATGATGGACAATCAGGGTTGTGGAAGAAATATATTTTGCTTACCATCAAATGTTTTTGGCTTCTATTAGTGTCAGTGTTTTGCTGAACTGAAAAACTGAATGTCCATAAACCACCTGTGCTTTGAGGGAGTTCAGATTTAGCATTCAAAATGGTTAGCTGAGTAACTACTGTCAAAAATCTGCCTTTGATTGACATACTTTGTAGTAAAAGCTCTGTCATTCCCATAGCAGAAGGTAAATATTTATTTCTCTTTTTGTTTTGAAGATAAGTGATAGAAAAAAAAAAAGAAATTAGAAGCTCTTCCTATGCTTTTCAATCAATGTTTATAGCAAAATGCATTTTTTCATGTTTCTTAGAATCAGGAAATAATAACAGAAATTCTCATTAGTGTTATGGATGGCTTATATATTCCACTCTTTTAAACTAATCTATATTTTATACATTTCTTATTAAAGTGCAATAATATTTTGAGAAGTTACTCCTAAAGTGGCTGGGAGGGGACAATCACAACTATTGTTTTTATTTCATTTCCTGGCCTCTTAATGAATTCTGTATAAACCATATCAGGAAAATTAATTTTTAAAGTATCCAACTATGCAAATTTAATCAGATATGGTAGTCAACAGGGGAACATTTTACAATTCACAATTTTCAACATATTATCTGTAGTATTTTTTTGAAGACTTCGTGAATAAATCCATTGGTGCTACACAAGCCAGCAAATAATCCACATCTCTTTTACATGTGTGCTATTTTTATTTCACCTGTTGTGATTAAAAAAAGAATAAATTTTATTTTTTCCACACAAATTCATAGAGGTTAAAAGTACAGTTCACAAACACACAAAAATGTTCTTTACAAATTCATTAATTTGGCAGGCTGTACCTTTGTGTACTTGTTCTAGTATAAATGTTTTCCTTTTTTGTAATGAGTGACAATGTTGGCTCATATTCCTCTTGTAATCCATTATAAACTGTATTTTTTTTCTGCAGAGCTGCCGTCTAGGCAGTCGTTCCTGATCCTGTGTCATGCAATTTATTATTCTTGGCTCTATATGCGCGCTCTTCCCTGCTGAACTACATTACTTTTTTCAGTCTGTTTCCTTATTTGTCAAGATGGTATTGAATTCTAATGCTGCTCTCTGACATAGCAGTGGTATATTCCAGGGTGATGATTTAGTGAGAATAATCTCACTTCCACCATTCAGGTATTTAATAAATATATTAACTAATACCAATACATTAGTTAAGACCAAGTAAAAAACCCTATGAAACCACACTTAAATAATTCCTTCTGTTTTGATTATGAACCAGTGATATTAACTGTCTGCCAGCAGTTTTCCAACTAGTTTTGCAATCCATAATAGTTTTTCTGTAATAGCTTTATCTGGACCAGGCTTCCCTAGCCTGTTTGTTAAGCATGTCATATGAGAATGTGCCAAAATCTTACCAGTTTTGGGAAAGAGAGGAGATTGACTACTGGGAAAAGGATTCCTAGGAAACCTTACCAGATTACTGGGAAAACTGATTTGACATGTTTTATCTTTGGCAAACCAGTTTGCACTCTTCTTTCTCTCTTTTTCCTCTTCAAGACTGTTTCACCACAGCAAAACCAGGCTGTCCATTCCTGGGCTGAGGTTACACTGGGTGATGGTTCGTCAGCTCCCACCCCACACCTCCTGTGTAGAGACAAGTCTGTGTTATCTAATACCTCACTTACCCTCTTTAAGCTCTGCAAAATGACTGCTAAGGCATCTGAGATTGGCTGACTCCATCCTTTAAATTCATGTTAGCCATTCAAAACCAGGTAAGCTATATAAATATCCTGTAGCCTGTTGCTACCCTACTTTTTTTTCTCCCTACTACTACTTCCTCCCTCACCAATAAGAAAAGCCCCAATACATGGAAATGCATATATGCTTATAGCAAAAAAGAAGACCAGACATTCCATATATTGCATTTCTAACTTGGAGCCTTTACTATTGCTAGGCTGTATTAGTAATTGAAGATAATTTCCAGATATAAAACATGAGGCAAAATAGCTGTGAAATGATGAGCTCTCCTGTGAAATTCTTTCATTTCACACTCAGGAATGCATTCATCTTATCACAACAAGAGGGCAGCGCTACTGAGCTGAAATACTGTTTTAGTGTTGATAAGGTTCAACCTTATCCTATTAATCCATTTCCAGTTATCTTGTAGATAGAAGGTATTACACAACAGCCTCAAAGATGAATGGAAAGCAATATTATTGCCACACACTTGCTAAGGGAAAACTGCAAAAGGCTTTGAATATGTAAAGGACTGTAGAAATGTTAAGGGTTACTGCTGTAATCTAAGTATAGGATCTGTGTAAATTGAAGGTGTTTGAGGGGCTAATAGGATACAGTCTTTCATGATTGCTGAGGGTCTAGTACCTAACTTTCATCTTGTTTGAAAGATGATTTCAGGGTCAGGACTTTTATTGGGACCTTCAGGATCAGCATTATTTCTGCAAAAACTTGAATATTCTTACAGCATCACTTTCCTATCTCAGAAACTTTTTGGATAATGTCAAAGATGACATTTGCAATGCTGATATATAGTAACCACTTCAGGAATACTTTATGAAGGTATTAAGATTTTATTAAGACCAAGATCATCCATTTACCATTTCCTTTGAAATGTGAAACATTTGCAATTGTCATCGTATAAATATGCCCTATTAGTCCATTGTTTATGCTGTAAACCAACACATTGTGAGTTTTGTTCTTCCTCCAGAAAATTCCCACAAACACAAATTCTGTTTGACACCTTGACTGTGTTCTTCTTTTTTTTCCGAAGGAAAGATGCTTATACCACAGTGGTAGCACTTTTCTTCTTCATCCTTTAGTCTGGTGGACAACTTAACCCCCTTGGAAAGAAGGCTGGAGGGCTTGGGCGTTCATGTCTCACACCCTAAAAGTTCACCTTGAACGTCTGTCCTGCTGCTGGGTGCCAGCAGGAGCTGGGTGACTTTTCAGGAGGGAGAAGGTGTCTGGCAGGCTGACAGGGCACCTACAGCCCTGGGCTAGGTAGGCTTTTTGCCCAGCCAAGGAGTGAGATAGGTAGGGGACCTGGGTAGGAGCTGACAACAGCAGTGGTGTAAAGCTGATGGTACTGAGGTCCACCTACCTGTGGATGGTAAAAAAAAAAAGCTAGGTTTTGCTAGCTAGGACTAATTGTTGGAATACTATTTTTATAATCTTTATTAATGATACAGAATTATGCTAGAGGATTAAACTGCTGGTTTTTGCCCTATCAGATGTTTAATCTGCTAGTTATTTGTATATATGCATTAAAACAGAGATCTCTGTGATGTTACAAGTTTCTCTTAAGAGAAAAAGCACCATTTTTGTCTTTTAAGAAAAGAATAATTTCAGTATTGCTTTTTTTACCATTTTAACCTCTTTTGGTTCCAGCTGTTTATTAATCTAAAGGAATACAGGGACTACCTTCATATTACTGATGTGCCGATTGTAGTGTGTCTAGAGGCAACATTTGAGTGACATAATTCATCTGGTGCCGAGACTGTTTTAATTACATTAATTTTAATTATATACAGTACATTTTAATTACATAGACTGGGACAGAGAGGGTTTCATCTATTAAGATCCTCTGTGATGCATTTGCATAATGACACTCTATTTCTGTGTGCAGTGTTACACTTCTTGATAGCTTCATTATTGGTGGAAGGTGGATTTTTTTTTTTAATTTCATTTTCATTTGTGTTTTAGCAAGCTCATTTGAGAGCCACCTGACAGCTTTCATTCCTCTGCACTGAAAAGATGCACTTTAAACCAAATATTAAAATTAGAGGAAAAATTGAAGAAGCTTCTTGTTTGTATGTTACTCAGTCCCTGGGCCAGACAGGACTTCCAAAGATTCAATTGGGAAACCAATTTAAGAGTTTTTGTAACAGCTGAGGAGCACTTGTGTAATATATGAATAATGCTCTCATATATGAATAATGCCCTACCTCTCTGTTCACCACAAAAACTGCGTGGCTCTGGTCAAATGCGTGTCGACAAGGGACATAGTTTTACCAGTAAATATAGATTTCCTGAAGTGGGCTTTCATCTCTGCTACCCTTCTTAGACCTCATTTTCACATCCCTGCTGGGGCATGGGCCATACGTACCCTCTTGTGTGAAATGTGGTAGCTTCCCTTGAGTTCCTGAAAAGGTCTAAGTCTGTGACCATGTCCTCTCCCATCGTCTCCCTTGGCACCCAAACCATACAAGGTAAATAATTTCCCCTCACAGGAGCATTATGATGAGCCCCTGGCACAGGACTGGCTTGATTCCCCTATTAAACCTCAGACTACCAGTGACCCCAAATACTGGGCTCAAAATCGTGGGTCTCAACCACAGGAGAGGTGCTGTTTAGTTAGTGACATTATTTGGTTACAGTGACCCTATCCCTTTGCATTTCACGGTGTGCATTTTTGAAAATGTTAGCAGGAGCAGAGTTTGCTGTCTGATACGTTCACAGCTGTCATTTACTTCTGATTTCTTTAAGTGTTTCCTAAACACCAGTCACTCTGATACTACATTAATTCACTGAGCCTAACCTCAACGTATTTTTCTCTCACAAAGCAATATTTCTTTACTTGAAATTATTTTATTATGGGATTTGGGGGATTTTTTTTTTTTTCCTAGAAAAAGAAAGACTTTCATTCTCAAATGAGACACAACAGTAAATACAGCAAGGAAGAAATTATAATTTTTTGGGGAATAACGATTGCTAAACTAAATGAATGTCTAACTCGGGGTTGGGGTTATTTTTGTATGCCTCTAATTAGCAGTCTAGAATTTGAACCATGAGTACACGTCCAAATATACCTGAGTGATTCAGTAATTTATATTTAGACTTTGAAAAGGAATGCAGCATGCAATGAGGTTTGGGGCACAATCGGATGGGCTAACCCATGTAATCTGATTAACTACCCTCATATATCATACCTTTTTCTATTTTCTGCTTTCAGGTGAACATTTCCCCCTCCTCATTCAGACGAGTGCTTCCTCCATTTATCCTTGACCTAAATCATTCTGCACAACTGGGTAAGACAGTAGTCACACAGGTAAATTGGTAAATGTACAGGGGGAAGGAAGCGCAGTTTTTGGGGGATAGTGATATACAGCTGGAGATAGCAATGATTAACCTTGAATCAGAAATAGAGAGGGTAGCTTAGCCTGTAAGTTCTCAGGATACTAAACTGTTCTCATTAGCACACCAAATTATGAGAGCTGGTCAGACATTTTCTAGTGATATTTTATTTACAGTAAACAATTAATAGAAAAAGAAATTTTTTGCCTGTCTGGAAAATATTGATTCCTAATATGTAATAATTAATTGATTCCTATGTAATAATTAATTAAATATTTAATATTGTCAAGATTTATTTTAATTAATTTAATATTTAATAAGAAAACATATGCTGGGTCTGGTCCAGTCTGAAGCAAAATGAATCTTTCACTGAAACAAAATAAAATATTTAAATTCAAATTGGTTTAAGAAAATATTCATAGGCAATTTTCTTTAGTTCATTGCTGACTTAGTTGTAGTTTGGGTCCCTTTCTCCCTTATCAGCCACACTCCCTGGAGCACTATATTCTGCATTATGCAGTGTGTTTTTGCTCTAAACGAGCTATGCCTTGTGAATCATAAGAATCACATTACTTTTGACACATTTCAGGAGAGAAAATTTCACCATATAGTCTGGCCCTGACAGAAAACAGGCCTCATAGGACACCCATACAAAGTCGTCCTCGTATTGGAAACACAGCTAATGCTGTTCCATGTTTAGAAAACTTGTTTGTAGGAATCCTGAAGTTAATTTAATTTTGGAACTTTCACCATGTAGAAAGTGTTTGTACTCCAAAGTATTGTCATCATTGGAAAGAGTCAAGCTGTTGATGTGACACAACTTTATTTGCAGTAGAGTCAGTCATAAATCATCAGAATATGCTATAAAAATTTTGTGGTTTTTAATTATTCCTTTGGATCTAATACTGCACAACTCCTCCAGCAGTGAAGGCTTCCGACAATGTTCTTTGGAGTTTTTTTTTCCCTTTTTGCTGTGATCATTAATCAATACTACTAACACTAAATCTAATCTTCAATTTTATCATTCAGCCACTCAATAAGATGTGTTAATTTTGTATGACCTGAATACATTACTGTGGTGGGTTTGCTCTGCCTAGAAGTGAAGCTCCCACCCAGGTGCTTGCTCACTCCTCCCCACTTTGGGAGTGCGGGGGTGTGAGAGACTGTGTTGAATATTTGTCTCAACATTGTCGAAACATCAAACCACCACCCGAGAGATGGCTTCCCGTTATTTCGCAAGCCAACTCCTGTTGTCTTGCAAACCTGAATGCAGAAGTGGTTCCGAGACATCTAGCCCTAGCCCCCGGCACGCGCTCAGAGGTGCGTATCACCCAGTAATGGATGACCCGGTAATGGGCATGCATATCGCAGCCAGGTGAGGGGTGCGGCTAGGAAAAAAAAACCAACTCTTGAAATACAATGAAAACAACCAACATAAAAGGAGAACATTTCTTAACGGGATACACTTTCTGCACTACACACTTTCTGCACTACAGACTTTCTTCAGTACACCTTTCTTTACTACACACACTTTCTTCACTACACACACTCTTTTTCTTCTCCACACACTTTCTGCACTACACACACTTTCTTCACTACACACACTCTTTCTCCACTACACGATTTTTTCTTCACTACACACTTTTCTTCACTACACGACTGCACTTCACTCAACAGACCATGCTTCCTCTCTCTTTCAACGAAATACACATCAATGGAATCAACATCCACGGAACTGACATTGAAAGGACCAACACCAGATGGATCGTTCCCCCATCGAGCGAACTGGACTGTCGGGACGCTGCAGCTCCGTGGTGGTAGCTATTACAGCCTGAACTCTTTTCCCTCTTTCCTTTCTTTCTCTCCTTTCTCTTTCATTTGCAAACTTGTTGTCGGGTTAATAAAGTTGCCTGGCACTTGACTCCATTTTGAGTCTTAATTCTGTTTCCCGAGAATACGAACAAAACCACGCTCCGGTGTGTGAGAGGTTGGTCCAGCAGCCCCTAGCCTCCCAGACTCGTCTGAGGTTGGCTGGAACGCAAGGGGGCCTTCCTCTCGTCCGAAACTGGAATGTGACAGGGGGTGGCAGGGGGGAGAAAATAGGAAAAAAAAGAGAAGCAGGATAAAGACAGGGAGTTCCCTTACCAATTATCGTAATGGGCAAAACAGACTTGATTTGTGGAAAGTTAGCTTAATTTATTGTCAGTTAAAATAAGCATTTGATTACTGATTTCAGTAGATGAACAGTGAAACACCACCTCTTGTTCCCCTTTGTTGTGGTTTTGCTTAGTGAGGGGGGCCTAAGGTGGTAGCTTCTGTAGGAAATTGCTAGAAGTCGCTCCCCTTTGTTCAGTGGACTCGACCGGGCCTAGGGCGGACCCACTGCTGGCCAAGGCTGAGCTGATTGGGAGCAGAATGTCCCGTGATAGCGCCTCTGCGATAACATATTTAAGAAGGGGAAAACAGAAAAAAAAAGAGAAGAGAAGATGTGACGAAGCTGAGCAAGGGCAGAGGCCCAGAGGCGGAGGCGCAGGCCTCCGGGGCCTTGCAGGCCTCACCCTCTGGCCTCTCGCCAGGCGGCCGACTGGGCCCAACTCAGCCCAGTCCGGCTGCAAGAGGCGGAGAGGAGATGAGATGGGATGAATAACGTGAAGAGATCCTGAGAGGCTTTTTTGAGGCTTCTGCCAGCCTGTTGTGAAGAATGAACTTTTCTTGTGAGAGAAACAGCTGCAAACACCAAGGTCAGAAGAAGGAGGGGGAGGAGTAATGTGGCTCCTGGCCAAGATTCCCCTGCAGCCTGTGGTGACGACCATGGTGGAGCAGGTTGTCCCCCTGCAGCCCATGGAGGTCCACGGAGGAGCAGAGATCCACTTGGAGCTTGGAGCCCGTGAAGGACCCCGCACCGGGGGAGGTGGATGCCTGAATGCGGCTGTGGCCCGTGGAGGGCCGGCTGGGACAGCCGTTCTGGAGAGACTGCACTCCGTGGAAGAGATGACCCATGCCGGAGCAGTTTAATGAAGGACTGTGGCGTATGGGTGGGACCCCACACTGGAGCAGGGGAGGGATGTGAGGAGTTCTTCCCCCAACTGTGAAGCAGCGGCGT
This sequence comes from Tetrax tetrax, assembly GCA_009806455.1. Lineage (NCBI taxonomy): Eukaryota > Metazoa > Chordata > Aves > Otidiformes > Otididae > Tetrax > Tetrax tetrax. The sequence continues at coordinate 292,529 of WHYT01015992.1, forward strand.
ACAACAACGCATAATGGACTGACCGTGACCCCCATTCCCTTTTCCCCTCTGTGCCGCTCGGGGGGGAAGGTAGATCATGTTAAGCTCGGGAAGTGGGAGGGGTGGAGGAGGTTATCTTGTTTTTCTGTCTCATTATCCTGCTAGTTGTAGTATAAATAATAATGAATAGTTTTTCCCCAAGTCGAGTCTGTTTTTGCCCGTGACGGTAAGGATTTCTCCCTGTCCTTATCTCAAACCTCGAGTCGTTTTTTCTTAATTATCTCTCTTCTCTTAAATTGTCTCTCCCTATTCTCTCGGAGGGTGGGGGGAGTGAGAGAGAGACTGCGTAGTCTGGTCCGGATCGGGGCTAAACTACGACACCCTTTACTAGGCTCAACTCCACTCCTTCACTTCAGACTTCTCTCCTCCCCTCTTGCCATCACCGCAGGTCACATCCAGCCCCTCACTGAAGTGAGGCAAGGAGCAGCGTAGGGTGGTGGTCAGGACATGGTGGTTTCTTTCTGCTGCCCCTTCCTCCCCTCACTTTTCTTCTGCTCCGGCGTGGGCTCTCCATGGGCTGCAGAGGTTACCTGCTTCACCATGCAAGGCATGACCCCATGCCACCTCTTAATGTACTCTAGGATATTTCACACCTGTGTTCAGCTGGAAGCATGCACTTTAGGAGTTTGTATCGCACTACCTCTCACGCCTTCTGCATCAGAAAATTTTGCTGGCTCACTTATCAAAATTTAGTACAATTATCAAAGAGAGTACAGATTTTTAAAAAATTAAACCACTAGACTGTCTTGTGAATTTAAACTTTAAGTTGTATTTGTAAAGGTATAAGTGCATGTAATATATTTGTTACAAGAGAATGCGATATATTGTCCTTCATGCATGGAGCATTGCAGCTGTCTTAAATCCTATAGGATGCTGCTTTGCTCAGTATTTTTGAGGGTACTTCACAAATGATATGAAGTCAAAAGGAATCTTTCTTTCACCGTCAGCTGGTCCTGATCACTAGTGAAGAGCAGGATTTGGTTCGGGTTGTGGAAAGTAGATGATATAACATGAAGAATCTGTGCGAAAAATCTCACACAGCAGAAAGGGTACTTTGGGAGAAAGGAAACAATTGCTTGGGGGCAAGGACTGAGAGCCACGGAGCACAGAAAAAAATTGAAAATCAGAGAGAGAGTCAAAGGCAAGAAGAATGAAATAATTTTGTTAAAGGGGAAAAACTCCTTTTCTTTCTCTGAGGAGATTTAAACTCAGACTGGAGCATGATAAAAATAATTTTTCTTAGATGAGGTTCATCATTTCAGAAGACTGGGAAACTGGGCCTTCTCTCCTCCAGGGGATGCCACAAGTCTCGATTGTACATTCATCCCTCCTGCCAGCCAAAACTGGTGTGCCAAAGTGAGTGGTGTTACATACTGTCTTACAAAAGGGAAGTTAAGCTTTACTGTTACCTTATTTTCTTAATATTTGGGTTGCTTCCACCATTATACTGTTGGCTTAAATGAAGACAAAACTGTTCATCCATTTACTGTCATCCTCAAGAGGGAGAAGGACTTTGAAATAACTGTTTGTACCAGCACAAGGGCTAACAAAGGTGAACGCCTCATGCTGCTTGCCTCTTGCTGAATATGTATTTCTATAATGTTTCCACCAAATTATATAGAATCATAGAATGGTTTGGGTTGGAAGGGACCTTTAAAGGTCATCTAGTCCAACTCCCCTGCAAGGAGCAGGGACACCTTCAACCAGATCAGGTTGCTCAGAGCCCCATCCAGCCTGGCCTTGAATGTTTCAGGGATGGGGCATCTGCTACCTTCCTGGGCAACCTGTTCCAGTGTTCCACCATCCTCACTGGAAAATAGTTATTCCTTAAACCTAATCTAAATCTACCTCCTTCTAGTATAAAACCATTACGTCTTGTGCTATCACAACAAGCCCTGCTAAAGAGTTTCTTTCCTGTCTTTCTTATAAGCTCCCTTTAGATACAGAAATGGCACTATAAGGTCTCCCTGGAGCCTTCTCTTCTTTAGACTAAATAGCCCCAACTCTCTCAGCCTGTCCTCATAGAAGAGGTGATCCAGCCCTCTGATCATCTTCGTGGCCCTCCTCTGGACTCACTCCAGCAGGTCCACGTCCTTCTTATGTTGGGGCCTCCAGAGCTGGACGCAGTAGTCCAGGTGGGGTCTCGCCAGGGCAGAGTAGAAGAACAGAATCACCTCTCTCGACCTGCTGGCCACGCTTCTCTTGATGCAGCCCAGGATGCAGTTGGCTTTCTAGACTGTAAGCACACATTGCCAATTCATGTTGAGCTTCTTATTCACCAGTACCACCAAGTTCTCCTCAGAGATGCTCTTGATCCATTCTTCACCCAGGCTGTATTTGTGCTTGGGATTGCCATGACCCACGTGCAGGACCTTGCACCTGGCCTTGTTGAACTTCAAGAAGCTCTCATGGGCCCACCTCTCCAGCCTGTCCAATTCAATCTGGATGGCATTCCTTCCCTCCAGCGTGTTGATCGCATCACAGAGCTTGGTGTTGTTGATAAACTTGCTGAGCGTGCTCTCTGTCCCACTGTCCACATCGCCAACAGGGCTGGTCTCAATACTGAGCCCTAAGGAGTGCCACTTGTCACCAGTCTCCACTTGGACACTGAGCTGTTGACCACCACTTTCTGAGTGTGGCCATCCAGCCAATTTCTTATCCACCGAGTGGTTCATCCATCAAATTCATGTCTCTCCAGTTTAGAGACAAGGATGTTGTGAGGGACAGTGTCAAATGCTTTGCACAAGTCCAGGTAGATGACATCAGTTGCTTGTTCCTTGTCCACCAATGCTGTAACCTGGTCATAAAAGGCCTCCAATTGGTCAGGCATGATTTGCCCTTAGTGAAGATGTGTATATCTACATAAGATATGTCAGTCATGGGTTCCGCTGTGGCAGTATTTAATCTGCTGCTCTCTTCGGGATGATTTGCCACCTCAGAAACTAAGTTGGAAAGATTTTCTTTCACCTTGACTTTTTTTTTGTTTTCTTTTTCCAGATACATTTTGCTCTTGCCTGTATTACAGGCTGAATAGGAAGTAAGCACATGACTTAGCTCATTTTGAAGCACTGTGAATTTGATTTTTTTCCTTTGTTGTTTTGCATTTGCTTACACCATTTATAAGACTAATAGCTCTGATCACTGAAGTGCTCTGAACTCTGAGCAGACAATAAAATCTGTAACTTTCATTTTACAATCTCAATTAGAACTCAGTATTACCAATCAATTAAAGAATAAATAGAGATGTGCTGACTCATTTGGAAAATTAATGGTATTGGCAGTGAAGGAGAGTGGACAGAGCAGGTGTTTGATGTCTGCCCTTCAGTAACTAAACTGCTAAAGCTGAGATTGGATTTGAGAGCAGGTATAATGTCTGAAACAAAACCATTTTCTGGTACAGTGGCTCACATCAGTCACATTCCACCACTCACTTGGTTTCAAGCCACAGTGCCATAACAATATTTTTCCAGGTAGGGAATGCCTGAGTTGATTATTTTGCAAAACAGCTTGCCTGAGGATATTTTCTCTGCTTGCATACAAGGAGGAATATTATGTATGATTTATGTAATAAAAAAAGATAATTGCCCAGGCATAAATGGATATAAAAAGAGAATGGTTCTTTTCAGCAATATTTTTCTCTTTTTGAAATATCGAAATAGTGATATATTTCTGACAGAAGGCCAAATTCTCAAGCCATGCTTTGATTAGTCCTATTGGAAATCAGCTCAGTAAGATTTGACAAGACCTGGTCAGAAAATGA
>WHYT01015992.1:296347-321307 GCA_009806455.1 Tetrax tetrax
TTGGGATAAGAGAGTCTTTTTTACATATTTCTTCAAGAGAGGTAGGAACCAGAAACATTTCACTGTGCTCCCAAAAAGCCTGAAAGTGAAGACAGTCATCAGGTTATAGAAGACCTGAAATAAAGTTCCAGATGCAGCAGTTATTTTGGTTATTTATACAAAGTGAAATATCTCTAGTGTTATAAAATCTTTGTGGCCCAGAGATAAGCATGTTTGCCTGTCACGTCCTAGGAAGAGTCCATAGCTACTCAGTGTCTCTGGCTCAGGACTGCTCTTCAGCAGCTGAAAGCCCTCAAGTGTGGGGGATTTTGAAGGATCCCCTTCATGCAGCCAAGCCACTGTTGGGTACCAACTCGTCTGGGCCATGAGAGAGTGAAGCTCATGTATGGTGATGCTTTGGGACATGGTTTAGTGTTGGACTTGGTAGTGTTAAGTTAATAGTTGGACTCGATCTTAAGAGTCTTTTCCAACCAAAATGATTCTACGATTCTATTTTGAGGTGCCTTGCTATCAGTTTGTTGTGGACAAGAGCAATCTGTCCTAAAAGAAGAGTCATGAAAACTGGTGCTATGAAAAGATTGCTTTTTAAGAGATCACATTCCCTGATGAAGTGCCACTCTGTCAGAAAATTCCCAAATGAAAGTAGTTGCAGTCCTTGGAGTATAGGACCCAAACCAGAGTATAATTCATGTAATTTAAATGCTTTATAGCTGAAATCCATTCCTAGCCAAGTACAAAATTTTGGAAGTGGAAATATTTATCAAGGTTTTTGGTGGGAACATTTGCTGAGACCTATCTGCAGGTACCTTCTACACCAGTACAGTAGCAAGGACTCATTATGCAGATACACTAGGGAGCAATATCCTATAGATGCACTGAGTGGGTGATGTTCTCCATCCAAAAACCATGGGTGCTCCTGGGCAGTGACATTAAATTCCTGCAAACTGCATGATGCTTTGAATCACCAGCAGTGCATTGAATCACCAGCACTGCTCTAAAGGGAGCAAGGACAAAGAAATCCTTATATATTTCTTGCTGAAGCACCACTCCACTGTTCTGCTATATTTGGAGTCCTTCGCACAAGCTGAAGTGAGGACAAGATTTGCCTTTTAGCACATCCTGGTGGCTTATGCACAGGGAAATCAGACAGAGAAGTGGAAACAGGAGCAGATAAGGGTCATAGATGCACTTTAAAGAACTTTGGGTTTATTTATCACACACACAGAGAATGAAACAATGGAGGTAGCCTTGAAAACAAAATGGTCTGTGAGGTGACAGAAAAGAACATAAGAGACTGTAAAAAATACAGTACAGTTGTACATGCTCAGTGTAACTACTTTCTGATACCCTGTGATATTCCAGTGCTCTGCAAATAACTCTTATCACCCAATCCAATCATGCTTTTAAATAAAAGGATGGTTATGTCTCCTAGCAGCTAATAATAGAGAGGTTGAGAAACATCAGTAGCTTAATTTTATTTTATTTTGTTAGCTTTTCTGAAGTGAATGATACTGGCACCTTTAGGAAACCTCTACAGAGGGATCACATACTTAAACCTATGCATCCTAACTAGAAGAACTGTTTTTAATACCCTCTGGATGTGATGTGTGCAGTGCAGGCACCCAGTATAGAAGATCCCGTGAGAACTGTCAGAACTATCCATTAGGAAATGACACTGCATTGCCTTTTCATATCACTTTCCATAGGTTATATAGTGGGTTCCTTCCTTGGTGAGCCATCAGTGCTCCAGCTATGGTGTTTCATGAAAAATGTACTTTAATTGAAAGGTCTGATCAACAGAAGAAAAGAGGAAATGTGAGCATTTAAGCATCATCTGTGACAAAATACTACAGTAACATTTCTCACTACAAATCTTGGTATGTATTACTTTTCTAGCCATAGAAAAACGTATTTTTGTCAGCAAAACCCCATTTTCCTGTCAAATTCTAGTTTCAAACAAACAAATTTCATCAGCTGTAGCTGCAAGTCATCAGCGTTTGGCAGATCTGCTTGCTGGTTGCCTGATACTCTGCACATCTGTGTTACTCTGGTTCCAAATAAGAACTAAATGTTTCATTTGGGGAGAGACTTCCCACAAAAAAGGTTAATCAAATATAGGAGAACAGATTGCAGCAAAACAGAATGGCTACATCAGCCACACATGACTAAATTCTACTTTAGAGTTTGCTAGGACTCATGACAACAGTGTCCCAGTTCTTATTCAGCTGTAACTCAGCAGACGCTGGCTCTTAGTACTTCAGAGCCACAGACGCTTGTATAAAAACCCCATTAAATTTAGGGTATTTAAGGTAACATTTGGGTGTATGGAAAGGCCTCCTAATGGGTTTCAAAGGGATGCTGAGTTTACTGTATTTTGAAAAAAAAGATACCTCAGAAACAGAAGTTATGAACATGTCATCTGAAAATTATGGGGCTTTCTTGCTCATAAAATAAAGAAACCTCATTTCTACTTACTGAATTTAAAACAAGGCATCAGTCTGCAGTGCCTTGAGTCTAGTCAGAGAATAAAAGAAAATAATTTCCCTCAGTGCACATATTTATAAACCAAACTATATAAATACAATTGCTAATAGAGTTCCCAAGCACAAGCAACGAGCTGAACACAGAACACTGTTTAAAAGTGTCTTTTTTTTCCTTGAAAAATGTTAGGTGAAGAACACCAGCATCATTCACCATTAGTCAGTAGTTCTAAACACCGTGGGGATAAGGACAGTTGCCTTCCAAGCTCATGTCTCTATGGCTTCTCTGGCAGACTGCGGGCTTCTGCTGCTGCCATCACCCACACAGCTTTGCTCAGCTCACACAACATCAGTGTTTTATTCCAGTTCATCAAATTCACTTTTGTTCATTGTCAACATTGTAGAAATAAACTAGGTGGTCCTTCAGGATAGTGTACTCACTGGGTTACTAAAAATCCGTAATATATTCACACATGCAAGCCCCAAAGTGTTTTGTTTGTTTGTTTGTTTTTTTATTTCATTTTCAACTGCATTTTTTATTGTCTAATCTAGCTTGTGGGTTCCTAGAGTAGGACTGTATGTTTTAGCTCTCCCACATCTCTTTCTTTCCTGGCAAAGAGTCTTTCCCAGCCAGGTAGTTGAATTTATTTTCCTGGTAAATGCAAATATCATCTAACTTACCAACCAAAAACTACCCCAACTCAAGACTGCAAAAGGCTGTTAAACCAGACCTACTTCACAAAGAGCACGGATGCCAACTGATGGGGAAACATAGAATAGAATCATAGAATAGTTAGGGTTGGAAGGGGCCTTTAGAGGTCATCTAGTCCAACCTCCCTGCAAGAAGCAGGGACATCCCCAACTAGATCAGGTTGCTCAGAGCCTCATCTGTTTCCAGGGATGAGGCATCTACCATCTCTCTGGGCAACCTGTTCCAGTGTTTCACCACCCTCATTGGAAAAAAAAAATTCCTTATGTCCGGTCTGAATCTACCTCCCTCTGTTTTAAAGACATTATCTCTTGCCCTATTGCAACAGGCCCTACTGAAGAGCTTCTCCCCATCTTTCCTGTAGGCCCCCTTTAAATATTGGAAGGCTGCTGTAAGGTCTCCCTGGAGAGGCCCCTTTTCCCCAGGCTGAATAGCCCTGACTCTCTCAGCCTGTCCTCATAGGAGAGGTGCTCCAGCCCTCTTATCATCTTTGTGGCCCTCCTCTGGACCCACTCCGACAGGTCCATGTCCTCCTTATGTTTGGGGCTCCAGAGCTGGACAGTACTCCATGTGGGGTCTCAAGAGAGCAGAGTAGAGGAGCAGAATCATCTCATTTGACCTGCTGGCCACACTCCTCTTGATGCAGCTGTGGAGCTTCTGACACCCTCTCCTTCCCATGAGATCCTATTTACTCTTTTTCTGCTGTGGTGTTGTCATCACAACCGGTTGCTCTTCAGCCTCACCAGGAAGGAAGCATGCTGCTGTGCTGAGCCGCTCTTCCCTTTGCCTGCAGCCCGGCAGGGAGGACAAGAAGGGAGTTGATTGCAGCCAGCCCTGCTCACACTACAGCTGCGTTTACCCTGTCACATTAACCCAGGGGCAGGGGGGACACTGTTTTTTGGATGGTTTTTGTTTGTTTTAATGATTTGTTAGTATTGTTGTTTTTGCAATATATAAATTGGCTTTCAGTTGGCCTATATATTATGAAAGGATGTTAGAAGGGACAGCAGTGATTACTTGTCAGAGTATGAGGCCTGTCCTCAGTGAAATTAAGGAACTGCTGGTTTTCTACAAGCCCATGGGCATTTGTTAACATAAAGAGTCCTCTACCTGTTTATGAAACTCTTGCCTGATCTTTTGGTCCTCAGAGTAACACAGAAGGTGCTGATCCTCCCTTCCCTGTCTGAAAGTCACTACGGTTATACGGTTAACATCTGTACCAGCAGATGTTAAATGCATACAGCTACTGAAACAATTATTATAAGGCTGTAATGTGTTAATAGGAATTGTACCAGGCTCCAGAGAATAGCAGACGCTCATTGCGAGCTCTGCGCTCTAAGCCATATGCCAAAACTGTAGAATTGGATTTTTTACAGATGTCCAACCCTTGTTCTGTGCACAAGAAGATGTACAATGATTATGATACAAGGACAATAACAAGGTTAAAATACAATTACAATCCTAAAGGGAGTTTAAAAAACAAAACTTAAAGACTGGATACACATTTATAACCACTTCTGCATTTGCTTGTGTAATAAAATATTTTAAAGAGAGGTTGAGACATCATCATGTTTTAGTATGTGACTGACAACAATGACTCATTCTTTGCTCTTTTTCTTGCATCTTGGCTAAAATTTCTTATGAGGATGTGCTGAAGATATTGCATGTGTAACTTAAACTAAAGCAAGGATTTAAAAGCAGAAAGCATATAATGTCTTTGGAAATGTTTTTGTCAGCATCTTCCGTCTTAGTCTGAAGGCAGTTGAGGGTGCTGCTCAAGAAGGGAGACAAATTTCTTCGGATGCATGAGCAAATTCTTAATACTGTTAGATGGCTTTCTGCAATTTTAATGCAATAGTATCATATCTATGTCTTGCAATATCAAATCTACCCAGAACCACATGGTGCACAGCAATGAGTGGAATAAAATTCAGGGCTTTTTAAAGTGGCTAAAGTTAAGAGATTCCTGAATATCTTTAAGGAGATTCCCTCAGTGTCATTTTGCATTTTATGGGGCTTTGAAGACTATGGATAGTTAATCTTAGAGGTGCTGCTTATATTTATGGAAGCAGGTAACAGTCTGTCATTGTGTATAGCATTTAAAAGTAAAAGGTATGTCATTGACCCTGATGTAGGTGTATCTTTTCATTTATAGAAAAGTTTATTCAAATCCCACTCTTTTCATCATCTCTTTGTCACTTTTCTTAAATTGATCATAAGCCTAAGCCGTGGACTTAAGCAGTGAAATCAGAAGAGGAAGCAATCCATTATAAATATCTTAGAATTAAGAAATTCTAAAGTTGTAGACAAATTAGAAAATTGAAAATATTATAGAAAGGAAATGAGTCTAACTTTAATTTTTGAATTACAAACGTATGTGAGAAATTACTGTAATATAGTATGGCTGCAGACAGTTAAAAAAGTGCTGAATGTGGTCAAATGAGGTAAATTGTTCATAGATGTAATTTTGAGACTTATGTTTAATTTTCTTGGAAGGAAAGAAAAATACTCTGTCATTTATAAAGATGTAATTCACAGATCTTCTTCTATTCACTTCTGTCAAACATGCTCTGGCTCCATTATACTTGTTTCTCATTTCTGATTACACATCTCATTTGATGATCTTGATATGATCACTTTATTGAACTCCTATGTCACTTTTTTTCTGATTATAAGGTAGAAGACATCTTTTACAAATGAAACATTTTTTTCTGCTCTACTGTAGACAAATTCTAAAAACTTTCTTTTCTTCTCAATCTGAGCTGTTGCTAAAAGTTCTGACAATAAAGCAGTTTCCCAGGGATTCCTATTGGCTTATTGTTGCTGTTGTTCTGGGCTCTGGTGGTATTTTCAATGTGGTTTCATGTATTCAAACACTGTGAAATACCAAAATGAAACTGTTATAGTCCAGCTTTTCTGCTTCTAAAACTCAAACATGCTATTGTTTCTTTTACAGTTAGATATCTATTCCAATTATCCAAACGATGTAATATACTCAAAGAAACTGTCAGTCAATCAGTTTTTCATCAATTATTTCCACTTACCCAAATTCTGAGGAGAAGGAGAGGAAGGGTCACTGAAACCTCCTGTAAAGGCAAGGAGAAAAAAAAATCTCAAACCAAAATATCGTCGTGTTCCACGCTGCCTGATGAAAGCAACGCTATCTGCTAAACTTAACTCTTACAAGAGAAGATCTGTTTTGTTTTTTCCTAATAATTCAGAATATTTTCTGTCAGCTGTGGCAGCCACTGAATCCTGATACATAATTATCCTATTAGAGGAAATGGTGGATATGGAAGGCAGAGAGAGAAGGTCTCTGACTGTTGTCACCTATCTGGAATGTATGAATCCCTAGTTATTCACACAAGTCTTTCCAAATACCTTCTGCTTTGCATGTTGGTTGCGCACAGCCTCTCTGGGAATCCATTCTGAACACAGCAGGAAGGATCCTGGCATCTTTGTTGGAGACATGGACAGTGGGATAGAGTGCACCCTCAGCAAGTTTGCCAACAACACCAAGCTGTGTGGGGCCGTCAACACGCTGGAAGGGAGGGATGCCATTCAGAGGGACCTGGACAGGATGGAGAGGTGGGCCTATGCCAAACTCATGAAAGTTCAACCAGGCCAAGTGCAAGGTCCTGCACCTGGGTTGTGGCAATCCCAGGCACAAATATAGGCTGGGCAGAGAATGGATCGAGACCAGCCCTGAGGAGAGGAACTTGGGAGTGATGGTGGACGAGAAACTCAACATGAGCCGGAAATGTGCCCTTGTGGCCCAGAAGGCCAACCGCATCCTGGGCTGCATCAAGAGGAGCGTGGCCAGCAGGTCGAGGGAGGTGATTCTTCCCCTCTACTCTGCCCTGTCGAGACCCCACCTGGAGTACTGTGTCCAGTTCTGGAGCCCCCAACATAAGAAGGACATGGACCAGCTGGAGAGGGTCCAGAGGAGGGCAATGAAGATGATAAGAGGGCTGGAGCACCTCTCCTATGAGGACAGGCTGAGAGAGTTGGGGCTGTTCAGCCTGGAGAAGAGGAGGCTCCGGGGAGACCTGATAGCGGCCTTCTGGTACCTCAAGGGGGCCTATAGGAAAGACAGGGAGAGACTGTTCAGTAGGGCCTGTTGTGATAGGACGAGGGGTAATGGTTTTAAAATAGAGGGAGGTAGATTTAGATTAGATATTAGGAAATTTTTTTTTTACAAGGACGGTTGTAGAACACTGGAACAGGTTGCCCAGAGAAGTGGTGGATGCCCCATTCCTGGAAACATTCAAGGCCGGGTTGGATGAGACTCTGAGCAACCTGATCTAGTCAGGGATGTCCCTGCTTCTTGCAGGGGGGTTGGACTAAATGACCTCTAAAGGCCCCTTCCAACCCTAACGATTCTACAGTTCTATGATTCTATGATCTTTTGTAAGAGGATGACGTTTGACTTCTTTGGCCTGAAGGTTTTGCCCACTTGGGTGGCAATTTGGACAAAGCCTCCAGTTCCAACCCTACTGTGAATTAAGAAAAGTTTCCAAATACTCAAGGCAGGAGGTCCTTCAGGAACTGCAGGCAGAATGTCCTACTCCTCTACCTTTCATGCTCTATTTCAACCTCTCGTTTTTCTTGCAATTTCACTTGCTCACAGGGAAAAGTTGCAGTAATTTCTTCCAGGTTTTTGTGGATTCCTTTTGAAATTGAGGGATCCCAGGAACTACAGTTCAAGGCTGACAAAGAGGTAGTTTGTTACTGACAGCATAAATGTATGTAATAAAGGAATGCTACTAATTTCCTGACTTCAGTTAATCAAGAGAGATGAACATTACATGATGCCATCGTTACTTGTAAAATCAGCGTCCTTTGGATCCACTCCATATAGCTGGATGTAGTTTCACTTGCACCCTGTCTGCATATTATTCTGGCCTTCCAAACAAGGTATTTTGGCATGCTTTGAGGCACTGTTGAAGGAAAGCTAGTATTGCTCAGCTGTTTTATTTTTCTGTCTTTTTTTTTTTTTTTAAAGAACCAACTAGGAATAATTTACAATTTACAGTATCTACAATAACATCTAGTTATAATAACAGTATAATAACATCTAGAAATAATTATCAGAGAAAAATCACTTTACAAAAACTAGGACATATGGTTTGAAACTCTGCATTCCATAGTGCTTCCATTAATGTTTATATTTCCATAGAAATTGTCTTAATAAAATTTTCTCCAGTCCCTAGCTACACACACCTGTCATAAAATCCTAGGGCTGCTACAGTGTTCTACTTAGGCTATTTCTCAGAATTTTAGTGATCTCTGGAGAAAGAGGATCCAATGTGCTAGCTGATCACATGATGGTTATGAGCCCTCAATGCAATACAGCTGTGGGAAAGGCAAACGTTATCCTAGAATACATCAGCTGATCTATCTCATCAGAAATAGGAGAGATATTAAAGTACCCTCCGCTGGTGCAAACCTCATTTACTACAACAGATTTTGGTTGCCTACAGCCAGTAAAGGACAGAGTGAACTTTCAAAAGCCACAGAAATCTATGAGATGATCTTGAAAATAAACTGAGGAGTCTTGTAGTCCATCAAAAACAAAGTCAGAAGGGGATTACTCCCTTTAAATAACTGGGAAAAATGAATACCAGGGAGAGAGCAAGAATTACATGATTTATCAGACTTTTTTTTTTTTTTTGCATTAAATCAAATGTTTTAAACTGATGTAAACCAGACTACAAATTCAAAGATGGATGTAAGCTTGAGCTTTTGGAACAGTCCTCAGGCAGAAGCAGAGACGGGGGTCCAGTCCCTCAAAATCAGATATTGCCCCTGTCAGAAACTGATTCAGTTCTTTCTAAGACGCCTTTTTGCTTTTCTACCTTCACTGTTCTTACAAGCTGTCTTCCAGCTTGTCTTCCAGCTTTTTCTAAGTGAAATAATATTTTTTTTTTGTGAAGCTAACACCAGTCTTCATGGCATTAGGCAGATTGGTCCCAAACCGATTACTGAAGTGCTCCACTGCTAGCCTTCTCCTGCCTAACCTTTTCCAGCACTGGTGCCTGCTGCATCCCCTTTCAGCAGTTGCTTAACTAGTTTATAACTCTCCTCTCAAACCTCAACTCAACCAGTCTTTTCCGATATGGATTTATATCAGATCAGATATACTCAAATCCCCTATTCCGTTAATCTAATGAGACTATAAACAAAACCAGACAAAAGACATTCACTGTTTCTCTGTGCCTAGATAATTTGTCGTGGCGTGAAGGAAGTGTGTCAGGTCAGGGATAACAGGGCAAGAAACTAGCTCTGAGGTGAAGGGTGACTGTTTAACACCTCTTCAAACATGGACATCGACTCTGATAACTCAGGATAGTCTACTTCATGTCAAAAAGACAGATACGAGCTACAAAATCTTTTGCCAACACATTAAACAAACTCAAGGTTCAGGTGGGTTTCAAAACCGTTTCTATACTTAAATTATATCAAAGGGTTGAAATTGTCTAGAATTTTTATTTTTTTCTATGATTTTTGAAATCTGGCTCAGAGATCCATCACAAGAATGTAAGGAATAGTTGGTATCATTTTAGAGGCATGAGAAGAACCCTTTTAAAGGAAAGTTTTCTGCTTCCAGGAAGACGTAGAGATGCATTAAATTTATCTTCTTTAATTATGCTTACTATCCATATTTACAGGGTTCATAATCATTAGCGGACTGGTTATTTACTGCTGAGCAGATCCCTAAATGAGGAAATTAACTAACAGGAGCATCCTTATGTTTCACTCATGATTGATCATTTAACCTCCATGATATTGTGACCTAGTAATTGCCTGGTGTTCTGACCTTTTTGCTGGAATATAGTACATTTTGCTCTTCCTCAGGAAAAGTGCTTTTAATGATGTTTGGTGTAACTCAAAGGGAAAAGCATAAAGAATAAAAGAGTAGAAAGTTCATAAACTTGCTTGCATATATTTTGTTTGATCTATGCTGAGATCTAAATAAGGGGAAGTTTAGAAGGAAGATTTACCTGTTTTCATAGATAACAGAATAAAGAATGGTTGTGAAAAAAGATCCAATTTTAGAACAGACTTTAACTACAGCATGTTAAATTGCATCCATTCTTTTCAGCTGACAGTAGTCTAATATTTGACAGTGAAGCTCAGATCTATATCCTGCTCTAATATATCTCTGACCAGCATGCTTCCAAAGAAGAATATTCTGGCCTAAATAAAAAAACTACGTGTAGACCAAGGACCAAAGGAAGGAAAAAAAAACAACAAAAAAGCCACAAAAGCAGAACAAAGCACATACAAGGAAAGAATGAGAGGAATAATAAATAATTTCTGTGGATATCAAAAATCAGAAGTCAAATTACTATAAATATCCCACGATGGTAATTTTCTTTCTGTGCATTCAAGAAAACAATAACTATATTCATTCACTTTGAAACAGAAGATTAACTGCAATTGTTTGGCTTCTTAATAATTACAGTTCTCCTTTTGTAGTCTTCCTGGTACAGTATTGAAATAAGAATATTCTTTCAAAGCTGAAAAAAACATGCCAATCGTGAACCATCAACTTAACAATCATAATTTTATCTGAAATATTATTTTTTTCTCCTCCACACCACTCATAACATTACCAGTCTATTATTTCACTTTGTTCACTTATGCAATTGACTGGACAATCTAAGGCCATCAATTTCTCTCCTACCTATGTGGTCTGACAGTCAATATTCTGTCTTGTTTGTTAGGGTTTTTCACAAAACTGCAGGAGGGAGGAGAATGTTTAAAACTAAGAAAATGCCACAAAAGCACAATAATAAAAAAATAATAATGCCAGAAAAAACTGGCAGTAGTATTAAAACATACAGCTCCTCAAAGTACTTGAGACTCATTTTCTTATATTGAATGTATTTTAGTTTGGTATCATCCCCTTTAATAGGTAGTATACCTGTATGCAGTTTCTCTATTGAGAGTTAAATTCTGAATATAACATCCATCAGCATAAATAAGTGGCTAGATACTAATTTTTTTTTTAAATATTATTCTCTAGAGAGAAATGAAGCCTCTAAACACCCTGTACTTTATTCTCACAAACCTAAACTATTAGTCTTATGTCAGATAAAGAGAAGCCATGACTTGGAGTGATTTTACACAGCCTGGAGAAAGATAGAATAAATAGTCTTCTGTTTGGAGAGGTTGCAGTGATTGCTAAAGCTGTATGACAGAAATAGGTAAGATTCTTAGACAAATTATCCCTACCTAAATTATGTATTAGTACTTAAATTATGTAAATACACTAGTTAACAGTCCCTAATTAGCAACATTTATGTAGCAGATATCCTATTTTGCAACCAAAACAAATGAATCCATCGTTTTATCAAGTGCAACCTATGTAGCTGCCTCCTTTCAGGCATTTTACAGCTAAAAGGAAGGAAGAGTCATCCTAGAATCATAGAGTTGGTCATTTAGCCCGACTTGTTAGAGGCTTTGATTCCGAATCCTCCCCTCATCTGTAAATGCATGCCAAAAAAAAAAAAAAAAAAGTGCAGGGACAGAGCAGGCAGTAGAACAGTCTGGCTGCTTGGATTTAATTTGTGCTGTGAATCACATAGTAGAATACAAATACAGCATAGGTATGCATATAAGTGAATCATATAGTGGAATCCATATATAGCGTAGGGGTAAACAACAGCAGCAGTAAAGTACAGTAGCACTGGCTTCAGTATGTGCAAAAATGAGGGCAGGACACAAACTGCATAGACTTCAGAAACGCACTCTGGTTTCTACAGTGAGCTAAAGCTAATGCTGCTGCTACTATTACTTCAGCTAGGGAATTTAACTGTTTCATTATTTCTGCAGACACATGCAGTAATCAAAGCTTTACCCAGGCAACAACCTAGTGTAGGGCATACTTGAGGAACTAAGATTTTCAAGGAAGCACAGCAGGAGTGAAACCATTTTGAGCATACGTTCATGTTATCCACATGAAAAGTGTAAATTCCCGATGCTGCTCTCTGCTTTTTGTCAAGGCTGCCATAGTGACTGCAGTGACATTGAACATGGGTCTTTGGCTCATCATCCAGCATGAGGTACAGAGTTCACCTACTTCCAAACCCCACTGTTATTTTAAGAAAACGGGGCTATGAGCCATCCAGCTGCTCCTCTTCACTGATGAACCTGAAAGAGTTATCCTTCCCCAGGGAGCTCACGAGCAGCTGAGGTGCGGAGCAACAAGCTTCTGTTCCTAAGCCTCCAAAGCACAGAAAGATTGCACCTAATAAGTATCAGCAATAGCTACTGATAATAACCTGCTCCATGGGTCACTTTTTAGAGCACAGCTTCCTGCACTCACACCACTGACAAGTTTTTTTTTTTTTTTTCCCTTCACAATGAAAATTAACTCAATAAGTGTAGTAGCCTCTTCAACTTCAAATCTGCCTTGCTGAGAGACCTGTTGCTCTGTAGGGTACTTGCTAAGCATATACCGCCTTTTTGAAAGCATAGGCTCTAGCCTCTTCCAGGCACAGTAAAGTGTTAATATGATGGTGTGTCTATGCTGCCACAGTGTCTTCCATGGTAAAACAAAAAAGAAGAAAAAAAAAAAAAAGAGACAGAAAAAGAAATGCTGGAAAAAAAGAAATTTCAAGACTTGTAATGCAAACCGTATGAAATTCTTAAGCTTCCTCAATGCTTTTTTTGTTTCATATTAAATGGCAGGAAAAAATAAGGAAGTACTTGGGATTTATTACATACCAAATTACTCCTAAAGAGGACAGACCTGAATGAATGAAGTGCAATTCTCTGTCTGGAGAAGTCTTCCAGTGTCTTTCCGACAAAAGATCAGGTGCTACAATGCTTGAATCTCTGTGAGACCTGGAAGACGTCCATGTGTTCCTTTATTGTTCAGCTAGCACTGCACTTCTGTCAAATGCAGATTGATGTTTTACTTCAGCCCTTGCAAATCCTTGTGGAATGTTTTGATTTATAAGTTCAACCTTTCTTCAGCATGAGACACTCAGACAACCTAAGGGGAAAAAAAGAAATTACATACATAGGAAAAATACTACCAGACTATTTTATAGTACATATGTGCTAAATATTTTCCGGAAACTTCAAAATGAAAAGCAATTACTTTGTGCCAACAAAGCAATTGTAATGAGGAGTCAACATGAATGCTTTGCAACAGTACTCCTGTACCATCAATAAAGTGTTTTGTTTTCCATCTGAATGCAAAACTCCCTCATCTGCACATAAAATGCATAATTTCATCCCAGGCTGACACATGCAGTTTCCATGACTGCATATGCCTAATGTGCACATTTCTATTCCACATAAACTCATGGAGTTCCTGAATGAGGTAACATCACTGCTTGCATTCTTCATGCAGAGCTTTCAACACTCTTGTTTTGAAAAATAAAACTTTCCTCTCGAATAAGCTTTCTTGTTCATAAAAACCATGAAAAAGAACTCTGAAATGGTGTCTTTAGATGCCTTATTTTAATGAGCAAATTAAAATCCATGATCGTTGAACTCTTTTGCTGTCATTGCTACCGAGAGTACAATATAAGTGTGTTTTATTGACCTTTCTTTTTCTTCCCTAAGGTAGTTCATTTTTCATGCTAGTCTGAAAAAGTGAAAAACAAACAAGAAGCAAGTAGTCAGCAAGGACACACAAACCTCAAGTAAATAGAAGTCAAGTTGGTTTTTTTTTCCCCCAAACTCATGAAACATAAAATCAATTTTAAAAAATCACTTTCTAGCACTTTAAGGCTATTCAGTGTTTTGACCTCTGCTTTTTTCTATGTTATTGTTTATCATGGGCTTCTATTATTTTACCTATACAGCAGGTGGTAGGATGTGCAAATATATCCAAAGGTCTTTAAAATGCCACTGTGTTGTTTTGTATCTAGGCACTCAAGTGTTCATTAAAAAATTATTAACTCTAAAGTAGCAAAGTGCACGCTGCAAAAAGAAGCCCTTCAAAGAACATAATATAAAATATCTCCAGACACCACCTGAACTGAGAATTAAGACTTTGTGCCAAAATAGTTTGCTTTGAGTTTCAAAGTTTAAGAGTTGTCAGTGTACTTTCATTCCACACTTAACTTTTGATGTGATATGGAATAATTCCTTGGATATTAAATAATTTCCAGGGAACCTGTAGTCATGCACTAGAATCTGTCTGATACTCCTTTGCAAAACCACTAAGGTGGTTGATTTCTGAAAGCAAATGCATCATCACTATATAGCAAAAAGTCTTATGGAATTGGAAAGAAACTATTATCTGCTATAAAGTTATAGGTTTCCACCTCCTTTCTCTCTTTGTATTCCTTTAAGATCTTGGCCACAATGCCTGAATAACCATTAATGAATGGGATTTACAGCATACATTCACACACTAACTGTAATTTATGTCGATATCTTCTTAATTCTGTTTTTTTTCTTCCTGTAAACTCACAGCTGTTCTTTTATCCAGGACATATCAGACTATGAAAATAATTAAATTCATCAGGCCTCCCAAAATCCCATCAGGCTCATAGCTGAGATTCTAGAGTATTATTTAAGCTATCTGAACTCTGTAAGCAACAGAGGTAAAATAATTATCAACAGCTGAGCAATATTTATATATCTCTGCTCATTCAGCATTTAAATCACATTCTCAGGCAGAAACAGCCAAATGGCTTCTTTATCCAAACAGGTCAAGGAAACATCCCATGATTCTTCCAAGTACTCCAAAATGAGCCCATAATCACACACATCACCTTCTAATTTCCATTCCTAGAAGAAAGGCTGAGAATCACCAGGTTCCTCAGCAGAACACATCGGCTGGAAGGCTTTCACAGCTCTTACGTCTTTGAAAGTCATTGCACAGTCTGCTGTCTCTCCTCTTCCCAAATGCTGAATGAATGGCATACTCTTGTTACATCAAAACTGACTGCTGTTTTGTCGGCTGTTCATTTTAATTCTTCCTCTTTTCCCTCCATTTGGCAGGCTGCTCCTGAAAATTCTACTCCAGACGTTACTTCCTAAGCATGGTGAAACAAATGTGCTTCACCTCTTGTACTGTACAAGCAGAAATCAGTTAAAAACTCTTTTTTTTTTAACAGAAGTTATGTACAGAGAACGTCATCCATTCCATGCATCCTACAAGTTGTCACATATTAAACAACTGTGCCGCTAATGTGTTTCTAATTTAGCTGTAAGCATGTACGTTTTTAGCCTGCACTGCATTATTCTAAAAAAAGGCCAATCCGTTCCATTGTCACCAAGAGGCAGGTGATGTTATTACACTGTCAACATCCAAAAGTACTTCAAAGAATTACCTTTGACAAATTTTAAAATGCATTTACTTTCTCTTTTCCTACCTATAGCACTCTTTCAGAGATTACAGATAACTGTGTCCTGCATCTCCTGAGACAGTCTAGGAAGTTTTAGGGCAAAAAGCATTCTTTTTCTCTGATCATTCTCAGCAGACCATTATAATGAGAGCAAATAAATTGCTGTGGGTCAACAGAGATCTTAGAGATTTCCATTTACACAACACAGAACAAGTCTGTAGGCAGATAGCTCTGCTTTGAATAGACGAGCATGGAGAAAATTGATACAAAAAAAAAGATAAAGAAATAAAAACAATTGATACTAGGGTTAATCAGATAAAAAAGAATGAACAGAACTTCAGAAACAAAACTGGAAGTTTTAGTTATGTTGCTTTGCATGTGCTTTGGATGCATGATGATTTGGTGCAATGATCAATTCACATACTTCTGGAATCAACTCTTCTAGAAATGCTTTGTAATTACCCATTCTTACATTAAATTGAGTCCTGAATGTTTTTAATGATCTCACAGTAATGCTGAAAGTAAAGATTGTGAAATTCAGACTTGGTCCTGTAATTCTGCTAGATTATAACTCATGATGTAACCTCTGGCTATAATATATAAGGAAGTTAAAAGCAAGGAACTGGTTAAATTTGTTCATAAAACAGAGTATTGCTTTTTAATTTAATTTTTTTATTCTAGTACCTAAAAAAAATAATAGATTGACTTTGAAGTACTGTAAATAGAGTGCCTGAAACATATATGCAAATTCTTGACCAACCTTCAACAAAGCTAATGCTGCAGTAAAAAGCTATAGTTAGATAAAAATGCCATGGTTTATTGTCACTTTGTCTTATATCACTCTGCTTTATGATCTATCTGCAGACTTAGCTAAAATGTCACAATCAGTGAGAATTCTGTTTCAGACAAACTATTAAAAAAGTACTATGTATTGCGTAAAACATACTTGACATCACAGAAACGCTTTCTTGAGTCATCCTGGTCTCAGCTAGTACAAATCAGAAATAAAGCTTAGTAACATCTACTAGCAGTAGCTTAGTGTTTACATAAGAATGAAAAAAATCCTTTTCTGTCCCCAACAAATATAACAATCAGAACTTCCATCTGAAGTCTGTTCATAGAGAAAACATTCTGCAGACCTGATAACCCACATCACAGAATCATAGAATGGTTAGGGTTGGACGGGACCTTCAAAGGTCATCTAGTCCAACCCCCCCGCAAGGACCAGGGACATCTTCGACTAGATTAGGTTGCTCAGAGCCTCATCCAACCTGGTCTTGAACATTTCCAGGGATGAGGCATCCACCACCTCTTTGGGCAACCTGTTCCAGTGTTCTACAACCCTCATTGTAAACAATTTTTTCCTAATATCCATATGCTCAGTTATTTCACATAGTAGGAGAGGTCCAGAACTTTCAAATTTTCAAAACACTGGAAACCCCCACCTAAGATATTACCACTAAATAAAACCCCTCTTTAAAAGATTTTCCCCAAAACTCTGCATTTAAGAAGGTATAGATACTCTGAAGTCACTATAGCAAGGAAAATTAATGTGTCTGTAGCAAATCTGGCCTTAAAGAGATATTATTAACTACCTGTAGGAGGAAGAACACTTTAGAGAGACAGCAAAGGTAGCTGAACAACCCAGATGTTTATGTTAAACAAGCCCAGGTACACTTAGCAGAACTATAACACCACCAACATAGTTGAGTGTAACTCAACTCAAACAACTTTCCAGCATTACTCTCCTCATAGCATTCAGGTTTGCAGTCAATCAGTAGCAGTTTCACACCAATTGAGCAAATAAAAGCCCCTGAATCAAGCCAACTAGATTGGCTAATTTCTGAGAAACCAGCTGGCTATATCTGCTGAGGGATTTATAAGCTACAGCCCTGTGTGTGGTTCAGTGAAATTTGTTAGGTGCAGAAGTAATGAAGCATTTGCCAAAGGCATGGAATCACACAGTTGATGCACACAAGTTTTTCTACCTGGATTAATGGCAAAACTCTGCCACACGGGAACACTTCATCCCAAAGGAAAAACATCTTAATAGCCTTAGTAATTTGCAATAGTAAGATACCATTACTACCATGCCTTGCCTCTACAGCTGTGTCAGAGAGAGCTGCTTAGAGAGAAAGTTCCTTCAGTTTAAGCTTTGCTTTTCAAATTTAAAAGAAATTGAAAAACCTGTGTACATGTTTTCAGAAACTCCTTAGGGTACTGGCATCCTGAGGTTTCACTTGCCTTGTTTCATTGCTGAAGCATATTTTTAATCAAGAAAATTAGGAAATGATCATGCTTGGTTTGGTAGTGTAAAAAAAAAACAAGCTAACTCCCTGTGCAACGTAAAAATAATTTTTTCACTGAAACACTTTAAGTTGAATCTGGTGTGATTAGTAAGTTATTAGGTTTAATTTATCTTTATCTTGGCGAGCATGAGACGTACCTTTCTTTACTGGGCTAATCCTTAAACAACATTTTGTAAATTAATATTCTGTAAGATTTCCTGAAAAAAAACCCTAACAGTTATGAAACTCTAGCTCTTCCTATATAAGTCAGAATTGATATTAATAAAACTAAAATAGTAAAAAAAAAAAAATCCTGCACACACCAATCCCAAAGCTCTTATCTGTTGCTGTTTTGCTCTATTTTAAACTATTTTGCTTACCTGTATTTTTCCCAGAGCTTTTCTGTAGTAAAATACTGAAGCTTCCTCTGGTTGCAGGTGTTTGAAAACAAATTATTTTCCATGTATGGTCAGGTATTAAAGGGAAAACAGTCTAGCTATGGACACAGAAGCAGAAAAGACCCTCTTGATGGGTTTTTGAGATCATCTAAAAGTGCTCTGATCCAAACCACAGAGCTCCATTATGACTTCAGTGTGGGCATTGGCCTTGTAATGGTCGCAAGTATTTAGTTACTGATTCAGAGGTCTCTGGGACACTTAAGGCATTTTCTCCCTCTTCCATCCCAGGAATACATGTGGCTTCCTTCAGCCTTGAAGAGAATTCTCCAAGTCAAAGGAGAACTTTACTAGTTTGCAAAACTACTAATTCTCCTCCAGTGACTGTTTCTTTTTGCTGTGTTTTATCCTTGTCTTACTTATGTAGTTCTTAAGTGCTCTGACAGCTGCCAAGTCTTCCTCCTTCTTGGGGTCAATGTCAGCATTATCACTCATCTTCACTGACTGAAGGCTGCTAAGCAATTGCGTGGACAAGTAAACTAAATCTTTGAAGTGAAAGAGGGAAAACTTTTAATTCCCTAAAAGTTATCCCAAGGAGAGGAAGAAAGGTTTTTGATTTCAGTCAGACTTAGATTAGAAAATAATAAAATACACAGCACATATTTGTAGCTCATCTGGGGCTTTAGTCAAAGCTTGTTGCAGTCAAAGGAAAGATAATCTTTCTGCTGAGACTTTTTTTAAAGAGAGAATGGTGTCCAGAATACTGTATCATCACTTTTATAAGTCTAGGTGAATACCGCTTTCCTTCCTCTCCCTTTCTTCTGATGGATAAATCATCATAAATATCTTGAGGTCATTGAAGAGAATAGTTATCTGCAATGAAAGACATGGTTTTACTTACCTGAAATCTGGTGACTTTAAAACACAACAATAACAGGGTTTTAATGGGAGATGAAAGGAGAAAGAGAAAGCAGAGAAGATAAAACATTGTGGGAGTGAAATGACTGCAGCTTCTTTAAAAGTGATTGCTTTAGATCCTTGCTCAGTTCAGTAGCAATACAAAGTATAGAAATAAGAATTTCTGGGACTAGCTACTGTATAATAAAATGTTAAGATGGTGATTAGCTGGATTTCTTATCTGTTAAACAGAAATGAGCCCAAAGACAAAGAACTGTTACACATTAGTTTTCCCAAGGGTATTATATTCTCACCTGCTCTGATAGGAAGTAATTCCCCAAAATTCTTTTCCACTTTTAAAAGGCATTATTTCCAGGCGTTAAAACTCCAACAGTCTGAGCATATTATGATAGAAGTTCAGACTGTTGAAGAAAATGAATATATTGAAGACTTTTCTTATACCACCAGTCCAGTTTAGGAATTGTAGGGGAAAGTATAGATATATACTATATTTTTGTAAATGACCAAAGTTTAAATGTTATATTTGAGAGTAGACCAGCTCAGCTCAGAGTTATATTGGTGAAAGTCAGTCTTGCCTCTCTCCATGCTGTCCCTAATGACACCTTTCATTAGCAGCCTTCAGTTTCCTTTATAAGACAGTCTTCAGTTTCAGTTCTATTCAAGCCATTAGTATGTCATAAAAATTTACATAAGCCTCAATTACATCCAGAGAATATTAAATTATAGAGAGAAATTATGGGTATACAGTTTCTAATGGAACAAGGAGAAGAAATATATAGTACAGAAATTCCATGGAGTGACTCAGCTGCAGTCACTGAAAATGTCCCCATGGGTTCAGGATGGAGCAGCCAAATAAATTTTTTGTAGCCATTGTCAAGCTACTGACAGCATCTTGGAGAGGTGACTTCTTTCATGAACTTAGAGAGGTAGGGAAGCTAGGGGCTCACAACCGAGTGAAATTCAGGTGTCTCTCCAGTCCAGAAGTCAAAGTCCTAATACTCTGGTGCATCACAGCCACCCTGCTGTGGTCAGAAAGGATAATGGCTCTCCTCTATGCATGCCAGGGCCAGATCTCAGAGCCTTCTGGGAGATGTGGGTCAGAAGCACCAGTCTGTCCTACAGTCTGCCTACAGATGCCACCAGTCAGCTCACCAAACATATCTTGCAGCTGTGAGAGGTCGTGGCTGCAGGGCCAGTTCAGTTCAGACTGCTTCAGGAACAAAAAGGGAGCAGCTTGTCCCCATTCATTCTGGTGATATTTTTAGTGGAGTCCTTTCCCACATTCCCTGGGTAATATAATTTGCTTGAGTATGAAATGTGTAGCCCATCTTCTTGACGTCAAGCACATTTCGTGACAACACTTCACTGTTTCATCGACTTAGTGAAGCACAAATGCTGATTCCTAATTTATGCTCAGGAAATATATGATAGCTTAATGAGAGACTTAAAGAAATTATCTTGAGATATTCTGATAAGGAAACATATATGACTTTTTAGAGATATTTAGGCCTTGCAAAACAACCCATAACACACCCTTCAAAAAAGAAAAAAACCTTCTCTTTCCTTGTTGTCTGTATATAAACACTACACAATCACACACATTTTGTTAAAATTTTAGCCTTTGTAAAAGATGGATAAATAGCTGCAAGCCGTATTTCAAGTGTTAATTTGTAACATCCCTAAGCTTTGACTCTGGCAGTTTTAAAGGACTGGTTACTCTGAGTTGTCCAAAATCTTTACTGGTATATATGAAACAATTTTTTGACTGTTATTGTTGAGAATTGTAATGAAGGAGAGTGCAGAAATATTGAAGGCGGCTGCAGGGCAGAGGAAGGGTCGAAAAGTAAATAAAATTAAGCTTATTTCTTAAACTATGTGCAACAGATGCCACGTGGATCAACAGTGGTTTGCCTTCCATATATTTTTCTGTAGCAAGTCACGAAAGATGATAAGTATCTGTGATAAGTACATCAGTTCATCATTTTTAGGGCTTCCAGGATGTTCCCCTCTTTCTCCCTTCTACCCACAACTCATACTTTGACTTTCCTCTGTATTTGAAGGATAGTTTCCTGTCCTCGGGTTACAGACAGGTGCATTCTTAAAAAGATATTTAGCGGGACAGGAAAAACTGCCACAGTAGTGAGAAGTCTCAAAAGGAGTAAGATTAGTTCTACTTTGCATTGATGAAAGTAATCTGTAGAACACTCTAAAGAGGGAGAGAATCTAGCTATTTCCACACTTAATGTAAATGCAGAGTTATTTCTTACATAAGGGATACTTTAGCTATAGCAGGATGCAATTACCATGCAAACTCATCTAAGCAGTTTTCTAGGCTTATCAGTCAACATTTTCCCAGTGTGTCATTTATTGAGATTTCCTATTAAAATGCACCCATACAACATTTGAAGCATCCATCCTCCTCTTGCAAGACACATTGTTTTGGATTTTAAAGTTTGGGGATTCAGGTATGAAAGTATATAATAACTGACTGCATTCACAGGCTTTTCAAAGCCCTTGGATTTTCTTCACAAAATTCACCATGGTAACAGAGATAGAGTGAAAAAAAAGCAACCCTTCAGCCAAAAAGGAATAGTATTTAAGTTCTGCTTCTTGAGCTTTCATTCGCTATCAACTTCACCAGGCTCTTTTATCACAGAATCATAGAATGCTTTGGGTTGGAAGGGACCTTTAAAGGTCATCTAGTCCAACCCTCCTGCAAGAAGCAGGGATATCTGCAACTAGATTAGGTTGCTCAGAGCTCTGTCCAACCTGCCCTTGAATGTTTCCAAGGATGGGGCATCAACCACCTCTCTGGGCAATCTGTTCCAGTGCTTCACCACCCTCATTGTAAGAAAAATTTTCCTTATATCTAGTCTAAATCTACCCTTTTTTACTTTAAAATCATTCTCTCTTGTCCTATCACAACAGGCCCAGTTATAAAGTCTGTCTTCCTCTTTCTTATAGGTCCCCTTTAAGCACTGGAAGGCTGCTATAATGTCTTCCCAGAGTCTCCTCTTTTCCAGGCTGAACAACCTCAACTTACATATATTCATGTTCCTCAGGTGGTCACAAACCTGATTTTCTCTTACAGTGGGAGAGACTTTGCTCCCCCAGTCGCTGTCTTGTGGACCATCCACTCAAGAGGTATAGGAAGAGTGGTTACCAGTAAAGACTGAGGCAAAAATGTTTTTGAATACCTCAGCTTTCTCCTCATCCATTGTTATTTGTTCACTAGCCTTGATCATTGGGGGAGTATACTTTTTTTGGTGAATTAAATAAGCAAATATTAGTTAGCTGACGTACACAATTTTCTGAACTTTGGATTGCTTGGAATTTTGTTTTAAATTATGTTTATTCTTTTGTGGTTTTAAGGAAAAAAGCTGGAATTACAAATAGCTTTTACATGTGACTGTGTATTTTGTATACTGGTTGGTGTAAACAGCAACCAAAAAGGAGAATTTCTTGTCTCACAAGTGCTTCTGAGAAAGAAAAGTGCCGAAGCTTTGAAGTGGATCAATTCATCATTACAAGATGGGCATTCACTTGGTTTGTTGTGTTGACTTTCAGGAGAAGGAATACAGCAGCAAAGCTACAAAAGCATAATGTTGTTTATAGAAACTCTCAAAAAGCAAAGTAGAGTGTGGCTTTTCCTGGCTAGTGAACAAAGTTCAATGGCCTGTCTCATTTCACTTGTGAAAACCCTCAGCCCATATCTGTTGCCTTATACCCACGGGAACATAAAGATTCTAAACAAATGAGTTGTCTTGTGCCTAGAGTCCTAATCCTTCTTTTCTTCAACTTTTTCATAATACAAAGCACATCCTCAGATTACTTAATTACAACAAGTGTCCCTGGAGGCACCTGCTCTAAGTCCCCATCTGAACAAAAGAAAGCCTCAACACTTCATGAGTTTTGTCTCCTCTTGCTAATGGCACACTTTAAAGAAAAGTCTCTAAGTTTGATCGAGTCTATGGAGAGTTTCCTGTCAATAACCCATAACATATGTTTCATTGCCACTATAATGCTATCACTATTACCATTCATAACAGTGAATAAGGCATATTTTACTGAGATGAAAAAGAGCCTTCAAGTTTTAAGCTGCTTTCTCTCAATGCATAAAATAGCTATTTTGAAAGCCTTCATGCCAGAAGCACTTACGTACCCTATCACCTTAAAATAGTCTTTTCCTTTTCTGCTTTGCATTGCCCTTCAAGAAAGGGCATATCATGTGAAAAAAAAAAAAAGAATGAAAACTTTTTGAGGAAATACTAAGCATGCTTTTAGAGTATATTTGCGCAGTGAAAATGGCGCTAATTGCAACCAATAACTTTGATGTACAAGAGTGAGTAATAAGGAGAAGGAAACAGTTACAGCTCTATAATAAAGTGCCATTCATTTTGTCACTTGACCCCATGAAACAGATGGATAGAGGAAGAGCTGACAGAGGAGGACTAGAAGACAATTTCTCTTCTCGGTACCATGTAAAGTAAAAATACTACTCTCGTAATTACTACAACGATCTGGCTTCACCCAGGAAAGTGAGATCTGCATTACCTTTTTCTAGGACAAGGTATTTCAGATGTATAAAATCATCTAGAGGCTGCATGTGCTGCATATTATCCCTGCTCTTTGTCTCAAGAAAAGAAACTAGCAGCACCTTTTTAGCCTGTCCTCCAAACAAGAAATATAACAAATCACAGGCACACCCTCAGAAAAATGTAAAATATAATCTCAGAGCAGTCAATATGTCTAGACCACAGGTTAGGGGACATCCAGGTTCTGTTTCCCCTTGTTGGCACCCCTACAGCCTCCCATTCAGGAGCCAGCTGCAAACACTTCTTCCCAGTTCCTGTTTAGTTACTTAGCTGGCAGTCATTCTCCTCAGCTCCTCCCCACTGTTCTCTAGCAAGCAATCATAACTATACCTCAAGCTTTTAGAGCACCCATGAACTCTGCTATGAAGATTCACTGCATGTGTGGAAGCAGAGCACTGCATTGCATAGCAATGTTATTGGCTCATGGGACTTTATGACCTGTGGAAAACTATCTGTCAAAGTCTAATCTTCCTTCTCCCCAGGTGACATCCCTTTTTGTAGCTCTCTAAAAAGATCACAAGGCTCCTGCTAACCCAGGAATAAGGGAAGACTTTCTTTTCTCGTGCAGCTCTCCAGCACAGAGGCTCATTGAAGGTGGATCTAGCCCTGTAGGTCTGTGAATGGCTGAAGTGACAAGAACTTAACTGCTGACACTCCATGAAATCCCAGAAAAAAAATTACTCAGAAACCTTTCCCCAACTATAGCAACAAATCTTTCCCCAACATTTCTTTTTCTCTTTTAAAATCCAGGAGGTTGTAGCTAATAACTGATTTTTGGTTTCAGTTTTACCTTCTCAGCTGGGTTTTGTTTCAGAAGCAGTAGCAAATGCTACCGTCCACTTGAACACAAGTGCACCAGTGTCAGAACTTGCCCTTGCTTATTCCATATCTTTGTCTTATTCCTACACTACTCCCCCCCTCAAGCATCTGTTTATCAAGAACATTGTAAAGAAAGGCCAAATTATTAGAAAAAAGACTTTGCTTCTACTACTCAACATTTTGCGAGTAACATCCTGATAGCGAGGACCTTCTAAGCTCCATTTAAATTGAGAACATATGAAAAGTATAAGTGATTAGATAATTAAGTATTTTCTAATGTCAAGAGATGAGATGATGGTTAATAAACTGATATATTTTCTGCGTTTTTCCTTTCAAATTTTAATAAGCCCTTAACAAATACTTAAGTTTATTCTTCACAGGACTCCTGTTTTTTTTCTTTCTTTCTTTTTTTTTTTTTTTAATTTGAATGACATTT
>WHYT01015992.1:323384-338808 GCA_009806455.1 Tetrax tetrax
ATTTCCTGTTGAAAGTCTGCAGGAAAGGAGGCAGACATCAATCTCTTCCACTATATGTTGACTATATTCCAGAAAGCAGCTTGTCATTCTCTGAAGCAGGGTGAAGAACAGCATGACACATAGACATTTATTGGAATACAAAAGTTAAATTTCCTAAAGCTGTACACATCTTGCCTATAACATAGTGTCTTAAAATGTAAACTATAGTAAAAAATATTTAAAATTTGTGCATACTGCAAGAAGACCACATCTTAAATAAAAACTTGCCCTCGTGGACCACCTGTAACTCGCAATCTCCGGTGCTGTGCTCCACCCAGATTAGTTCTTAATCCTTAAATATTCTCTGGATTTACAATAGTTAAATGTAACAAAACAGTTTGAGTATCATCATCAGTATGAGAAATATATGCAATAATTTCTATATCTACATATATAAATATGGTATGCCCTTTGGGCTAGTTTTAGTGACTGTTAGGAAAGAAGCCAACACTTCTGTAATGTGGAGTTTTTGGAACTATACCTAAATCTTTATATTTTCTCCATTGTTTTTCTCTGTACATAGAGAATTTAGTGTTGCTTTTCATGACTTTGGCACTTTGATACTAAGCAAATGGTCAAACAGATTTTTGGAGGGAGAGTAGAAAACTGCTTAATTGCATCTTACTGGACACACACATGACAACAGAAGTGATTCTTATCAGGAATATATATATTTTAAAAGAAAATAAAGGTTTATTATAGAAGTTTCAAGCAAAAACTGTGATACTCAGATGTAAGAGATGGTTACTGCATTTTCCCATCTTCCAGTTTCAAGATACATTTAAGTTTTTTTGAAACTGTCCCAATTTAGCCACAGCTGAAAGAGGTGGAAAACTTAGGCCACAATTCAGCCAACTATTCAGAGTTTATTTACATTGAATAAGTTACTCTTTACACGAGTACTTTGCTTATCATTGAGTCTTTGCACACAAAGTGTCACTGTAAGAATCTGTGCTTACTGGATGGTACCAAGGTGATCAGCATCTTTAATGTTTATGTACTGCAAAAAGAAAAGAAATAGGAAACAGGTAGAGCTCAAATGATCTAACTTGGGTGCCTGAGAGTCCGAAACTTGGTGTCAATCTGTAGGACCTGTTCTGTTTGTATAGATTATATTGTGTTTACTTTCACTCTGGAAATGTTATGTATTTCCATGTAACAGTATTCCTCCTAACAGTAACTTTAAAATCTTGCTGGGTTTAGCATGGTTGAAACTGATAGCAACTGCTGTTGGGAATCCTGGATGCTTCCTGAGTCTTTGGATTAAATACATTCTTTTCTTCAGAATACATGAATGAATTAACATTTTCTTACTGAGGACGCTATCTGCTTCAAAGATTAGTGTCATGTTTAAGAATAGTTATATATGGTCTTACTCAGTTCTCAAGCATAGCTTTATTTTTATGTAGAGGCTTTGAAATTACTCAAATGCAAAGCTCTCAATTTACTGGAAATAAAATTAGTGAGAGGTTAACATACTTGAGCTATTTTTAAAATGTTTGAGGTGTTAGGAAACTAAAGGCCTCTTCTCAGATTAAAAACAAACTGCAGTTAAATTAAAGGTATTTTAAGAGAGAGAAAAAATATTATTCATTGGAAAAGTCAAATCAGGGTGTACTGTGAAATAGATACCCAGTGGCTATGCATCTATATGACAGCTTGCAAACAGGTATTAGGGAATGGTTGTATCATTGGAAACCACGGAGGAACCAGGACAAACTGACAGGAAATGAGAGAAGTATCGCTGAGACTCACAGGCAGTGTTACATACACCTTTTTTGAAAGTTAGTTATCACTGAGAGTAACCTAAATAATTTGCTGCTGCATTAATTAACTTCAGTCTGTGTAGCAAAAACTGAGCTCACCAGTGGCCTGCAGTGTCCCTTTGCAGCACTGCTTTCAATTTTCTCCATGTGACACTCCAGCAGTCCTAGGTCTGCAGATACAGCACTCAAGATCTGCTTTGCCATCCTGACCGTGCTACAGCCATATGCATGTACTCCTGTGGAAGCCCCCGGATTGTATGTGCAGCACTTTTGTAGTGTTGTAGAAGCAATTTTGTTTTGGTCCCTTGGCAGTCGTTCTGTAGAAAGGGATTCTTCTGCCAGTAATGACATCTCTTGAGTAAGAGACTGAACGATTTCGCATCTGAGAAAATAAGACCTGCAGACCGCAGAGCAGTGTTTGGAGTGCAAGTTTTCTTTGTGGACCAGATGTGTGCCTAATCTAGCAGATTTCTTTCAAAATTTTAGTGCCTGCCTACATCATAACCATGAAGCAATTTTGAGGGCTTGCAGCACTATGTTGCAGGAATTATTTTTCAAGTGTCACAGTAAACTGTACTGAGGTCTAGCAGCATAATTCTCATTTCCAAACCCCTATTGTCGACACTAACTACACAGCCAGGTATTGATCCAAGGGGTCTCCCTCTGTCCTATGAATATTCTTGAATGGTCTTGTACTTTCCTTTGGCTAATATGAAAAAAAAAAGTACATGTTCTGAAATCAAGAACCATGTCCCAAGAGACTTACTGAACAGCTAGGACTTTTTCTAGAGTAATTAAGGTATTTTTAAAAATTTTAGTTTCTGATTTCTGAAACTCAAGAGTGTATCTGGACCATATTTGGAAGGTCTTCTAAGCCTTGAAGGCTAAACGCTTTCAAGATATTTTCAACAATGCAAACTGTAACACACAGCTTTTGTATCAATGATGTCTTGAGGCAGAAGACAGGGAATCCTCAGGAAAAAGCTTGTCGACCGGCTCTTGATTTACTGTGGGAAGCATTATATTTGTCTTTTCCCCACTTGATGTGAGGGCTTTAATGGTTCTGCAATTAAATACATGTCCAGACTGAGGATACTTCCATTGTTGTCAGATATTCTGCAAGTTTTAATGTCTTTGTAGGATGGAATGATGGGGTAGAGTGACATCATCATTTCACTTCTTAGTTTGTGCTGCTAATTCTTGGTTTTGTTTTTTGAATTCTTGCCAATCTGCAAAACAGAGAAAAATTAACCTTCCAATTTATTTCTTTTACTTTGTGCAGTTTTTAACAACGTCTCGACTTGGCCATTTCCAGATTGAAGTGCATCCGTGTGATAGCTAGACCTGTGGCTACTGAAATGAGACTGTATGCATTTAAAGTATGCATGGGTGGGCTAATGTATTTGGAGGTATATTACAACTAAATTTTTAGCTGTCAATCTCATCAAAAGACCAAAAATTGAAGGACAATAAACACGCCCTGTCCTCTAATTGCTAGAGCTTTCTTCCCCACCAAACTAAAATACTCGCATATATTTATTGAGGTTACAGAGGAAGCTTGTACTCTTCTGCATGATGCTGACAGTGAAAAAAGACATGCATTTCCTCTCTGAAAATGAACTAGATCTTGCAAAGAACTTTGACTATTTGTAGTATATTATATTTCTTATTTGTCGTGAAACCAAAATATGTTTCATAGAATCATAGAATCATAGGATGGTTAGAGGTGGAAGGGACCTTCAAAGGTCATCTAGTCCAACCCCCCTGCAAGGAGCAGAGACATGACCAACCAGATCAGGTTGCTCAGAGCCTCATCCAACCTGGCCTTGAACGTTCCAGGGATGGGGCATCCACCACCTCCCTGGGCAACCTGTTTCACTGTTCTATAACTCTCATTGTGAAAAATTTTTTCCTAATATCTGATCTAAATCTACCTCCCTCTATTTTAAAACCATTACCCCTTGTCCTATCAAAACAGGCCCTACTGAACAGCCTCTCTCCATCTTTCTTGTAGGCCCCCTTGAGGTACTGGAAGACCGCTATCAGGTCTCCCTGGAGCCTCCTCTTCTCCAGGCTGAACAGCCCCAGATCTCTCAGCCTGTCCTCATAGGAGAGGTGCTCCAGCCCTCTGATCATCTTCATCCTCCTCTGGACCCTCTCCAACTGGTCCATGTCCTTCTTATGTTGGGGGGTCCAGAACTGGAGACAGTACTCCAGGTGGGGTCTCAGCAGGGCAGAGTAGAGGGGGAGAAGGTTATTTTAAGTGAGAGAAGCAGGATGAAGAGGAGAGTTAAATTATAATTAGATTTAAATTATAAAAATCTGCTCTGACAAAGATGAAAATAAATCATAGTTTTCTGTTTTAGCTTTGTCTTTTGACATGAGCAGAAAAAAAGGGAAATGAAGCGGAAATAACTCCACCACCACAGAATAATCAATTTCTGTCTGAGAACTGAGATGACCATCTGGTTTTAGCTAACATGGGACAAAGGGATAAAATTTATGGAGGCACAAAGGGTGAAAATATATTACAGAAAAGGAAATACATCAGTAGAATACATCCAGAGAACATGGTAAATGGCAAGATTGTCTGTCTGTATCTAAAATTTGCTAAACTGAAGAAGCTGTTTAAGATTCAAAAAGCAGTCTGTCTTTTTATGAGAGAAAATATTTTCCATAAGGATCTGGATTTTCTTTGAAACTAATTGAACAGTTAACTTTGTTTGAAGAAAAAACCATTTCCTCTATTTTGTTACTATGCTACCTAAAAAGAGTGTAATAAAAATAGTTTGAGATAAATAAGGTGTTAATGATTTTATACGTAAAAAAGGCAGAATATGTGTATATGAGCCATTTAGAGCAGCCATTTTAAATTTTATATTGGTTTTGTGTAACTATAAAAACAAGTCAATGTGTTTCAGGTTAGATATCTTTTGCTAGCAATGGAAGAACTGTTATTCTTCAAAATAAGTGCTTCTTTCAAGCTTCCTCAAATTGCTCTATAAGCTAAAATGTACACGATAGGTGCAGAATTGCTTCCTCTAAAATCATAAGATTATTCCATATTTATAAAAAGGATTGTGCAAGAAAAGTGGATGTTGATAGAAAAATAGCAGAAAATGCAATAAAAGATTTGAGGGAAACGGTCTCTGGCATTACAGATACAGGCTATAATTGCTGGAGGCTGAGAAAATAGGAACTCTTGTATTTCAACAGATAAAGATGACAAAGATGAGTAAAACAAAATATTCTCTTCTCATCTAATATTTTTCATTTAAAAACATGTGGCAGCTGCAATTTATCTTTCATAAAATAATTGGGAGCTGATGACATAGCCATGTTCACAGATGGCACTTTGGATATGCATATTACTGTTTATGCACGAGGATCAGGAAGACTGGATAAAGGAATGGCAGGATGCGAACATATTACCCGGCTTGCAGAAGAGAAGGGGTTATTCTCACCTCCAGTTCCCTTTCTTTTCTGTGGTTGCTTAGGGAAAGGATGGTAAATTTGAGGTTTGGGAGAGGGTAAGGCAAGGCTGCATGCTAAAGGTCACAGAGAAAACTTAAAAACAGTAGCTGAGGGAGTTTCTTACTGCCTTATCTCCTCTCTTTACTTCGATTTCTAGGTGTTAGCATTATCTCTTGAGGAAATGTATGGTTGGCTGAATGTGTATTTTGTTTCTGGTGAAGAAAATTTTTAGCTGTCAAATGCTGACACAGATCTCTCTTTTAAATTTTTTTTTTTTTATTTCTTACATACTTTTCTGTCATAGTTTTGATACCACTGTAAAAATAAAAGATTACAAGTAAGAGGGTGATTTCTGCTCCACAATGTGCACTGTATATATACAATGTAAATTTGACTCTTGCTTGTACATATGCTTTCCACTACAGCCATTGTTGTATTTTGTCAATATGAGGGCCACTTCTATCTCCAAAAGAGAACACACTTGCTGGAGAAAGACTACTGCTGCCCTTCTGCCTAACCTTTGCCTCTCTTCTCCCCATGATCTAACTGTTATTGATAAGTTTTATCATATAAGGATGTATTCTGCCTCTTTTATTTTATGGCTCCCTTTCTTATTCTCACTTAGGATGGATGTGTCTGTTCCTGCCTCCGAAAATCTCAGGCTCTTAGCTGCAACTATGGAAACATAACAGAAGGGCTTGGATGAGGTGCTCAGCTAGAAGACATGTCAGTAGGAGCTGTTTGTATTTCATCAAGGCAACCTGGAAGCAGGTACAAGCCGGAAGTAGCTTTCAATAAAATTTACACTTAGCTGAAGGCCCGTCTGAGGTCACACACCTGCAACTGTTGAACATCAAAGAAGAGAGATTTCCTCTGCCATTCCCCAGCTTAATCTATTTTTATCATTTTTATTACTGAAGACATCCATCTTACCTTCCCAACACTCTATAAAAAACAGAGAGACAAGCAATCAGGGAAGTTTTAGATACCTTGTAAACAGAGGTATGTGGCTCTTGTAGTCTATGGCTTTTGCTGTCTGTTATTATCTGACTGAAAGAAAGAAGCAGATCTTGGAAATTTCAGAGTTGCATTTTTTTTTTAGAACTACCTAACTTGTAGTTGTTTCTATTTTTCTCTCATGGTTGTTTTTTTTTTTTTTTTCTCTATCATGGATGACTTAAAAATTCATAAGCAACAGTTATTGACATTCTAGTTTTGTACCAGCTTTTATTACAAATAGTGATGAGAAGTTCCACACAGATAAGTCCCTATCTCATCTCACTGGATTTCTGGCAGAAGACAAAAGCTGTGATTTGATAGACTGAGGGATTTAAAAGCTAAATCCTTGCCTAGATGATGATGAAGAGACAGTGCAGAAAATGTAAGGGACAGGGAGATGAAGTGGGAAGTGGTTATGGTCAGTGCGAAGCTCAGCAGTGAAGTAGAGCATGAGGCTCGTGTTAGAGAGCCCAATGAGACAGAAGTTGTAGATCTCTGGGCAGGAGATGAAAATGGCCTGGAGAAGAACCTGTAGCAGATTAAACAGCACAAATGTATTATACTTTGGAAATGTTATGAAGGAGGAAGTGTTTGTGTTTAGTTGGAACTGGAGTTGTGGAGTTGTGGATTCAGAGACTGGATGGGTTTTCTCTCAGAGTATGAGGCTGTACAATTAGCTGGTGCTTGAAATGACTCTGGGATCGGCGGGAATCTGGAGCAGAATGAATGCCAGCCCCCGGGCACACAGAGCCCAGAAAACTTACATCAAGCAACTTGGTGAATTTTTAAATTTTACCTTTACAGAAGTCACATAATAAGATTCTTTAACTCTGACCAGTAAGTCAGATCATGTGAAGAAACCTGTGTTCCTACACTCCAAGCGGTAAAGTATGCAAAATATCAAAATTAAATACAAAACTGGAATTTGCCTTGAAACTCAGCATAGTTTTACTTTTTTTTTTCCTGCTTAACACAGACACAATCTGGAGTCTCACAGTGCCTTACTGTATGTAGGACCAATGATATAATGCATCAAAATACGTGTGTGGTCAAATGAATCAGAAGCTCCATGGTTCAGAAAGAAAATGCTGTCACGAATTCTGCATCTAACATAATTTTTTTTAAAAAACAAATCAGCCCTTGCTGACTCTGAAATCACCTCTAATCTCAGTTAAATGGGGTAGTTCTTGATTTGTAGTGTGATAGCACAGGATATAATAATAGTGGAAAAGCTGTCATGGGAGCTGATGAATGATGCTCCACTTGTGATTCAGCTAAATATATATGTTTACTGTGTTAGTTTTACTATTTGAGTGTTGTTGGAACACACATAGCTAGGAAAGGGTTGAGCTGTGACTTAGATCCCAGCTTCTCAATCTGCTTTTGGCACCCTTTTATTTATTGGCATAACATACTATGCCTCGTCACGCTGGGCCGCCAAGCCATCTCCTTCAAGGATTTTTAATAAACAGGAAATGGGAACAGAAGGTGAAGCCCAGGCAGGAACAAATATACAGAGAATAACATCTGTGGCCTGCTGCAAGAGAAGCTGGAGGACGATAGTCCAAATGATAGCATGACTGCAAAGCTTTCTGAACTGCTGAGTTTGCAGCATGAACTGTCTTTCCGGTTACTGTGAGGGGAAACCTTGCTGAAAAATCTGAGTGACAAGCAAAAGAAACCTGGATAATTTGTGCACTCTACCTGACTGGCAGAAGCTTCGTCTTTGCTTCAGATTTATGCCCAACCTGGTCCTGGTTTGGTTTTCTTTTTTCGTTTTTGCTAAGGACATAACAACCTTTGGGATCTTCTGACTATATCTATGTTTATACTGAAGTGCAGGAAAAGAGGAATTTTTTGAGACTAGGAAGAGGTAATATGCCAAAATGTGAGATGAATGCTTTGATTCTCACTGTTGTTGGCTAAGCTGTGTCTCAAGTTTAAAGGAAAAGAAACAGAAATGTTTAGCAGTGAATTAGAGGGTTTGACTTTCAGTTTGTCTTGGCCCAGATGAGATCTATCCAGACGGTATGAAAGTGAATTTGTGATTATGTTAAAATGCTGTGTTAGAGTGTGACTTTCTTCTCTGGGAGATGCTCTGGAGTCTGCTCAGTGCCTACATTAAAGTATGAATTTGTGGGTAAGGAACATGGATGAAACATGATTGTGGGTTTGAGCACAGGATCAGATCCCACTTGGCTAACGGAAAGTGCACATGAAGCATCACTTAGCTTGCTCTAATTCCACAGGAGGACAGTTGTCTGTGGGCTGTTGGCTTTTCAGGACAGTCTAGTTTGCTTTAAAAGCATTGAAGGAAGTAAAGGAATTATCTCCTGTAGCCTTCCTTTCCCAATTTCTTCCTGACAACTTAATTTAAGTAGATCTAGCAGCTCCAAGCCAAGAAATATTCCATGTGCCAAGTGAAGCTGACAAAAAATAATGTGACGGACTGTGGGGGACGACAAGTGTCAGAAGCCATAGGAACGAGAAACAAGGGACTTTCCAAAAGAAGAAAGATAAGACAAGGGACTTTCTGAAAGAAGGAAAACAAGACAAAGGGCATCTGGTGGTGGTTGGATAATCAGAGGGTAAATAAACACAGAAGCTGCAACAATAAACGATTTCACTTGCTGTACATGGCGGAGTCCGTGTTTATGGTTCCCACAATGGACCATAGACAGATACCCCCAAGAAAGCAGATGTTACTTTTCAGAATGACTGTGGACTGTCAGGGGCACAAACACTTTTTGCGTTTTTGGTATTTGTCTGATTGCAGATAACAAAATGAAGATACTTGTTACAGAGGCATACAGTTGGTGGCTCCCATATAAAAGTGTAAAAGGTCTTGACAACACAGTTTTGCTGCCATGCTAGTTCATTCATGTAATAGACTCATATTTTGCGCAGAGACCTGAAGGAGACTAGAAGCAGGCAGTGGCTTTTCAATAATACTTTTTCATGATAAAACGCAGATAACTGCCTATTAGAAAGTAATGCTATGCATTATGTACGTTCCTTCCCCCTCTTATGTCTTAATTGCACACATTGTGCTTTGAAACTTCTATAACAATAGAAATAATGTGAATGGAAGATCCCATGTCATCTCTCAGCATCATTAGGTAGTTAGACATGCTTTGGTAGATAGGTACTCAGTTCAGTGCTGCTCCTTCGGGGATGCGTTATGGAGGTGGTGCAGCTGTGCAAATACCAGGGCACTGGCAGAATGTGCAAAGTCAGACAGCGTTAGGGGAAAATCACAGTTCCCTTAATGACTTATTCCTTTGCCCCTTCACTCCTGTTAAATCTGTCCCTTTCATTGCCACAGGTTTCTAGTAACTCATGGCAAAAGAATTAACAGTACGTTCTGGGTTACTTGTGAAGGTTATCCCTGTTCTATAGTGGAAGATCAGAGCTTAAGTGATCTCATGAAGGTCACAGTACGAATTAAAAGGAAAAAATGCTGGTTTTCTTTCTGTCTCAGCTTTGCCCTTCATAGTTTTACAATTGGGAAATATGTGTGTTATTCAGCTGTGTTGGCCTGAAAGCTTGATAAAAATCTTGTTGTGGAAAACACCTTTGAGGGTAAAAACCAGACTTGAAAGAGCACTTCAGCAGGCAGATCAGAAGTCAGGTGAACACATGTGACTCTTTCCCTTATAATCAGCATTTCAAAACATTCAGTCTGAGGTCTTTCTGTCTGCAGTTTTTACAGTTGTCTTTCACTTGGCAGCTACAGAAAGAGGTACGGCCAAAAAGAACTTGGTCTTCCTTAATTATGCCTCTCTGTACTTGAAAACCCTGGGAAGAGGTAATAGGACTGCTGTCTAACTTTCTTGCAAAATTGTGCAAGGCTGGCAGGCAGAAGGCTAGTCTCTTACCTCCATCTTCTCCCACTTTCTTCAGCACTGCCTCTAGTAACAGACCCGGAAAAAGAATTATTACATTTTCACGATACAGACTTCTGATTTTTGATGCAAGATTGATTTTTTTGGTGTATATTTCTAAGTAACCTAATTTGGAATTTGTGAATATTTACCTCTATATTAAAGATGTTTATAATTAAATCAAACAAGATAAATGTTTGAAGTGGAAAATATGAATTGTGAAAGGCCAAAATACAGACTATTTGCTCTTTGCTATAGTAAAATAAATTGTAACTATTTTACCATTAAAATTTTACTATAGCCTAAACAATTACTTTTCTTTTTTTTTAAATGTGTGTCACATGGCATGTGACCATGAAAATAATTTGCAACAGTTTCCAACCATTCTAAGATAGCTATTTTGTTTGCTTTTAAAAATAGTACTACTGATTTCTACTTTTATTAAAAATCTAGCAAAAAAAGGAATAGCAGGAGAGAATAATAATCAATTTTATGATTAAAGCTCAATTTTTTTTTCCTGTAAAAGACACTCATCGTTTGCAGAATCCCTAAAATGTCTAGAAGAAAGTATGTGAATTAAAGATTATGAAATTTATTTTATTGAAGACTATTTACTTAATTGATTTCAGTCCTGTTGCCCTAGAAAACCAGCAAGAAGACAGCTAAGGAATGCTTTTATTGATCAATATACCTCAAGCAGAGAGTAAGAGGCAGGAGCTTTACTTACAGAGGTTAAACTATAGGATTTGGATTTAGCAACTGAACCAATAAACTAAAACAAAGTATTTGGTCTGGGCCAACCTGAAATGTTATTGTACTTTATAGGGATTAACCTGAAATGTTTAGTTCCACTAGAAATAAATATTTCCTTACAGCATTTGACTACTTGGTTGTGTTTTTACTCTTAAAAGCCTCAGTTTTTAAAAGGAAAGGAAATGCTTGATTATGAAGTGAAATGACCAGTTTGGAAATGTAAAGTCAAAATACTCTGAAAAAACAATACAAGTAGCACACTTTCACTTTATTCTTTCTTATTTTAATCTTTATTTTATTCTGCATTTC
The DNA here is from genome assembly GCA_009806455.1 of Tetrax tetrax. Classification (NCBI taxonomy): domain Eukaryota; kingdom Metazoa; phylum Chordata; class Aves; order Otidiformes; family Otididae; genus Tetrax; species Tetrax tetrax. Next base: position 334,609 of record WHYT01015992.1, read on the forward strand.
TTAGTTTATTCAATATAACCTGATTTTCCAAACAATTTTAGAAACTATATTTTGGGACAAATTTACAAGCTTATCAAGATTAATATTCCTTGTGGAAATCTGCCCTTCCCACTCTTTTGCTTTTCAGGCACACATGCTGGTACGGTATTACCTGCTTTCATGTGTTTAGAAACCAGCCAGTTCAAAATGGACAAGCAGAAACTAGAAGGAGTAATGTAGTGACAGAAGGAAACTTGTCATGGGTCTCTTGCCATGTGTTCCATGGAAAAGACAACTGTACTTCAAGCTAAAGCACTTCTCAGGGCAAAAGAAGAAATCAAAAAGTACAAGGGAATTGATTTACTTTCAGGAAAGGGGAATTTGTTTCTCAAACAAACATCTGGGATTATGTAATAATAAATTAAAATGCTTCTGGTCTTAGCAGTGATGCTGTGGTGTTTGGGCTATAATACCAGAATACAGTAGCAGTCAGAAATACCACTGCAGCTTGGAGAAAGGCTCCAAGGAGTGCTCTCAGCAGTGGTCTGGCCAGCAAAAATTGAATTCAGTCGTCTCCAGTTACTGAGTATTTTACTGAGAATGGTTCACTCGGGCTGCCTCCTTCGTGCTCTGAGGCTGTGTTTGGTGATAACCTTCCTTGCAATTCTTCTTAAAAGGGTAATGTTTGCACAGATTTCACTGAGAATTTGCATAGCTGTCAGATTCCTGGGTCAAGTAATTTTCCAAGAACTCAAACAAGCCATTTCAACTGAAGTTCATTTCAGCAGAACGATATTAAAACTTCCATGTACACCTATGCATACACTCATACCCACCCAGCCACCTTCCTGTGCTAATATTATATTATTCAAATGCTGGATATTCTACTACTCTAATTCTGCTCCACGACAGTTTGATGGTAAAAGTCTTTTGACTAAACAAGTAAAATAAGTCACACAATATGTTGTCACCTTAAAGTGGCAGGAAAAAAGAGATGAAGTGCTTACTACATATTTTCTTTGATCATTATCTACCTCTGCAGATAAAAAATATAAAATTAATCTAGTTTTGTCCAGATTCTTGTCTCTGCTCTGCTACTTTTACATCATTTAAAAATGAAGGAGTTGGATCCTAAATTCCATGAGGTAGGCAAGGATTGCTTCAGGCTTGAGATGTCTCCTGGAGATAACTTTCTGGGTCCTAGCATGGTATCAGATGAAAGGGTGAGTGACAGGGACGTCAGTACCACAAGGTGAAAGAAGTTTAAGTTTCAACAGCTCAGAATTTATAGCACTTCAAAGTTTTTTCAGTTTTCCTTCAATGGATAGAGGAAGTAACTGAAATGAAAATTTAAAAAATTGAACTTAAAAAAAAAGCTCTAAAACAATTCCATGTAAATGTACCACTTCTGTTCCTAAGAAGCTATTATATCATTATTACAGTAATTTAAGGTAAAAAATTGGCATATTAATACCTTTTTCTGCTATGTGGCCAGTCATAGGGTATTTTGAATTTTGATATAAGAACTCTATAGAGTTAGCACCAAATTATGACTACTCTTAGACTTTCTTTTTTCCTTTTAACCATTCATTTTTCTTCCAAGATTGTCTGCCTTGAAACCACATACCCTCCATGCGTAACTAGTGGTGAAGGAAGTCTTGCGTGTCACAGAGGCCTGTGCTTGTGAGGGGGAGTGCTGTGCTATTCAATCTGGATGAAGCGGCTGAATACCAATCTTCTCCTTCAGGATTGCATCTCTGGCATTATCAACTCTACGGATTTATTCTCTATGGAGATGCTGTGGCTGTGTGAAGCCTCCATGAAGCAACACCGCCAGAAGACAGGTAGTACACAGTACACTGTCCTACACCAGAGAGATTTCTAGAAATCTTCACAGAATGAGTTCAGCACCTTCTATAGCAGATCAACTCTCTGCTGTTTGGCAAGTAGGAGAAGAGGTTATTTATTTGAGAGAATCTAGCTTAATTTTTATGCAAGATTAATTGTTGTATCTTTCTCCTGTGAGTTTCATCAGCATGTATGTTAAAGGCTTGATTCTGTGACCTACGACATAACAACTCACCCCAATTTTTGCCTGAATTAGGATGTGGAAAAAGACACTGCACCTGAATATTCAATTCCTCTTGCAGTTAGTGATTTTCTGTAATGTCACCCAACAGTACGTATCTGCTGCATCTTTGCATACTAATATATAAAATTCTGTTTAAGTCACCTACACTCAGTCGTGGGAGATTAGCAGAAATCAAAGCTAAAAAAAAAAAAATCCAGAATATAGTAAATCTATGATTTGTTTGAGACACCCTTGGAAAAAATGGCTCAAAAAGATGTACTGACTGTAATAACTACTGATGTGATGTGTATGACTTTCATTTGACAGTGGTTGTAGCTTACATACATGCAGTGTTATACTGCTATGTCCATTAACACTCATTAGTAAATTCAGCGACTAGTGGTGCACAGCTATCTGTACTCTTGCTTTTCTTTTTAGCTATTCTGAAAACTTTAAAGCTTGTTTGTCCTAAATCACAACATTTTCCCATCCATATTGCGCAATGCACAGAGAGCTTCCCTAACGTGGTATTATGATAGGTGTCTCCATGACGTGTCCCTCAGTTATGGCAAATACATGCAGCTCCACTCCTACTATGCGCCGTGTCTGTTCTGGGCTCATATATCCAGAGTACTAAACAATTACATTCTCTGTAGACAAAGGAGAATTGATACATACTAAGCTGCAGATTGCACTCTCTGACTTTATTGATTTTTTTATTAAGCTGTGACACCTAATGAAATGTTTAGGGTTGCCCTTCAGTACCTTTTTTTTTTTCTGTTAAATTTTCTTTTTAAAAGTTGCATAATGAATATTAATCTTCTGACTTAATTGACGGTATTGATTTTTATATGACTTATTTAAAACATCTGCATGAGTAAATAGCAGGTGTTGTAAGTGCTTTGCCTGTGAACATCATAGATTATAATAAAAGAGACATATAATGAAAACCAGAGCTTAATAAAAGGAAAAGAACTTAAGTCCAGCAAAACTATGTTTGTGGAAAAATAAAATCTGAGCAATGGTTGAGAATTTCAGCAAGGTACTATATGAGCAGGCACTCAGAAAAAAATTGAGTCACTTCTTAAAAATAAGCAGGATGTAGTTCTTGCTTTTTTCTAGTCTGACACTTTCTTGAATGTGCTCACTTGATTCCCACCATCACAAATCCAAATATTAGTATTTGTTTTTTCACTGTGAGGCTGATGTCCACCTAGTTCCGGCCCCCTTATCCTCTAGTTCAGAGACCCATGGGAATACACCTCTGGTTTCTTTCCTGTGAGCCCAGGAGGAGTCCCAGTGTTAACTGGGAGAGAGATGATGCTCAGTGGGATCATATCCCAGAATGAATTTCTAGAACTAATGGGAAGGGAACATTTCTGGACTACTCCTGCTTGGATACACCTGATGAAACTGTCTTTGAAAAGCAAGGGAACAACAAGGTTTTGTGCAATTTTTTAAATGGATGATTTAACATAATTTTAATTCAGAGTAGACTATTTAAATTATTTTATTGTCTTTTTATTTCCCTTTAAGCCATGACTTAACATTTTAAAATGTTCTTCTGTTAGTAAAATTATATACTACATTAATCTGCTCTAAAAATACTGAAGTTCATTATATTGGAATTATATAACTAGGGTAATTAAATATTTTTAATTTCATAGAGTGTATTCATGGAAGATGGTTCAGGAAAACAAGAAATGGTACAGTGAGTTCAGCCAATTTCTTTCATGAACAAATATGCAAAACCATCCTGGGAACGTGCATTTCCAATATCCCACTGGAAGGTTAACGAAAGGTTTGCTTAATGGACAAAAGCGAGAGGGCAGCAGACACAGAGCTGCCAAAATTACCGCTCCTTGCAGGAAGAGCTGTAAGCAAAGCCATTTCTACAGCAAATGGTGACAGCTCTATGCTTACAACCTGCAAAGTAAACTCAACAGACCTGTGTTAAATATAGAGAGTGGGGTTCTGGTCAATACCAGCCTTTAGAAACACAACAACTGAGGAAGCAATGCTACAGGCAGAACTTCATAATGAGAGAGTATTCACTGCCCCAAGTTGTGTCTCCACACAAACTGGCAGTTTTCATCTGAAGTGAGAATCACCAGAACCCAAAAAATGGTTTGAGAATAAAATCATTTACA
>WHYT01015992.1:338828-350462 GCA_009806455.1 Tetrax tetrax
AGGCTGGATGGGGCTCTGAGCAACCTGATCTAGTCAGGGAGGTCCCTGCTTCTTGCAGGGGGGTTGGACTAGATGACCTTTGAAGGTCCCTTCCAACTCTAACCATTCTATGATTCTATGATTGATACATTCACACCAACTCCCTTTACATGCTGTTTTCTTTGTTTCACAGCCATGTTTCTTCCTTGTTTTATGTCCCCAAGGTGACTTCAAGGACACTGATACATGCTTGTAGACACATATCACTCCATGGTGAAATATTTGTGACCGTTCTCTTCTAAAAATGTTCCCACTTCTTTTCACATATTTCTCTTAAGAAATACTTTAAATTCATTGAGATTAAAGCAAAACCACAGGAGGTTTTCTTTTAAACAGTGCCAAAGTGCTATTTTTCATTATTTCAATAATGTTTTCTCCACATTCTTTGAACTTGAACCAATTCCTTCATAACTTAACAGGGATATACAACTGGAATGCATTGGCTATATAATGACATTAATAAACTAATCAAACTTCATCTGGAAACCAGTTAGGTTTCCTGGCTGTCCTATTTCTTTTGCAAGGTGGTTATTAGGTTGCAAATGTTATTTACTAGGACATTTTCTGTTTCCAATATAAAAAGTATATTTTTAACCACATATATCCATCTGCGTCAGTCTGCAAAACTATTCTGACCAAAAGTCTTTCTAAGAAAAAGTACTGCTGCCTGTATGTGGGTATATAAGCTTAGGTTCCTGTTTTCAAAAAATCTTGGCTGCAATCTGAACCAATTATCTTGGAAGATAATGGAAGTTTTTCCAATTATTTATTGGGAGAATACATAAAAATGTAAGATTCTTATTAACATTACAAAAGAGGTTTATTATCATTTTCTGTTCTCTCAAATGGAGGTCACTCCACAGTAAACATAAAGCTCGTTCCTTTCTGTCAACTAGCCATGACAGCAGGTGTCCCTGCCTGAGTAGAGGGATTGGGCCAGATGACCTCCAGAGGTCCCTCCTAACCTAAACCCTTCTGTGATACCCTGATTCTGTATATTGAAGGCTTCACAAAACTTTTGAAGAGTAATCTCCCATCCAAATCTAAGAACTAATCAAGAATTAATTCAGATAAAATGTTCTTTTAAAGTTTGACTGTGATCTATACCTTCAAAAGCTGTGCTGACTGACTATGGTCTGAAAGTTGATACAGTTTATTCACCAGAGTAGTTTTACTTTTTTTTTTTTTTACTTTTACCTAACTGTTTTACTTTATTTGTATTGACTGATTCTAAGTTCCTATTAATTCTGCCCAAAGAGATTTTAGAGTGTCTGTCCTTGGAGATATTCAGAATTTGACTGCATATGACCTTGAGATATAGAATCATAGAATCATAGGATGGTTAGAGGTGGAAGGGACCTTCAAAGGTCCTTTCTAGTCCAAGTCCCCTGCAAGGAGCAGAGACATCCCCAACTAGATCAGGTTGCTCAGAGCCTCATCCAACCTGGCCTTGAACGTTTCCAGGGATGGGGCATCCACCACCTCTCTGGGCAACTGTTCCAGTGTTCTACAACTTGCATTGTGAAAAGTTTTTTCCTAATATCCAATCTAAATCTACCTCCCTCTATTTTAAAACCACTACCCCATGTCCTGTCACAACAGGCCCTACTGAACACTCTCTCCCCATCTTTCTTGTAGGCCTCCTTGAGGGGCAAGACCACTGGAAGGCCGCTATCAGGTCTCCCCAAAGCCTCCTCTTCTCCAGGCTGAACAGCCCCAACTCTCTCAGCCTGTCCTCACAGGAGAGGTGCTCCAGCCCTCTTATCATCTTCGTGGCCCTCCTCTGGACCCTCTCCAACTGGTCCATATGTGATAAAACTTTGAAGTTGTAACTAATTTTGAGGATGCTTTGAACAGGGATTTGGACCAAATGACCAACACAGACCCTGTCGAGTTTTCTATCTTTTAATATTTTGTTTGTTTGGGTTTTTTTCCTTCACTTTACACTGGAAGTTAAGCTGATATTAGAAATAAAAATGTGACTGTTTATGTACATTCCTCTCTCAACTAATAATTCACAAAAAAGCCTTAGATATTTGTCTTCTCAGCAAAATAATTAGTTTTACAATGCTACCCACTTACCAATGCTACCAAAATACACTCATATGTCTTAATTAAGGTCTCACACTTTCACAATAAACTTACTGTTGTTCTACTCTTTATTTCATAACAGAAATAATTAATGAATCAGTGTAACTACTGACTGTAATCCATTAATATTTATTAAGAGATGAGGATATAGATAACCATTGAGCAATTTCCACTTTTTTAGGTATGTCCTTTTTATTGAAAATCCTTTTTAATCCTAATAAACTGGAAAATGTGGTATTTTATGGCATAGTATATCAAAGCCACCTGTGTAATTACTGGTCCATGTTCTTTCCAGAAACTAATTGATCCAAAGAACAAATGGTGGAATAATTAGAAAGTAATTACAGCTTTCTTCCTTTACAGGAAAGTACACACCAATCTGTCTTGAAATGGTATGAAAGAGCTGTGGGAGTTCTCCGCTTTAGTTCAGGTGCATAAACCCTAGATTAGACAGGAATTCTTGGAGTGTATCTGTTTTCTGCTCTGTTCTTGTCTTTCCCTTATGTCAGAATAGGAAGAAGGAAGACAGCATAGTTCTCAGCTGGTGTAATCAGCTGAGAATTCCCCTTATACATGAGATTGTAGTCAGACGAAGAAATATGTTGGAAAGGCAGAAGAAAACCAAATTCCTTGCTGGCTCCTTCTTTACGATGATATAGTTTTAAGTCATCAAAGAAACTACATTTTAATGATTAAATGCATCCATTTTTGATATTCAGTCACTGAGGTGTGAACATATTTCCAGGCAGTCTGTTTATGTCCAAAAACACGAGCATTGCAACAAAATATGCAATATCCACACCAAGTCACTTTTACACTTGGTTCTTCAACACAAAATCATGAGGAAATTTTCTGACTGAAACATTAATTAAAATGCTTTTCTAACCACTCTAAAAGACAACCCTGAATAAATTAGAGGATATAGTGATTTGAAAAAGACCGTAAAAGTCCATTTGTGTGCTTGTGTATGCCTGGGAGGGGAAAGGGTCAAACCAATTTGAAATGTGTAGAGCATGAAGTTCTAAATTATACAAGCTTCACAAAACATAAAAGCTATGTAGTCTGAATGTGTACACCTGCTGAAAGCAGGTGGGAAAGAGATAAAAATGTTGCTTCGCTTTTTTCCTTGCAGAATTTTCAATGCTTTTAAAATCCTCCTAGTCTTTTGAGCTATTTCAGAGTTAACAAATGCAGTCTAGAGAAAAGGATGGGGAACTCTAATACCCTGGAGAAGCAAAAAGGATCCATCCTTTTCATATAAATCATAACTTATTATGTCAGCAGTTTCTGGATTTTTTTTTTTGACAAGTTCTAATAATTTTCTCATTTTTCTATTGGAAGAAGAGTTAGTTTCTCTGACAGGAGTATGGTCAGCTGCCTAGCAAAACTTATTTTCTTTTTACTTCCATTTCAGGAACACCCAGAATTTATTAACACAAATTCAGTGAAATTACCTGTCATATGAACTATGCTGGTATTTCTCCTGTCCCCACTCCCCACACGAAGCAATGTGTTGTTATTTATAAACGCTTATATTGCAGGACTGCCCGGGGAAACAGCCCCATAAGATCAGGATAAGAAAGGAGGGACACAACATACTCTTTTGTTTCTCAATGTTGGTATTCAGGGCCAAAATAAATCTTATCCGCCTCCTTTAACTGCTTACAATTAAATCAGGTCTAATTTCTAAATGCCTTTCTACAGATAAATACTATATTTTAAAAGGCTTGTGATCAGGAGAAAGTAGGACTGAGGTTGTCCATTTTCCCATGGTGTAATGCAGTGTGGGAAGAAACCATGGGACTGCTTCTCTGTGCTGCAGCTATATTTTCCCCTTCTGCAACCTAGCTGTAGGTGGCACTGCTTTGAGCTCCAGTTGGTCTCAATTCTAGGATGTGCGACAGCTTTACAATAATGTCACCATTACAGATGGGTGTCACCCTTGCTGTTATCCATGCTGGTTGACTACTAGATATGGACAATAGGATGTATGCTACATGGTGGCTACTTGATCACCTACCCAGTCACCCTCAGAAATGGCAGCTCTAAATGGAGTTCACAGCAGGGTCAAAGGCTGATATCTCAAATTCTTAAGATGCAAGGGCTTGCCAACAGGACAGGAGTTTTTCCTTGTGCTTTTACTGGCCTTTTATATGGGAGGACTCTGCAACTACTGGAAAATGTCTTGTCTTCTTCTGGCACCAGCATGGGGCCTGCTCCTGGAGGTACTTTCCAGGAGTTGATTGCTTGGACATGAAAATATGCTAGAGAAATCAAAGCAGACAGCATTGCCTTGTGACAAAATTGCCCACTGATAGGAGTCCCTCAGACACTATGAAGTAAACTTCAGTAGGGAATGACTTTTGTGTGAAATAGCTGAGATATCAAGAACTGAACATTTCTTTCTTTGATATAAAAGAGATGTGCCTCTTGCCTGCTGAAGACAGAATTTTGTTAGGCTGCCTTTGGTAGATAAATAAACACTCTGTAAGGATTTTCTAACAGATGAGATAAAGGAACTGAAGTTTTAATAGTATTTGACCTCTGTAAATTGTGACTCCTACAAATAACTCAGAGATTCTTTCTACTTTCTGCTAAAATAACATCTTTTCTTTTTACTTCATATTTAAACCTGGCATATACTTTTGTCATATTCATTTTGTAGACAGAAATATGTTTGCATTGGAAGGGGTAACAGGCATTATTTGTTTCCTAAACCACTGCCTTCATAACAAAAATTCCCTGAAGGTGAGAAAGGACGCAACTGGCAGAAGTTATCATTCACAAGGGCAAGAGGAACCGAAAATTTGAGGAACAATAAAACTTCTGTGGCCCTTTCAAGACTTTTGGCCTTAGGAATTCTGCAGTCTCTGGATGATATGGTTTTAAATAGGGAAAATATTGGCCATATATTTAATAGAAATGTAATAAAATTGATGATCAAAAGATGCATTATTATTGCTTATTAATATATTTAAGGTATTAATCAATTAAGTAATGTTTCAGTGGTCATTAAGTATACTTTTTTTTTAGATTATGACCTACTGTATCTTCTCTGCATCACTGTTAAGACAAGAATTTCAGAACAGATTTCCTGATGAAATCAGAGATCCATATAGGTAAGTGTCCTGTCTCTGGCAGTCACCATTTGCAGGTGCTTAACGAAAAGGACAAGAACAGGACAATTATACACTGACACTTTCTGTGGTGTGCCATTGCAGCTTTCAGCAATCTACAGTTTAGGGAATTCCAGAGCCAGAGACTGCATTTGCATCAATGTACTTAATGTCTCTAGTGGACTTTTCTGCCAGGAATTTGTTTCAAAATTTACTTTCTGAGCCCACTTGTAATCTGGCCTCTGCAACACCTTGTGGCAATGAGTTACTTCATTTAATTACACTCTATATGATAATTTCACTGAGTGTTCTTAGTTCTTCCATCATGAGAAACTATAAGAAGTCATAGAAAATTGCCGTGCTAGTCATCTATTCAATATCTTCTCTTTTTGACACTGAAGACTCCTAATTTAGTTTTTCTCATGCATAATCTACTGCACACCTCTGGTCATCCTTGTAGCCTTTCTCAGTCCATTTTTAAGTTCTATGCTATTTTGTAGATGAAATAATAGCTGGAAGCACTGAAGCTGTAAGTAAACAATGTTTCATCTGTGACCTGACAATGGAAGGAATTATTCTAAATTCTTTTCCTAATACTTTTTACTTTTTATTTCCGTCGTGGATTGCTATCAAGAATTGACCTGACATTTTAAAATCCTTCTATAAAGACTCCGTATTCTGTTCATTGGATAGCAATTGTCAATTTATAATACACCATGGTGTATATACAGTTCTTTTATTCCAGATATTTTTCTTTGTGTTTAACAATTTCAACTCTGCCATTTTTGCCATTTTGCTTTTTTTTTTCCCTATTTACACAGTGTTATGAGAACATTCTACAATGCTTCTCAGAAGTTTCATTTCTTCACTACTCTAGTTATTTTTATGTTGCCTACAAACTTTGTGGCCTTTGTAGTCAGTGTCTTTTTCAAAAATATGATTTGTTAATCATAGTACAGGTTCTAACACAAATCTCTACAAGCCTCCTCTGGTACTCCCCAAAGCCAAGAATGTCAATTTTTCATTCTTTACCTTATTGACACAGTCGTCACCAAAACTGGCTGGTGTGATACAAACCTTATTTCTACTTTTTAATGTTTTGGGTTTTTTTTCAGTGGCTAAATAATTGCACAGTAAGCTATCCTTGCAGAATCTGTTTTAAATTATAGTACAAAATTCCAGGGAACAAATGAACACAATAAATTTTTAACAAGTTCTGAATTAGTTCTAACTTATTGAAGGTAAACATCAGATTTGATCAGTCATAAAATAAGTCTGAATGAAGTTTTAAAATATATGTGCTTTCCTTTGGATCTATGCCTGGCAAGTATGAAGTATATGTTATTGTTCTCTTTAATCAGACAGAAATCATTACTTGAATCTATAGCATGTAATTTTGTGCAGGTAGCTGAGTAGTATTTTAAGATTAATGATGGAGAAAAGAAGTTGACAGTTTTAGGTCCTAATGTCTTGGGTTTATAAGGTATTATGACATGCTTAATTTGGAGAATAACTTTTTTATATATGTATGCATGCACATTTTATCTCTTGGAAACGACAAATATTCCATGTCCACCTGCAATAGATGTTTATTATACCTGTTCTTGCAGCTTCAAATAAACAACACTCCATAATAGCCCCACAGAGGCTGATCTGGGATTCAGGTATCAATCCTTTTGAAATTCCTTCTTCTAAATCTGGCCTAACACTTATTTTGTGCAAGTAAGCTGATCAATTGTCTTATCTACAAAAGACTTAAATATAACTGATCAATATTGTCTTTATAAAAACCTTCCTAAAAAGAAAGATCTTTTTGTTCCTCTTTCAAGCTTTCTTAATTAAAAAAATCCCGTTTGTTTTTCTCCTTACATTGAATTTTCCAATTTTCTATCTTTTCTTAAACCAAACACAGTTCAAGCGTAGCTGAAATGTCTCCATTTTTTTTTCACAAAGATTATTTCACAGGTCTTACTCCTGTTTGCGTTCACATGTCTGCGTATTGTTAACAGCAGAATGCAATTTTTACTCGTTGAGCATGATTCTCACATGCTGAATGCTGAATACTCTAACCTAGGTTGTTTAGGTGCCTGTACTATTAGTTGGCATTCATCACATGGCAAAAATGAGAGGTGGCATAACACTATATGAAAGTGAAAATGCTCGTTTATCATTCCAAATTGAGTGTAGATCAACTGCTAATATTGGAAGAACTGAAAGAAACAGACTAGCTGTGCTTTAAAAATTCATCTCAGTCTGTTCTATACATTGAAAGAAACCACAGAATTTGTTTAACCTTTTCTGCACACCGCATTAATTGTATTTTTTTATATAATTATTTTGAGGTAAATTGCAATTTTTTTTTTTTTTTTTTTTTTTTTTTTTTTTTAATGTGAATGACATTTACAAGTAGCCTAACATAAACCTGCTGTGATAGACAAGTTGAGAGGTCATCAATATTTGTACAATGAAAGCTGGGTGCACATTGGGAATGAAAAGACATAATCACCTTGCTGGTGAAGTAAAGAGGCCTGGTGAAAAGCTAAAGTAAGATGTTAACTTCTAGACCCTGTAGTGAGCAAGTAGATACCTACCTTCTGCTGATGAAGTAATCTGTTGAGGGAATGAGCTGCTACTCAGAAACAAGTGCATTTCTCCACTCAATACTTACAGGAGGCTTATAAGAAAGATAGGGACAAACTTTTTACCAGGTCCTGCTGTGATAGGATGAAGGGTAATGATTTTATACTAGAAGAAGGTAGATTTAGATTAGGCATAAGGAAAAAAATTTTTACAATAAGTGTGGTGGAACATGGGAACAGATTGCCCAGAGAGGTGGTAGATGCTCCATCCCATTCAAGGGCAGGTTGGACAGGGCTCTGAGCAACCTGATCTGAGTGGAGATGTCCCTGCTCTTTCCAGGGGGATTGGTCTAGATGACCTTTAAAGGTCCCTTCCAACGCAAACTATTCCATGATTCTATTATTCTATCTGACATTCAGCAATATCTCTTCCCTCCTGTTCTGTCATCTCTCCTTTTGCATTGTGGTATTGAATGTAGATTGCCATGGATAAACATGGATTACACTGAACATTCATCCATTTCAGAGAGCAGAATTCAGAGCTTTGATGTAGGTTTCAGCTGGCAAGGTAATAAGATCACAGGAGCAGTATAAGTTTTGCACTTTGAAAAATAATTAGCTCGCTGCAAAACAATAAAATTAACTGAAATGTTGATTTGAGTAGGCTTGATCTGTAATCTCAGATCTATCCACAAAGGCCCTACCAATATGAGAAAAAGTTTAGTATTTCAAATTTGTAATGATAAGTAATCTCTATCTTGAATGTTGTAATCAATGTTTTCTTCAAAATAAAATTGATTTTCAGTCAAGCAGATGAAGGGAGGTCACTTTGTGCTGTCTCAAATTCTGCCTAACTCATTATTACTTACACAGTGGCCTCTGGAAGAGATTTTTAATTTTTTGATAGTTTTACATAGTCATCTGACAGCAAATTTTTCTTACTAAGCAATTTTGACATAATGCAGATGGAAGCAATAAGAAAAGTTTTTCAGAAATACGGCTGACAGTTCATCTTCTCCAACTCCATACTCACTTACACGTTACTGAACGCATTATGTACTACAAGGAGTGTAACCAAGAGAGAGAAAGTAGAATCTCAATGAAACATACAAATCAATAGGAAATTCAAACAGCCTTTAAGAAGATTTGAATCACAGATCTGTCTGCAGATGGAGGTCTGATAATTTGACTAAAAATAAAATGAACCCTGTCTCTGCATTTTTGTTTTGTTATTCACCAGATGCTACCATTTCCATCTCCATGAACTACTCAACTGCAGCACTTTCAACTAGCATATGAATAACACTTTTGCTTAGATATCTTTCTTTTGCAGTCTGTATAGCTCATGAGCACTTTTTGAATCTCAAAACTTAGATTAAAAAATCTCTACAGTTGTGTATTCCAGAAAAGGAATGGATTAAAAATATTTGCAAAATTTCACCGTTTTTTCCCTACTTGCCTTTTAGCTGTTGCAGAATTTTCCCTGTAAAACCCTGTATAGATATTGATGATTTTGCTTGAACCATATGATGGACTGACAAACACAGGTGAGAAAGGTGATAAGATCAATTAATAAATATTCCTGTAACTTAGCTAAGAATTTCTTTCAATAGCCTTTTTTTTTTGGTGGGAAATATATATATATATATATTTTATATTAAAGTTAACAAGAACTAATGAATTTTACTGGGAAGCTTTCTCAAATCTAAGAAGAAATTTCTGCGCATAGCCCAGTCAGTGCTGTTGGACACCAGATTCCCATTTTAAATTCTGCTTTTTATGACCCATAACCAAATCTTAAAGCTGATCTCCCAGATCTCCTTCCAGACCTTAAGGGAGTGCTGCCTTTACAATGGTTGTTCTGATTTGAATCACTCTCCCTGTTTCTGTTGCTTCATGTTTTACAAATTTTGTTCTTTCTTCCAAAGCACCATTTTTATTGGATAAACGACTTTTTTTTTTCACTTAGCCCCAGGGAGTGTAATAGTCAAAAGCAGAATATAGATGCATAGTTGCAGTGAGTGGAGGCATGTCTCCTAGTGATTACAATAAAGGCAAAAGTGTATGTTTGTGGCTTTCTGACATAACTCTTATTTTGTTAGTTCTCAGGGTAACCCACTATGTCGAACTCTCTGTTCTTTGAGAATGGCAAGGAAAAACTGCTGATATTCTGTTCCTTAGGATGAGTCTAAAATGATATATTTTTGCAGAATTTAGCAAGGTAAAATAGGAATTTATACCATCCATAATCTGATACACTAAAAGACATTACACTAATGGCATCCGTTTGAATAGCTGTAACAGGTTAAATTTGAAAGGAACATGTGAATACCCAACAGTGAAGTGCTTAGTAATCTGAGCAGAAAATAGCATTTATACAGGGTCTAGCTTTCGTATGAGGATCTCCCAGTATCACGTGTGTGTCCATACTCATTTCAACTTTACTGAGAGCAGCTAATCAGATGTTGATCTTCTACAGCTTAAGGACGCAATTTAAAAAAAAAAACATTAACTGCTCACACAACTTATGCACATCTATTCACAGGTCACCCCGTAGCTCTGTATGTAAAGAAACATTAGTAGTATTTTGCTCTTCAAATACAATTTCAGAGGGGGTCCTAACATGTGCTGAACTTTCTCTGATACAATGGATCGCACTGTGGATAAACAGCACTTACAGCTTATAGCAAGCTCTCTTCCATATAGTAGTAGATACTTATGAAAAACTGTGGGAGCTATAAAAGCACAAAATGGAAGTTACATAGCCTTAGAAACCAAAATTACCATGACTTAAAATGTTCTAATACAAATTGTAATATTAAGTTTCTGACTGCATTTGGTAGTTTTCATTTAACAGTTTCTTTTCCAGTTTCCTTTCCCTGAGAATCTTCCTATTGAAACAAATGTTTTGCAGGATCTGACTTTACTTTGGAATAATATTTTATGTCAATAATACACTTATTTTAAGTATCTTAAGTCATTTATCTTATACACCTCAGTACAACACACATAGCAGTGTTTGCCAATGCGTGTATATAACAGGAATTCTTCTAAACTACCTAAAGTTGAAATCCAACTGACAGCTCTAAACCAGATCTTGAATGAGCTGCTGAAAATAATTTTCTGACCTGCCTTGTTCAGAATCAATCTGTTCACAATTTCACAGTGTAATCAAATCAACATGAAGAGAAAAAGGCATGCAGGAAGTATGAGTACAAAAAAGAAATTTAAAATCTAATGTATAACTGTTTACTATGGCACACTTGAAAATAAAAGTGTCAAATGAATGTGACATGGAGCTCCCATTGTACTTAATGGAATTTTTAAGGAGAAGAAGTGAACACCAGTTCATGGCTCTATTTAATCTTGTTTTTTCCAGACTCATTGTATAAAATGATCCACAAGGTGTCAATAATAAAAAAAAAAGTCAAAGCTGCTTCTAAGGACACAGTTGAAGCAATAACCAGAATTAACTGAATAAATTAAATGCATTAATTTATTATTTCATGTGCAGACAATGCATGCGTGGTTCCTTCAAGGTTAATCAGTTTATTTATCTGAAGAGATCATAAGGGAATTGTGAATACCAGATGCTGGTGTTGAATCATAGAATCATAGAATCATAGAATGGTTAGAGTTGGAAGGGACCTTCAAAGGTCATCTAGTCCAACCCCCCTGCAAGAAACAGGGACCTCCCTGACTAGATCAGGTTGCTCAGAGCCCCATCCAGCCTGGCCTTGAACGTTTCCAGGGATGGGGCATCCACCACCTCTCTGGGCAACCTGTTCCAGTGCTCTACAACTCTCATT
>WHYT01015992.1:351993-362720 GCA_009806455.1 Tetrax tetrax
TTGTGCCTGGGATTGCCACGACCCAGATGCAGGACCTTGCACTTGGCCTGGTTGAACTTCATGAGGTTGGCACGGGCCCACCTCTCCAGCCTGTCCAGGTCCCTCTGGATGGCATCCCTCCCTTCCAGCGTGTCGACGGCACCACATAGCTTGGTGTCATCGGCGAACTTGCTGAGGGTGCACTCTATCTATGTTTGTTATTGGTGAATCAACAGAAGTCACTGGATTTGTAAGCAATTTAGATCTCATCTTTGTGATAAAATGACAACATTATTGACACGTGTAGACACACCCTATCTTTGCAATTTTATTACTCAGGGAAAATTGTTAAATATAATTATCAGAAATAATTGATTTATAACTATTAATTTAAATTATGGAACTGTATAGAACTGCTCATTATTAAATTTGCCTGACCCTGTTTATTATAACTCTTCGTGTTCAGTTGCTGTTCCTTTTGGCAATTTTAAATAGTGCATTGAAATTTTGCATGCTGGATGTTTCTGCCAGAGTGCTTAAATGACGTTCGCTGAGGTTGTAGTCGTGATTGAAAACTTACACAGAAATGGTTTCTTCACTTCTGAGAAAGAAGATAGGAAATACACTTATGTTTAGCAGTGTTACAAATAAAGTTGATGAATTTTGATCTGAAGAGTCTGAGCTTCCCATTTTTGGGTACAGGGATTTTAATCTTGGATAGGGCTTGATCTGGGAGGAGGGCACGTGCCAGTTTGTCTTCTACTGTTCTGGAAACATTGGTCCAAATCTGGGCACCAGGGCTCCTCTCATGCCAGCAGCTTAAACTGTGCCAGGGGACATTATCCAGTACTGGAATTTAATAATTTAATCTCAAAACAGAACAGCCTCTATCATGATTTTGGCTTGTGTCAACTAGCACAGGATAGGCACCGTGTCTGAAGGCATTTTGCATGCTGCTGCTCTGTTTTGGAGGGTGATACAGTTTAGCGTCTTGAACACAGCTGCTTCCATTCCAGTTTGGCCTCTGCACTACAATGTTCTTCATCAAGTTTAACATATTTTTAGCCGTTATCAAGTGCAGTTTATGAATGCTTGTACAGTTTTACAGCTAAATAGCAAAAAAAAAAAAAAAAAATAAAAAATCAGATATCACTAATAAAACTCAAGCTATTCAAATCTCCTGTAATAGACAAGGTTTCTGCGTGTGACTGGATCGCACATCTGCCATCTCACAGAGCAGTTAGGCATGCCTATGGCTAGGGTGTAAAACTGGATTTTCATGTGACACCTATTAACAGGGGGCTTATCTCTGCTGTCATCTCAGTAATCCCCCTGGATGACGCACATGTTGCTTAAAATGGGAGGCAGTCTTACTGAAATGACAAGATGACAAAAGCTAGATTTCAATTACTCTCAGGGGGAGATTAGACAAATATTGCAAGTCAAGCATCTGAAAAATAAAGAGTGCAAATGCAAAACTTTTCACTGAAGTGACTTGCCGAGCAACTAGTAGTATTCTGTCACTCTGACCACAAAGCTATACTTTTTTTCTCCTGTCCTTTCAGGTTTTTTTCTTTTTTTTTTTTTTTTTACTTTCTGCAGTTTGCAGCCAATTAGA
Organism: Tetrax tetrax; assembly: GCA_009806455.1. Lineage (NCBI taxonomy): Eukaryota > Metazoa > Chordata > Aves > Otidiformes > Otididae > Tetrax > Tetrax tetrax. The sequence continues at coordinate 353,591 of WHYT01015992.1, forward strand.
AACCATATACCTCTTTCTTGGCAACACCAACCTCATTTTAGTAACTGTATCTTGCAAGAAAACCTCCTGGTGCTAAAGGATTTATTTAAAAAAAAAAAAAATTTCAAGGAACTGGCTTGAATCCTTGTTTTTGTTTCTTCGTGTGTATGTTCACTTAGTTCACATTTCAATTTCTTCTACTTTTCTCTACATCGTTTTTAGTAAGCTTAATTGTTCATACAATTGGTTGTCTACTGTTACAGTTTCTTTTAATGATTTTGGCAAACGTTGATATATTCTGGACTGATAAAAGATATATTTGTACTGATGGGAAACATTCATAACAGTTAATGTGGGTCATGAAAATAAGTTATGGAAGCAAGCAAGACATTTTTATTATCTTGGCTAAACATTTTTAGATTATCATTAGTACATAGAGATTTGCTACTTCCTGAACTGAAGTTTAGGGTTTTTAAAAGTTGTTTCCTGTCCTTTCTTCCTCCCTTCTTGTCTTTTTGAAGCTTTAAATGCTTGACATAACCTGCAATATATTTAGTTGTACAAAATTAATTCATTTTCTCACCTCAGTGAGAGGTGGAAATATACGCTGATCAACTATAATTGTGAAAAGTCATCCATTAATTAGCACAATGTTTCCAAATCTCTTATTGCCACTCTGAAACCCTCATTTTTCTTACATTTTGTGATGAAATCACACCCACAATGCTCAATCGGGTGGTAATTCCAATTTAGGAGGAAAAGGTGTGTTGATTAAAAATATTCTTGTGGGAACTGGAGATGTTTTGGACAATGACACAGGCCCTGATTTCAGGAGATAAATGTGTGGTCCAGTGCAGTAAAAACACTACCAATGGAAAATGTTCTGTTTCACTTCTATTAGCTGGCACCATACTTCATGTACCATCAAAACCAATAACAAACTAATTATTTTAGAAATCAAGCATGCAAGCATTCTCACACTCTGTATTCTATTCTGGCATCACCCCAACTGCTAGAGAAAATATGTACCAGCAGAATCATAGAAATTATTAGAGATATGCAATTTTGCAGTGCTTTTTCAAATCCTAACATTGATTACTGTTTTCACCCCAGGCAGAATAAGCCCTGAAAAAAATTACTTTGAAATATTATTTTGAATGCATTTTTTGAAAAATTACCTTGAAATATTTGAAACAAATAGAAAGCTATTAATCTATTTCTATTTTCCATTTTAAAACTAATAAGATAAAAATGGCTAGAAAACCAAATTCCCTTTAGTGCATGCATACTGGTTTCTTTTGTTCAGTGTTCTGGTTTTGTTTGGTGAGGGGATGCCTCAGGTGGCAGCTTCTGTAGGAAACTGCTAGAAGTTGCTCCCCTTTGTTCAGTGGCCTCGGCCGGGCCTAGGGCAGACCTGATGCCAGAGCAGTTTCACGAAGGACTGTGGCCCATGGGAGGGACCCCATGATGGAGCAGATGAGGAATGCGAGGAGTTCTTCCTCCCACAATGAAGTAGCGGCATAAAACAATGCGTGATGAACTGACGGCAACCCCCATTCCCTCTTTCCCCCCGCTGTGCCACTCAGGGGGGGAAGGTAGTAGAGATAATGTTAAGGCCGAGAAGAGGGAGGGGTGTGGGGGAGATTATCTTGTTCTCTGTCTCAATCTCCTGCTAGTTTTAGAAATAAATGAATAGTTTTCCCCAGGTTGAGTCTGTTTTGCCCGTGACAGTAACTTTAAGGATTTCTCCCTGTCCTTATCTCAAACCTCGAGCCATTTTTCTTATATCATCTCCCCCTATTCTCTTGGGGGATGGGGGGAGTGAGAGAGAAACTGTGTAGTCTGGTCCCGATCAGGGCTGAACTACGACATTCAGTCTGATCTGGACCAACATTCTCTAACACTAGGGACCAATTGCATGTCATAAACTGTTGATAACGAAAGAATCATTCGCACTAACAATGTATGTAAAATGATTCTTAATGTATTATTGTGAAATTAATATATTATTGGTTTATATATTTATTATTTTTCTATTCACATTTCATCTCTCAATAGACTCTTATTTTTTACACATTCGTCCATTTTTAAATATTCAAAATATCCTCTAATAACATTGTACCCAACTCTGAACTTGCTGGAAGAAAAAAAAACAAACCAAAAACTTGGGACTGAATTATTGGACAAGAGGACATAGAACAAAAATTACTTCTCCAAGTAGTCTATCAAAATAAATCCTTACTATATCCACAGACATACTATGAATATACCTACCATTGCCATTGTCTTGACAGAATCTAGGTCCCAGTAAGCACTAAGGGCTGGCCAAAGAAGTTTGGCATAGAGGCCACCTGTATCCTCTCGTGTAGTTATTTAAACTTCACCACCTAAAGAATGGTTATGATCTAGGCTTCTAGCATATACTTCAAATATCTTCCATTGTATAATCTTTCTTACAAACAGTATTAGAAACATGGGAAAGGTTTGAGTTAAAAAAAAAAAAAACAAAAACGGCTTTTACTTTAGAGAAGATAATGGTAGCTCTGCATCTGGAGCATATATAAGCACAGGTACAATATTTCATGTGTGTGTGTGTATGCACACGATAACAGTTGAATTTGAAATGAATTCTCCCCTATTAACTAGTGGGGGCTTTTCACTTGTCCTGACTGTAGTAATAGATTTCTGTTATATGGCAGAGAAGGTGATTCTGTATTTGTGTTTGTTCTGGTTCTTACACTTTTCATAGAATCATAGAATGGTTAGGGTTGGAAGGGACCTTCAAAGGTTATCTAGTCCAACCACCCTGCAAGAAGCAGGGTCATCTCCAACCAGATCAGGTTGCTCACAGCCTCATCCAACCTGGCCTTGAATGTTTCCAAGGATGGGGCATCCACCACCTCTCCTCTTCCAGTGTTCCACTACCCTCATTGGAATTTTTTTTTCCTTATATCTAGTCTGAATCTGCTTCTTTCTATTTTAAAACCATTATCCCTTGTCCTATTACAGCAGGCCCTGCTAAAGAGTTTCTCCCCATCTTTCCTCTAGGCTCCTGCCCTTGTTTTGGCAGGGATGAAGTTAATTTTTCTCTCAGTAGCCAGTGTGTTTTGGATTTTGTATGTGAAGTGTTGATAAAAACTCTCTGATGATATGAGTTGTTGTTAATGAGACCAAGGACACTGTCTGGCTTTCCAAGTCTCATTAATGTGCAGATGCAGGAAGCTGGGTGAAAGACAGACAGAATAATTGACCCAAATTGGCCAAAGAGAGTATTCCATGCCATAAACGTCATGCTCAGTATGTAAGTGGTGATTGCTCATGGGAGAGGGCATCCATTCGGGCATCATTGGCATCCATATTCCACCTTCTCATCTCTCTTGCTTGCTGGCATTGTTCCCTCTACCTTGCTGGCTCGCTTTCGCTCCTTTGCTTGCTGCTCGATTTTCTTTTCTGTGGTCGCTGCTCGGGACAGCCTGTATCAGTCATCCAGACATCGGGTGGTGAGAAAATCTTACATTGTTCATTTTTTATATATTAATATCCTTATATTCTGTTATTTTTGTAGTTTTCATTTGCTATTTTAGTAAACTGTTTTTATCTCAACCCATGAGTTTTCCTTTCCTCCCAATTTCTCTCACCCATCCCACTGGGTAGGAGGAGGGTGAGAAACTGGTGACTCGGGCTAAAGCACCACTGCCCCCTTTAAGTACTGAAAGGCTGCAATAAGTTCTCCCTGGAGTGTTCTCTTTTCCAGACTAAACAGCCCCAACTCTCCCAGCCTGTCCTCATAGAAGGGGTGCTCCAGTCCTCCAATCATCTTTGTGGTCTATCAATAATTTTGCCCTGAATTTGGCGTCCTGGACAAGAGATTCACCTCAAGAAATCCTCCTATCACTTCCCATAGCAAAAAATATAGTTCTATTATCGCTGCAAGCTATTCAAGTGCAGGCATGAGTGAAATTTTCCTGACAAACACTTTTAGAGGGACTTTGTAATGTACCAAAAGGCAGCTATTCTCATCAAACAGTATAGAACAGCCTTTACTGAGGATTTAATTTCTTGTCCCCTGCCCATACCCCACAAGTCCTGTCCCAATGTTATCTAGGTGTTGCAACCAAGAAGCCATGTGCAGGCTAAGCTGTCCTGTTAGATTCAGGCATGAGGCTGAATTTATTAGCTTATGCAGATTTCTCCATGCATGAACTCCTACACTGCCCTGGCATATCAGATAACTGGTGAAAAGGAAAGGTCTGAAACACGGACACATTTTACTTGCTCTTCACACTGTTACTGTGACTTTTGCCACAAATTGGAAGTACCTTTGAAATAAGTTACTGCCTACAGCTGCCTGCCTTCCCCTGTCACAGCTGGGTGGCTCACTTCATGGACTAGAGACAGCTGTAGTAAAGGTAGGGCTACGAGATATAAAAAGAAGTATTTGTTGCAAAGCAGCAATACATCTTTTTCCAGTTCTATCAAAAGATTCTGGAAATCGAAGGAAAAATCTATTGCCTTGAGCTGAATATACATCACCGGGTTTTATGGCCTCTGTGTTATTTCCTGCCCAGTTGTGTCTAATTAATGACAAAAGAATGTGTTTTATGATTATGATGATGCAAAGGTTCCCTGGTTTGCTCAAATTAGTAATAAAGTTGTGTCTGCTGAGAATGGAGAAAATGGATCAAATGACAAATGATCTCATTCAATATCACCTGAATTTGAATGATTTTGAATTAAACATTGGCAGTTAATGTATTTTAGAAAAGGAATACCTATTGTGCACAACCTACAGTATTTACTGTTATTGGATCTGATCCTGGTTACTGTCAGAGCAGTAAAATATACTCTGAGATGATATTAAATGGGGCATCTGATCATTTTTTTTGTAGAGCTGGGACTTTGTGCAGTAGGTTTGGGAGGGAAAACAAACAAAAAATATGACAGGAGAGAAAGGTTCTGCTAGACTGCTGCACTGACAAGTTCTCTGCAGACACCTGAGAGGCTGTAATTAGGTCTTACAGTGTGCAACAGTCCAGAGGGGACCCAAATTTGTGAGTGAAACTTAGGAGCTGTGTCCAAACACTTGTCTTACAGTGTTCTTGGAGGTAACTTAAAAGCAAAGATCCTTGTCTGCCATAGCAAAATCAGCCTCCCAAGAGTACTAGCTCCAGGAAGATCAGGACTGATGCTTTATTTTTTCTTGCTCAGCTCAGCTCCAGCTGAGCAGGGTGAAGTGTTACATAGCCTTAACAGTGGTTCACACCAGCCTCACTGGTTGAGCCAGCCCCAGACATCACTGAAGGCCACGTGGCAGATCTCAGATCTCATACTGCTGCTCTGGCACCACTTCCAGCACATCTGTGCTACCAGATGAGGTGTGTCGTTTTGTTGGTCAGGGATGAAATGACATGGAGTGCAGTCCAGCAATTTGTATTGCAGATGACCTGAGACAGAATAGAAAGAACTTAACCCTGGACCACTTAGATCTGAGGTCAGAGTCCTAACTCCCAGCCTTCTGAAAGTGAGACAGCTCTCTGGTTTTTTTTCCATTCACCTTTGCTATAATTAATAGCATGAGTATATTTTAACCTAGTTGAGAGAGACTATTTAAGCTAAATACTATCTTATTGCTTGCTCTGCTGAAGATCAGAAAAAAAAATTGTTATTCTCTCTCTCCTAAAAAAAAAAAAAAAATCCATAGTATACTGGCATTTCCAGTGACTAGTCTCTAGGATGACATAATAGCATTCCTCTTTCAAAATAAATATAAAGAACGTATTTATGTTTATTTATACCTAAGATGAACTGAGAGATTTGATTAAATTACTCCTATTCTCAAGCAATGGCATGAGGATAAGACAAATTATAAGATATGACATATGATAGTCTCTGAGCGAATGACACCAGAGTTATAATCTCCACAATTTGGACTTCAGATGAGACTGTGGTGTTGTAAATTATTAAAAATCACAGTAGTAAGATTCTTTTATTTTACTTGTTTGTTCTGTACTGGCCGCTTTGGAGCCTGATGCAAAATTACAAGCTTCATCAGCCTCCATTGAACAGCCATATATAATTCATAAAAAATTCCTTGTCAAAAAAAAAAAGCTCAGTGGTTAAGTGTATGGCAAATAATCATATGTGTTTACAAAGTATCATGCAGTAATGAAGTGATCATGCTCTGTTTCTTAGTGCTCAGAATAAGCAGTCAGATCAGGAGTTCATTACCTGAGCCACTTCACAGACTCATAGGCAGAAATCTTTGACAGGAATTTAGAATTAACTCAGTGGGAACAGCAGAAACAAGGGCTAGAAAGAGAAAAATTAAGGTGTTAAGAACTGTTGATAATATTAACCAATAAGGAGTGCAGCTTGATTATATTATCATGTTTATTAACCATATAAATAAAGATATTTGGAGTGTTAGCAATTTTAGATGGCAACTTGCTGATTTGTGTGTTCTGTGGTACCTAGCATGCAATATTATTCCTTTAACTTTACATTGTTACAGCAATATTGCCAATGCCAATTCCAGCCATTCCAAAGTAAAAGAAAAACAGTCTTCCCCCCTGATATTCTTAGACTGAATAAAACGTTGTGAGACTAAAAATAAACACAGGAGTCTTTTTTTTACCTGTCTTAAAACAAAAGAAACTACGTTTGCAAGCTTTTCTCCAAACCCATGAACTTTTTGCTCTTCCCTGAAGGTCAGATTATTTAGCAATCTAAAAGCAACAGCAGCGGAGGCTTTAACAGAAATGGCTTTCCTAACGATTAGCAATGTTGATATCACTAAGAGAGCTGCTAAATGCAGTCATCAATCTACTAATGACCAAGCTTTTTTTTTTTTTTTTTTTTTTTCTAATTACTTTTTATCCAATACGTAAAGGTAACATGTTCTCCTAGTCAGGAGAACACCAGGTTCCAACTAAACCTCCCAAATGCCCCTCTAGCCTGGACGTGTGAATGACTGCTGTGCTTTTGGAGACGAAGGTCCATATTTGGAGACTAAGACAATCAGACTAAGGTCCATATTTGATTTATTTCACTACTGATGGACATATAGGCTAATTTTCCATACGATAGCTCATCCTGGCTTATTTGTGAGAAAGTTTACGGTTCATTTCTGACCCTCTGCTCTTGGAGATGGTGCTCTGTCAGGTGCAAGGTGGATGAGCTGAGCCAAGAGCTTGCTTCCCAGCCAGCACCCATGGCTGCTTCCCAGCTTTTTAGCTCCAGCCTGCAATAGCAATAGATTTGAAACAAGCATTTAGATCCTAGCTGAGGGTGAGACCTCAGATGAGGTCTATTAAGCTGAGACCCATTGCTAGCTATTATGGTGTTTTTAAGTGTTTCTATATCAGAGCCAAACATTGATTAGATAGTTCATGCATATTTGCCCATATCAGACGATACCTCAGTTACATCAGAAGAAAAAAAAAAGTATTGGACTTTAGCCAAAAAAAATTCAGCTTTGGTACCTATAGTTACACAGTCTGGGTACATGTTGAGATGCTATCCACCTACAGCTTTTACTGGTGGCAGAGGACTTAAAAGCACTTGTTAACTTTAAAAATCAGACTAAAATTATTTAGGTGCTTTATCCTGGATTTAGGTGCTTGCCTTTGCTTTAGGATTACACATTAGCCTTTTCAAAGAGGGAATGAGAAAAATTCCATTTTTCCTACTACTAAAAAAAGCAGTTAATTAATAACTGGCTGTGAAGTAGAGGAAAGCCTCCTAGGCTAAAGTCCTGAAAGATTTGTGATGTTGTGTTAGCTATTTGTTCACTGCAAAGACTAGAGTACAAAGTCAGCTGAACAGTGAATGATATTATTCTTGAAATATATGGCAGAACTTCTTTGCTTTTTTTCTACTGGAAAGTACACTTAGCCCCAGACAACTGCAATTAGAGTTTGCAAAGACATACGGCTCACTTGGCATCTGATGGTCCTTTGTTTTGAGCCACAGCTGTGGTTCTAAGAAACAAATCCCACAACATCAGGCAAGTCCAAAGCTTCCATACATGGCTTCCCCTAGAGGCAGTTCTCTTGTTAAATATTCAATCACAAAGAGTTCATATTCTATCACAAATATGAGCATTAACAACTATGGTTACAGGAAGGAAGTTGCAGTGATGGCTTTTCCTTTATCAATTTTTTTTTCCTTGTCAAGACCTATATCTCAGCCTCCAATGGAGATAGTACTAGCTATTTTTCTTTTCCAGTCCTTCAAGTCACTGTTATGCAGCTCATTTAAGAACTCCTATGCCTTTCTGTACACTAGAGGTGTTAAGAGAATAACTGAAGTCCTGCAACTCTGAGATCTTTTGTTCTGATGCAAAATGATTTAGGATCCGTCTGCAGACTAAAATAATCTAGGTAAAGCCTGAATATTAGCTGACATAGCTTTATAGACATGGTTACTACCAGCTACCTATGATTATAATCCTGCTTCTCATCTTTTAGGCATGAGAGCAGGAAAACGTATTCCTTTCATATCTGCATCAGAGAGAAACTAGAACTCACATCATTCTTTCCCCCTTTTGGTCTTTGAAGTGGTTGTGCTACTCATCTGCCTTTTAGTCTTTCAGATGCCACAGAGGACACAAAAACATACTTTGCTGGAGAGAATCGTAAATATAATGACAACTTCATACAAAGATAGCAGCACATTTTAGAAGGACCTGTGAGAGCAGTAAAATCTTTTGAACAGGTGCACCGTCATTAGAAAGAAAAGAAAAAGCAAAAGGCAGGTGTTTTATTAATGATATGGTTTTGTATTTCTCCTTTGTAAAAATAATAGTATCTACAAGATACACTCCCATTCCCAGGAGAATATTAGGCAATTGTTCTCCTGTAGGGAGATGATTTTCATAATCTGAAATACTCTCTACATATGCACTTACTGATCATTTGCAGTAGTTCAAGAACATTGCTTGTATTGACTGATTTAATCCTTGCTTTGGTGGTGGCAAGGTCTCATATGGGTATAGCCTATTGGTTTAGACCTGGCACATTAACCTTAATGCTTTGCCTGGGTGTGCCTCTAAAGCAAAGGCATTATTCCTCTGGCTGCAGGCAATGATCAGTGACTGAACTTCAGAATGGCTTTCAGCATTAGTAGGAAATAAATATAAATATAGATAAAT
>WHYT01015992.1:362740-381922 GCA_009806455.1 Tetrax tetrax
TATATAAATAAATATGGACTGTAATATTTCAGTTTCCTGTATATATTCCTGCAGAATCACGGCTCCAGAGGGGGGACAACTCCCCTACCCTCCTGTGCTCTTTTATGGGAAAATGGAAGTAATTAGACTGACATATTCTCAAAGAGCCATTTTTCCCCCATTTGTTTGGTATTTTGTTCACTGGAAATCTTACTGATGTCAACAGAGAAATTTAAGTAAGATGCTACTTAACAAGAACAAAAATAATAGTGCCTGGCTCATAAAGAACATGCTTTAGATATTTCATTATCATCAAAAGTACATAGTGTAAAGCATATAAGTGGCAAGTCATTGGTTGGGTGCGTGGAGAGGGGCATAGTACAGCTGGCCCATTTGGATACCACTGCTCGTTGTATGTATGAACTGCTTCTTGGCAATCATTCTTAAAAACCTTATTAGGGATTGTCTGTTGTACTTTTTAGACATAAAAGACTGTACAAATGAAAAGCAGTCAATAACTTCCAGATACTTCAGTTAGGAGTGATCTGAATGGTGTGGCTATGCAGGGCTGGGCATGTGGACAAATCATGCAAATCCAAAGCAAAGAGCCTAAGGCAGCTGCAAGCATGTGTTTGGAAGAATGAGGAATATGCAGACTACATTAAATAGCAGCTTTGGGAAAGGTGAGAAGGATGTCCTGATTCATCATGTTAATGTTGTTACTGGGATTATAGCTTTTAGAGGTTGTGTTGAGCACTAAATTTGTAAGATCAGACCTAGCACAGGTTAGCTTACTTGTATTATTTATGGTCTCAGCATAAAGAGAAAGCGAAAACATTCACAGGGATGATAAATCGGTTCTCACTGGTAGGTATGACAATATAGAGTCCTAATATGTTTAATGTTGGCATAGAAGCTTTGTTCAGTTTCAGTTCTTATCTTCTTTCAAAAATTTGCCTGCCAACAAATAGAGGTAGCTGGATCCAGAAGGGTGTATTTCGTGCAGGCTGTGGCAGTTTTATGTTCCCAGGTCCAGCCAGTATTGAGGCTGAGTGCATGATCCCAATGGCATCAGGTGGCCAAGAGCTCTACCGAGACAGAAAGCAGTGCCTTTACCAGCACCCACACAAACACATGCAGTGCTCACAGATGCCGTGGACACAGTGGCTCTTCCTATCCCTCTCATTGGGCTGCAGTCTCCCCGCCAGCTGCTGGCACCCAGCCCAGCTCCCCACACACACAGACAGCACACCCACTCCCCGCAGTGAGAAATAGAGTTTAATAAGAAGATTGAGAAGGTGGCTCAGTCGGGGAAGTGTGCTGACTTATATACACTTGACTGGTCACATTTCACCCTTTTCCCCTCTCTTTTCCTATGCTTGTTCCTCCCTGATTCACATTGATCCATCCCATTCACCACCTTTGGTCCTTTTCCTAAGCATCTCATTGGACATTTCCACAATACCTTTAAAACATCGCAAAATGAATTTTATTTACTCCCAAAATTCTCTTCCACCTGCATCCCATAATAAGACCCATAAGCCTTCAGGCAACCACCCTGTCAGTTCTCACAGCCATCTGGAGAGAGTTTCTTTGGTTGCCTCATTTTGCCTAATGGGACCTTTAAGCAAAGATCAGATGATGTATAGACTTCCTCCCAAAGACTCATGCTGATTTTCTCCCACTTTTCTGACTGAAATATTTTACACTTAAAAGCCAGACTGCTCTTTTGTCACACATGCTCAATATATAACCCTATTTGTGCACATCGAGATAAGAGTTCACCATTGACTTTACTCAGAGCTGACTGTAAAAGCTCTGTTTTATGTATCTACTCGTGGTAGTTGGCACTTTTAATGTCAGCACCTGCCTGCACTTACTAGAGAATTATTTTACATGGGAGTCCTAGCAATGAAAGTAGTGAAAAAGACAAACGAGTTTTTATCTTTTGTTGTTGAACATTCCAGAAAATTAAGATATTACCATGAAAAATTAAGATGTTAGAAACTAGTAGGAATAGTTCTTTTTGTTTTAAAAAAAAAGTCATTTGTCCTCAGAAAAAAATTAATCAGGTACCCCTCAGTGTAGAAATATAAAACAAAAAAAAAAATTGAAATTCTTCTCTTATTCCTCATTTTCAAACACTAAGCATGAGATGACCAGTTCACTTATTTTAATACACTTAAGTTTTTAAATCCAATCAATCTTTAAATTTATAAAAGAGTAACCTGGACCAGAGTCCTACTAACACAAAATTATTAGGCTTATGTTCTTCTGAGGAGTAACTGAATAATGAAATAGCAGCGATAAGGCATGGAGCAAAATAAGCATGTCAACAGAGTAAAATAGCAAGAACTAAAGAGAGGTGAGAGTGGATGTTTTGAGCTGGCTGCCCCTGCGCTGTGCATTTGGCCAAGCTCTGAGCACATGGCCAAACACCTAAGTCACCCCTGGCACCCCACAGTTCATACCCATGCAGCTGCATACCTGAGTTGGCAAGAAGTGTGGGGAGTGAATATCAATGAAAAGAAAATCATGTGGAAATAATATATACCATACACCCATCTATGACTGTCATCTCGAAAACCCTTTTCCTCCTTTACATGTACAGTTTTCGTTTTAGTATTTTCAAGCTCACTGGAAAAACTGGAAAGGAAAAATACACATCCTTGAATGAAAAAAAAAATTCACACATTCCTATACTGCGTAAGGAACACATGAATTTGAAGTGAAGCAATTCTTTGAGCTCTGCAAATCTAAAATAGTTAGTTAGGTTCGTTCATGTGTGAATTTAGAAACTCATAAATCATCTGAGTCCCATTTTCATCACAGACAACTTAACAGTGCTACCCCTGAACTCATAAACATAAGAACCTTAAATAGAATTTATATTCTAAATTGTACACAGAATACTGTGAAAGCTGGTGCAACATTATCTAGCTCTTTGCAGCAAAACAGGGATGATTTAAGCCTCTTTTTTTTTTTTTTTTAGGAGTGTAGTATAGAAATTGAAAGCATAATGTGAATTTTTTTTTGATTGCTGTAATGATCATTATTGAGCAAGTGGAAATGAGTACTGTGAATGGGAAGTTCTAATTAACTGCTGGCAAGGTGAACATTTAGCCTGTTAAAGTTTCTATGGCTAGTCAGTTATTCAGTGAAGACAAATTTTATAATGTGACTGGAAAGATATTAAGTATCCTGAACTTCCCTTGAAGAACCTCAGCACTTTGCAAGATTGGCTTTTCCATTTCTGAAAGACATTTTGCATTAAAAGGAAGCAGCATCTATTAAGGGCAGACGAAACACAGCAGCGAAAGCAAACCACTTTATAAGCTATAGAAATATTTGATATATATTGATGAAAACTTGCATTTAGCAACAAAAGCATTTTTTAAAAAACCTTCTCGGACTGTGATATGTGTATTTTACAATGCATGGAAATGGCAATATCGCATCTATCATGGAACATCACATAAACACACAGCTGATGGACTGTGGTCACCTATTGCTTTACGTTACCATTCAGCGTGGCTCTGACAGGAAGATGTGACACTGAAGATCAGCAAATCACTGAAGTTTAAAAACAGGCCTGGATGTGAAGTACTTTCACTCCAAATCCTCTGGGATCTTTAATCCCTTCATCTGCTCCCTCATCTGTAAATTAAAAACAACAGAAAAAGCCTTTTCTCCCTTCTGGTACATTTTAAGGAATCAATATCTTCTGCTCACAAAGTACTTGAACATGTAAGATGTTCAAATATTAAAGTGATGAGAAAAGTGTAGGAATTTATGTTGCCTGAAACAGAACTGAACTTGGTAGACAAATCCATTGTGTTTATTAGAAAAATTTCTGAAATACAGATGAGAAACACTGCTGATTATCTAGCAATGTATTTATTTTCACACTAGTGTGTATTTTGATAATATATTTGCCCAGAGGGTGCATTCTTCTCTTCAAATAAACTGACAGTTGTTTTATTCAGAATTATTTTCAGATTTCAGTGAGTTTTTATTCTTTTTTTTTCTTAATCTAACTCATAGTTTTCTCGTGTTTAGCATATATACTACAGTCTTAGTCTTGTTTTGTCTGTTTGTTGGTAAGATCTTTACAGTTTTTCTGATGCTTATGCTTCATGATTCCGACTGGGTAGTAAGACATCTTTCCTCAACAGGATGCCAAGTATGTTATTCCACAGCTACAAGAGTATATTCACAGCTCAATGGAAGTATCCTTATCATACAAAAACTATAAAACAAATTGGCCAGGATCATTTAAGACAGTAGTTTCATAGCCATGGTGATAAACAGCAGGTAATCTTTGCTGTATCCTGCACAGTTTTAATCATTTAAGGCAAGTAACTAATTCATAAGTCGCAAGTTCAGCAAAATTTAACACTATGGAAAAGGAATAATAATCATGCCATATAATGAATAAACCAAACACTAAGAAGCAGAGACAACAACTCCCATGGTAAAACCACATAAGGTTGCAAGGGAACTTAGTGACAGGCTTTTGATATTTTAATATAAGGTAATACAAGAATGAGGAATATCTAAGAATGTTGCTGAAGATGTCCCTGGAGCAGGACAGAGCTTATTCCACTGCTCTTACTTTTCTAGTAGGGTCTAGGGAAAAAAAGTTGGGGAAAATTATGCCCAACAGTAAAAAGAGAGGCTAGAGGGAGGCTCTGGAAAACACGATTTCTACTGCTGCAAAGAACTTCTAATTTTTTTTACCCTGTGAGTTCTGTTTCTTAAAGAGAAAGTGGGTCAAGAGCTGACTGGTGTGTAAGAGGAACCATCCATAGCCAAAGACAAGTTATAGATGCTTGTGATCATTCAGAAATAGGAAAAAGATTTGAATATAATAGGAAGAGGCAATACTTCTGTGTAATTCCTCTCTGAGGAAACAAAAGAAAGAGAAAACAAAAAGAACACACATGGATCACTGTTCCCAACAAGGGCCAAGAGACCCGCACAGACAATTAAAAAGAAAGAATATGTAAACCTTGCAGTTCCTAGGCGACCAGTACTGCAGAAGAAGCAACATCCACAGCCTGACATGGGCAGTAACACTTAGGGCAGCTGGGAAGCTGTAGAAGTGTGGACCTCCCCAGACGGCAGCAGCAAGGAGAGTAAATAAGGTGTCCTCCTGCCCAGCCTTCTTCCCTTCTTCCCTTTGGGGATTACTTGAGACAGATCTAGTTGGTATGTCTCAAGTAGAAACAACCATCTGATTCATCATGGAATGTGCAGTCTCCCAGTGTTCCCCTGCTATTTGCTTGCAAGTGTCTTAGAAACAGCTTTGTTACAATCAGCTTGAGAAATGAAATATATTTGAAAACTCAGGAAAACTGCACCAAAACCAGACCCTGAAGGACCACCTTGGCTTACAGGTGTATCAAAGAACCCTTGGTGCTGCTTATAGGAGAACACTTTTAAGGTGAAAAAAAGGTGAATTGTCTTGCCTGTATCTGCATCCCTAAGATGTATACAAGGCAGTTTATGACAAGCCCTGTTCTTTGACACCAGTAGAATGCTTGGATGAAGACTGCTTGCTGTTTACTGTTTGATGCAGATTGTATTTTAAATAAGTAACATGGGATGACCTCAATAGGACTTAGAGTATCTGGAGATTTCATGGGTAATGGATGTGAAGGCATTTATTGTCGAAAATATAAATTCACCTGCTCAAGAAATTTGCCTTTATTTCAGTATAAAATAAATTTTAAATGTAACACAGCTGCTACACTGCAATGAATAAAATTTTCTGCATATAACATAGTAAGATTAGTTTTGCCATAATTGGTATCACATTGAGATTCTGCTTTAAATATTTACCTGGGATCAAAAGGTTTCTAATCAGACTAAAGTTTTTCATGTTCATTCCTAGCCCTACAATGATTCGGTTTTTTTTCAAGAAAAAGGCAGTGAAAGATCCTCTGGCCATTCTTGAATACTAGGGTCTTTTTTTTTCTTGTGTCATAATTATTTGTTTGTTTTTCTTCTCATTTTATTTTACTTTTTACATTTACAAGGCATTTGTTCTCAACCATGAGACAGTATTAAAGTAGCCGAGCTTTTGCTTAACTATGATATGTCATTATAGCTGACAATATCAAACTGTGTGCACATTGTGAAGCTTCTGTTTTAGAAACAAAGAAACCATGACTGGCAGAATAAAATCATTGCAGTTAACGTATTGAACTGGAAGAGAGAAGGCACCGAAATCCTTGCCTCTGCATGTCTGCATGTTTTCCTCCTGTGCTCAGTGAGAACTGGGTACCTACCTCTTCCATGTACTTTTAAAGCTTTGTTCTGAAACATAACCAGAACTCAAGCTCAAGAATTTAGGTCTTGTACTAAGAGGGATCTATGGCACAGTGCTGCAGGTTTTGGTTTGTAGACAAATTGCCATTCTTCATCACATTCTCTCTGCCTCTTAAATCTACTAAGCGAAGTTGGTAAAGCCCCTATCTGTTATAATTTGATTCAGCAAGATGACTTGCTCCCTAAGGTGATGAATGAGTGATTCATCATCCATGTTGCTACAAGGTTTGAGGTTAAGTATATCAAACTAAAGTGGTGTGCCAGTGCAGCCTTAATCCTTCTCTCTGAAAATATTCTATGCCAGAGCACTGATGATCTAGTAATCCTCGCTTTTTTTCTTTCTTTTTCCACTCTATGGAGTGGATAGTGGGTCTTATTTACCCGAAGATTAGAAAGTACAGAAATATAGAATGTTGCAGGATAAGAATAACACTTAACATCTAAGATTTCATTCTTACTTAAAAAAAAAAAATAAAATCATTGGTATCTTTGTTTATTCTTGGTTTAATACTCAGTGGATTCTAGAGCTGCTTTTCATTCATTTGTTCCTCTGGCTGACATTTATACAAACAATTTGGAGCAGCTAGCAGTAGTCCCTTCAAACTTGTGCTTGCGTCATCAAACGTTTCTCTTTCTCTTCTTTGTTTGTAAAACATGAAGATCTCCTCCTCTGTTCTTCACCAAGATAAATTCATAAAATTTAATAAAGCTGAGAGCCCTATTTATTAGATGACTTGATAATAAGTATCATGACTATAGCACTACATAGGAACTGTTCTTAATGGTATTTTGCAAGGTAGAAAATCAGAATTATAGTCCAGACAGTTAAAGACATCCATTCTTCCTAAAAAAAGATAACATCATTAATGAAGCATTAGCTTCATAGTTAATGCTCTGAATTTTTTTTTCTGAAATGAATTATATGATATTCATTGATAGTGATTAGTCTTCTGCTATCCCTGATTGTCCTTCACCACATTATTTCATAGGTAAAATCATTAGATTCATCAAAATCTTAATGTCCGAGGGAGTCAGCAAATACTGTTAGGCACTTGACTCATTTTTTGGCCTCCTTCTCAGTATCTTGATGTCAATGCAGTCTCTTAGCCACTGTGTAAGAAGGATGAGTGAGAAGGAATCTAAAGTACTCTTCTTATGCCTTTAGGAGATCATTCTTTTGTTCCTTTAATACAGCTTTTGTAATAGTGTCCATTATTGTACCTTGAAGGATTTGTCCCAATGGCACCACTTGATCTGGCATAGGCTCTCTGTCATGTGAGAGGTAAAGCATAATGTAGCTCATTCCTTGATGCTGGAATGATTTCTAAGGATCCAGTTCCTCCCACACAGGTACAGGAGGAACCATCCACTCTTTTCACTAAGTCACGCCATTCCACTTGGAGTTCTTTTCTCATTCTCCCTGTTTTCCCTAGTGATGTGCATTCCTCTATGGAATACCATATGCTGCTAACCACAGAACCTATGCAGTTCTGCCCTCCTCTGAGCTCTCAATATTGCTTATTGGCATTTTTAGCGTAACAGCAGAAGACACACATGAAAGCAAGGGCAGAACGGTATCAGTTTAGATAAGATGTAATTACAAAGATTTTTTGAATGGGACACGGATTTTCTGGTTAGAATAAGGAGATCCAGTCCCTAATCATCAAACAAATTTTTTTTCCTAATTTCCTTTTTGTTCCTGCCTTTCTGTGATTTAATCCAAGTGTAGGTTTTGGGTTTTTTTTTGCTTTAGAAAAACTTCACCAATGTATCTACTGCACATTCTCTCTGAAGGCAAACCTGTGACCCTTTTTGGAGCACCGGTCCCTATTCAAAGTCCAGCTGAACCCTGCGTTGCTCCCTTTCCCTGCTCTATTCCCAGGGCTTGTGCCAAGTGTCAGTGACCCTTTCCTCCATGCCCTGAAGTTCCTTTCCATTCACTTATCTGATAGCATGATTCCTTCTTCCAAATTTTCTACACTTTGGGGAAACCACCTCAGTTAAATTCTAGGCTGCATAGTATGAGAAATGAACAATTGCATTTCCTCTGCTCCTGGGATTTCCAAAGTGAGCTTATTCTGGACAAGAGAGAGGTTAAGGAACGGTTTGGAGGCTGCATACAGCCATCTTTGTGCAAAAGTTTGTTTACCAATCTTTTTTAAGATTATGTATTTTCACAACAGCATAAGAGACACTTTATGAAGCATATGTCTTGTACAAAGGCAATTTTCCTTAAAAAAAAAAAAATCCTGTAATTTCAATGTCACACAACTCGTCATGGTAGTTCTAAAAACCAATTCTTTGGCTAAATTTAAATTTAAATGTAAATTATATGTGTATTGCTTTACTGTATGCCAATAAGTTCCCGGTAGTTGAAGAACCTAATTTTTTTATGCTTTGTTAGTGAGCAAAAGATGGAGCTATATTTTAACGTTAATATTAAATCTTTTATACATTATATTTCTAAAGTATTTCTTATTTTACAACTATTTTCTTTTAAAAAATGTTATGGGTCTTCAGTGTTGAGGGAGATCTCTAACACTATTTGTAATTATTTATCGTTTTGTTTTATTCTGTATATTTTATGAAACAAACTTCCTCTCTTTTTGTCATGAAAGAGCCAGGGGCATGCACGATGTTACTGAAGGGATGTTTTGATATTTTTAACAGAAGAGAGTTATTTTTTTTTCCTTCTACTCTGGGGTACTATGCAAAGGGAATCATCATGCTGAAATATCACACTTCTGAGGTTACAAGCATGCCATAAAAAAAGAAGTACTATGGAATATTGAGCATCATAACCACTGGCAATACTAAAAACCAACAAACAAGCAAGAAAACAAATAAGTACACAAATGAAATAAATCCTAAGCCTGCCAAATTGAGCTCTTATAGATTAAATCTAGCAAAAAATGTTTCATTTCTAACAAAGAATTTTTTTTTCAATACTGCAAGAGGCTTGGGGAGTGGCTACCTCTTATAATTCTCTGCCTCTTGTTTCCTTTCTGAGTTTCTTTTATTTGGGGTTCAGCTGCCACATTGCCTTCATTCCTATCACCAAAAGAAAGTTAGTATCATTTGCTTAGCTGTTCTTCAGTTTGCTCAGAATACAGGACTGTAAGCCATACCCCTTGCCTTCCCCATATTCAGCCCTTCTTCACTCAGCCAGTGACCCCCTTGCTGACTGTTGGCTACTGCTTTGCCTCTTTGCTCAATAGCCCTTTGACTCTGTACCTCACACTGACTCTTTCGTCTCACCTTGCATTTTCCCACTGTAAGTCTACTTTGTTCAAATGGGAAAGGTAGAAAACACTTTAATTTTCTTTTTTTTTTTGTTCTTTGCATGTGTTTTCTTTCAAGTCTTATATGATGGTTAGAGCCCTCTTTCTTACCTAACTAACTCATACTTACCTGGTCTTTGTTTTCTTATAGTGCTTGCTAATATTTCAATTTCCAGCCCAAAGAAAACTAACCAACCTTATTACTGTCTCGCTATGTGCATACATACATAACCAAATGTGGGACTATGCTAATATTTGGAATAATATCAATAAAATATATTTTAAAACTGTGCTAAACTGGAGTAGAAACTTTGGGACACCTACCAAAGACTCAAATATGTATCCCACTGAAAGTAGACTGGTTTGGGCTGTGCTGTATGTTACCAAGATAGGCCTCTTTGAAGGACTCTTATGAAACCTCCACAAAGACCATTGTGATGGCTTTCTAAAGAATTTTAAAATTACAGGTGATATTTTATTTGTCAGTCTTGAATATAAAGCAAATATCTGCTGTGACACCATGAAGAGCCTCTGAGTCAGTCAGTAGTACTTCTGCAGAAAACAGTCAGGGCAGGTGAGAGAAGTCCCTCCAGGCTTTATCCAGAAGTGTGTCCAGCATAGATCCGGAGGGAAATCTGAAAGCACATGGCCAGAGCACAGTGATACATCCATAGTCTCCAGTAATTTATAGTTCAGGTACTTCTTGAGCGAGAGATAATATCTTGATATTCAACAGGCCTCAGTGGACTTTTCCTCCCTGAACGTGGTCTGTTATTTTTGAACTTGTGTACATTTACTAGGCAAAATGTCCCACAGATGTTTCACAGCTAGTCATCACACTGTATGAAGAAATAGGTCCTTGCTTTGCTTTGAGCCTGCCTCTTGCTGGTTTATTTGATGGCCATTAATTGGTGTACTGGAAGAGAGAGGGGTCCTTAACCACCTTTTCAATGTCTTTCATGATTTTGTGAACCTCTCAAGTTGCTCTTTTCCAACCTGAAGTGTTTTGGCCCTGATCTTAAGAAATTCAGTGGCTTCTGGTGCAGAAGTCATTCCATACCTTTAGATGTACTTCTTTTTTTTTCTTTGCACCTTCCCAGCTCTGCCCTCAGGGAAACAAAGCCATATTTAAGATATAGAGCATCATGGATTTATACTATATATATATATATTTTTTTTCCCTAGTTTTTCAATAATTCCTAAAAAGATTTTTTTTTTGGGAGGGGGGGGTCTATTGTGGTCTGAAATTATGTTCATAGTTCTGTTTGCTGTATCTGAAAGTCTTATTTCTTACAAATGTAAAATTATTTTTTTTCCCTGTTGAACATTACATCCCTTTTCATGGAATTTCACCTACCATTTTATCATCACTATGCTCTTCGCACTCATCTTTTCCACTCTGAAGTGTCAGTATCATTAGAAAAATTTTTCACCTAACTTTTATAAACTATGTGCCCTGTAGATACTAAGCCCTGGTTTTGGTTTTGAATTCAATCAGAGGAAACTCAGCTTTAAAATATGTAACTCCCAAAACTCTGAAATAAATAATAAGTAGTAACAGTGTTCTTCTAAAACTGCACTGAACTGTAATGTGAAATAAAATCATGCACATAGCTTAATGTTTGAGAATTTGTTTAAACAAAGTAGTACGTCAGGGTTCATTTTTTTCTTCTTGCTACCTGCTCAAGAAAATGTCAATAGAGGAAAAAACAATCTGGAAAGGTCCATCAGTGTCTATGAGTAAATAACAGTTCTGTACTATTGAAAAAGCTCAGTGCATAACGAGAGTTTAAAGCCTATTTTCAGCATAACT
This sequence comes from Tetrax tetrax, assembly GCA_009806455.1. Classification (NCBI taxonomy): domain Eukaryota; kingdom Metazoa; phylum Chordata; class Aves; order Otidiformes; family Otididae; genus Tetrax; species Tetrax tetrax. The sequence continues at coordinate 374,147 of WHYT01015992.1, forward strand.
TCAGCTTACCTAGAAGAAATACAGCTGTAATTCCCATAGGCACTCAGCCTCTTGGGAATCAAAGATTTTGTGTCATGTATTTGTCTAGATTTAGAGCGTTGTTATATGGACAGTCAGTAAAGAACATAGAAAGTGACCAAGACCTAAAGATAAAGATAAGCATTACCTGGTTATTTTCACATGGATATGTTGCTTGTGATGATGAGAAGGGCTGGACTGGTGGCACTCATCAGTAAGTCAAGTCACTGCTGAATTAGAACAGAAATTTCCACTTTCCAGAATTAAGAGATAAATGCTTTTGCAAGCATCAGTGAAAAAATTAGAATAATTTATATAAGACTGGTTGAAGTTTTTGAAGAAGTTTTCTTTCTGACTAGGGTGGATAGATTTAAGATATTCCGAACACTGTTCATAAACATATTTTTAGAAAAGCTTTCACAAATAAAACTCTTAAAATTTGTTATTGACAGTCAATGTGAGTATAATTGATAAATATGGCCAATAAAGAAACAGCAAAAATGTATCATAGCATAACATTATTCACACTCATTATAAAAGTAATTCAATAGTGGTTTCACATAATTATCATTGAGTTCAACGTAAATTTATTTCCTACACTATTATTTTTGAGAGTACTGTAGAGGACTATTAAGAATGTTCAGAAACATGAATGATTTGAACTTTGGAAGGGTGTTCTTTTTTTGTGACTGATGATGCAATACTAAAGGAGATACCAGTCTGTACAGTTTAATAGAGGACAGAAAATAAGAATGCATATTTGCTTAGTTCATATACTGCATGATACAAGACAGACTATAGCTAAACTGACATTTTGTCTTAAAGGCTGCACAAGGGGGTTCTGTTTTCCTTATTTGTGAAAGAATTTTAGAATCACAGTTGGTTTGTCTTTTGACATTCTGGAATATAAAACAAGATTGAAGCATTTCTCCAGAAGATAATGATCTCTGTGTTCCATCATTAAAAATACTTGAATTTTCTCCTTTGCTATTAAAGGTTTAGTATATTAGTAAGGTCTATCTAGCTGCTATATTACATGTTTGAGTCCTTTAACATATCTTTTTTCAGATCTTAAAATTAGGACTATCTGAACTTACAGCTACTGGTGTTTATGAAAAATAAGTTCATTGTGTGATAATAAAATAATTCTCTGATCATGTGTCACTATAAAAACATATCCTATGCAAAGAAAAAAAAAAGTGTAATATATTTAATTCTGTGAAAACCTTCATATTTTTATTTGAGACAGCTAAACTACACTAATCCAATTAATTACCTTTTTCTGAAAACTGTTTACTTGTGTAAGTCTGCTAAGCGTTGTTGATGGGCTGATATTTGACAAAACGCTGAGCACAGTCTAATTTCAGGAGAAATATTGTACTTTGAGATATTTGGCAGAGAGTGTTTATTATTCAGGAATTCTGTATCAGAAAAGTAGTACATTTCTTAGCATTCTTATTCTATACCTGTTTAAAAAAATCCCACCAATTAATGAAATTTCTTTTTCTATTTGCATTTAAATGTAACAGTAGAAAAATATTTTCCTGAGTAAACAAGCTTGGAAGAATTTCAGAACCCTGATAAATACTGATTCTGTGAAGGTGAACTTCCAAATAAATTCCAATTGTAACTGTAGAGAGCTTTATGAAGTGTTTTAGGGAAAAAAAAAAAAACGTATGAGATTTGTTGAAATCACTATCATCATTAAACTTTTTTGAAGATTAAGATAACTGAAAGCAGCAGAAATGTTTACCTGAGAGAAAAACACAATCAATATCAAGAAAAATAACATGCATTTCTCTAAAATGCTCCTTTAAAACTTACTTATCTGTTACCTTTTCATGGTTATATTTTCCCCCAAATGGAGAAAAACAAGGGGAGGAATACTCTAACTCCTCTAAAAAGTACATTTATTTGAGATCATTCCTTCATCAATCTTTAGAGAAATCTGTACAAATTCCTTTGATAAGTGATTTTTTTTTTTTAGGAGCCTTGTTCTTTTCAAAGTCCTGTGATGTACAGGCTTTTAGACAGAGCTTTTAGGCTAATGATATTGATTTCACTCCATTGATTGAACCTGCCTAAATGACAGGTTCTCCATCCTGTTATAAACACATCATTTTGGAGGAGAAATCGTAGTTAAATTTTAATATAGAATTGTCTGACACAGAAAGATCAGAGCTTAAATTTGAAATATTTTTCTTGCATGTGAGCTGCCTAAAGCTGCTATCTCCTTTAATTTTTTACCCAACGCTCACAAATACCTTTTATCTCACAAACATAAGCATACTAGAATATTTCCTCATATGTATATTCTTTCTTCTGTACACAGACAAATTGATTTCTGAATATTTTATTGTAAAAATTTACTCTGAGGTCACAGTGAGTGAACTCATATTAAGTGTGGTGCAATGGAAATTAAAAAGATATCTATTTTTGTTTCAAGAAGTATGCTTTCAGAAAGATACTGCAGCTTGCTGTTGACTGATTACAAAGCTAGTTTCCGGGCTCAGGAAACTGGATAAATAGCACACATGAGGATGTTACAGTTGGATCAAATCTTTTTACTTACAATGTTTTCATGTGTTTGTCTCCACCAATGGCCAGATGTGGATATCGAAGAAAGAGGTTCAAGAAACACTGCAGATACAAACTGATCTTTTCTCTAATACACCTCTACAGGAAGTTTTAGGACTTCCCCTGCTGCTGCATCCAGCTTGTTTTGTGTCTAGTATTCCCTGATGGGTCAATCTTCCAAAAGTTTTCCTGAACACCATCCTACAGCAGGAAGTTTTGTGGCTTAATGTAAATTGTGAGAAAAGGTTATATCACTTTTAAGTGTGGAATTTGCTAATTTCATTGGGTACCACGTGGCAATTGTATCATAAGAAAAAGATTCATTATATGTCCTTTCTCCATCCCTTTTGTTGGCCCCATCTCAAACTGAGGAGCCCTAGACTACTTAGCTTCATCCTAAAGACAGAAAGATGTTTCATATATTTTATCACCCTTCAGTAGCTTCATGCTGCTGCAGCTAGATTGATACTAAACTTCAAGACTGCTTAACTAAAGCTGGCATGACTTCACTACAAAGTCAAACCAGAGACTACAACATAAAGCTTCTCCGGCAAACAAACTTCGCACACCTCGTGATTACCTGCTGCAATGGAGTTCTTGATACTGTTCTCCAAAGCATTTCAGGATTAAAGTCCTATTTTTAAAAGTATTTATTCATGGGAGTTCAGCCTTCATTTTTTCTAGACACATTAAGCCTGAAAAATTTGCACCTACAAAGTGAACTTCAAGCACAACACATTCTGCTCCCAGGAACCTACTCTGTACATAGGTAGAGATTAGTACCTGATTTAAAGCTCAATTCCAATTAAAAGCTTCAGGCCACAATTACACTGTCAAGGTCACTGTACAAGGAGTTGCAAATTCCAATGGCAATGATTGGTGTATGTTTGAAGTTGCAGGAGTTAAGGTATGTAAAGTCTTTGTTACGTGCTGGCACTGAAAAGGTGGCTGCAATCTCTGTAGTAGAAACACAGAACTGAGCCTAAATGTTCCTGATTCATATAAACAAATTGCCTTTTTTAGTCTCTCTGTTCCAGTGTCAATTAATAGAAATCTGTCATGGATTTATTTTGAAAGAACAATGTAAATGTAATTTTTAGAAGCCTAGATTTCTTATTCCTTTAGAAAGCACTAAAATCTATGAAGCTTTGAAATCAGAGAAACCAGCGAACCAGCACACTAAATATTTAAATTTCCCTTCTCCTTGTGTCTCTGAAAGCTATTTTGACTGATTGGGTTTTTTAAAAAAAAAAAAAAACAAAAAACAACACATGCTTTGGAATTGAGGGTGAATCCTTCAACAGATCAAAATGTTCCCTAGGGTTAAATTGAAAAGAATAGTTGAGGGGGGTATTCTAGGCAAAAAGTCAGCTGTATGCCCTTCATGGGGATGCTAAACCTCTCCCGGATTACTTTACTGTGTTTATGTTTTGCAGATAAGAGTGAGCTGCCTGCAAAGAGTAGGGTCTCTCCTGTATTGCAGGGACTCCAGGGTAAATAAAGATTCGTTGACCTTCAGAAAGACATTGTAAGCCATAGAGGCTCACAACAGCATGAAACAGTCACAAGTCTACAGGAATTAAAAGCTATATGAAACAGATCATAACTTCCTGAAGAATAGAAACCTGTTCAGCAACTGAAAAGTATCTGAAGCCTGACAGGAGCAGACAAACTATCTTCACAGGTTCCTGCTGCTCAAGAGTATGTTGAACATCCATAACCTGCACTTGACTAAAGCTTAACTTGAATAAAGCATGTTTTCTAGGAAGATGTTCCAAGAAAGCATCTAAACTTGCTTTGTTCCATTGGTATGGCTGAGGGGTTAGAACTAGATGATCTTTAAGGTCCCTTCTAACCCAAACCATTCCATGAAGCTACGAAGTTGCAGCAGTGGTGGGAAAGAAGTGCCACGCAGCTCTTCATCTGCAGCCGTGTTTTTAATGCAGGATCAGAGGCTGTACTTCACTATGCTAATACAGAGGAGGGAGTGCGTCATAGGTTGGCCCCACTCAGGACCAAGCTATGCAGTGTCTTGCTCACTCTGCCCCACCCTCCAGTGGGACAGGGAAGACAATTGGTAAAGAAAAGAAGGCAAAACTCATGGATTGAGAGAAAAAAAAAAAGACTAAGATAATAACAGAAGAAAACAAAACAGAGATGGAAAACAAACAAACCTAGAAAATACTGAAAGTAAATACTGAATTTACAATACAATAGCTCACAGCAGATCCTGATACCCAGCTTCCTCCTACATAGTAAGAACCTTGCCTCAGCACCCTCCTCACTTACGTACTGAGCATGAAGTCACAGGGTATGGAACAGCCCTTTGGCCAATTTGGGTAAACTGTCTCAGCTGTTGCTAATTAGTAAACTATCCCAGCTGTGTCGCCCAGCCACAGGTGCCACCAGCTCCAATTCCTCTCCCAGCTCAGGTGAAAATTAATTCTATCCTAGCCAGAACCAGGACAGAGTGGAAAAGACTTTCTGGTAAATCCATGTGTGGTTAGTCATTGCGATTTTTTTTAAGAAGATCCTTTATTTCCTGTTTGATTTTTTTCTGGCTTCATATGTCAGCCATATGCCTTTCTCAGTAACATTAAATGCCTATTATCACTCAATATCTTATTAGAGATAGTTCAACAGTTTTTTTTTTCTTTTTTAAATGCTGGCTAAATAGATAGAATGTTTTACTATATATTTTATTTGCTATGTATTTTTTCTGCAGCCTTCCTAATTTTTTTTTTTCTTTTTTTTTTTTTTTTTTTTTGTGAAACAACTCCAAAACCTTTTTTTTTTGGCAGCTGTGAAAACCCAAACTAGGTACAGAATTATAGCATGATTTCACGGTGCTGTGTGTGAAAGTTAATATCCTATTTATATTCATTGGTCCCCTTGCACATCCCAGGATAACCCCAAATGCAGCACTGCTCTAGAAATAGCTGACAACTTCCTCGTCTGGTTCAGTATGTTTCCTGCACTTTTTTCACATTGTGTAGGTTTTTTATGACTCAAGACTCTTTCTGTAGGTGTAGTCAACATGACCATTACCCCAAGAAATATTAATGCCTGAAGAGCTAGGGTGCTGACTTTGCACAGCTCTATCCTTGAAAACATAGTTTGCAGTTCTTGTTTTCTGATACATAACTTTGTAGTTAACTGTTTTTAAGACCTGTTTAATGGACTGAACTAACCTAGTATTTCATCTTGCTCTGGAATGATTGCAGTTGCTCATTAAGCTTGTAGTGGTACTAGATGTAGTACTGATCCATAGAGATATTTTCATTTGCTGAAGTTTTCTTACTAACAATCAGTTTGGAGCTTTCAGTTAGCTATGTATTAACCTCTTCTAAGTTTATTGTCATTGGGCTAATGGTAAGATTTAATCAGATTATCCCACAGCACTAAAAAGGCATAGTGCCAAATTTTGGATGGGTTATCTGCACAAAGCTATCCATGTCAGCCAAATTTTAACTTGCTTGAGGCATGTTAGCATGGTTTGATGCAGGTATTTACATAATAGTCTTGTCTTTAACTATATTCTTATCAGTTTTAAGTAATTTGGGAGAATGTCAGCTTTTGAAGAGTATCACCATCTGTCATGCTTTAGTCCCCTCAGCCTCACTTTCCTGTACTTTACCTGAGGACAGATGGAAACAATTTCTTGCACCTCTCTTCCAGCAGATCTGTTTTTCTTCTCTGTGAACTTATTTAACAATGACTAACAACTCATCTAAATGTCTTCCTAGTCCTTTTAACAGTAAGTACAGATGTACTTCACCAGAATTCACATTATATATCACCTGTGTGCCTACCCCAAACCACCAAATACTTCTAGTTTATCAACCATACCAGAAATTCACAAAATTTTGCTAACCGAAATAAGATAAACTGCAAAATGTTTTCAGTTGAGATTTGGCTTCAAAATCTTGTGAAGTAAATACACTCTTTCCATTCACCAATAATCACTGCTTTCCAGGCTCAGAGGTAAACATTGTGTTGGTTTTGTTTAGCAAGGAGTGGCTACAGTGGCAGCTTCTGCAAGAACGTCATCACTTAAATGGGAAAATTATTCCTGATCTTTAATACTCCTAGTGTTTAGATTTAAGAAATGTTCCACCCGTTAGCTTGTCAGAATAACATAAATTTTATAATGTGCCTGGAAATGTCTGTCTTTGTTCATGGGCACTGAGAATTCAGTGTTCCTGAGTGCACCGAGCACATCTAAGTAGTACTGCGTGAGCTTTGCCTCCATTAGGTTTTTAGCAAAAATTGGACTTCTCTCCCAAGGCCAATCTCAAAGAACAGTATTTTGAATAAATAGATGTGTTCTGAAGCAAAACTTTCATGTTCTTTATCATCTATAATCTAGCCCAGGATGGTGAGACAAATAGCAGCTTCTGTCATTTAACGACACATTTATAAAGCACACTCAATTTGCAAAGTTAGAATTTGGAAATTATGACAATTATTGTAGGTGCTGTAGTAGCAACTTTTCCTGGCTTTTAGGAGACAGATTTTGTTCAATTTCAGCTTTCTGAAAGATTGATTCCTGGGAACAGAACTGTCTTTGTTTAGTGTGTCGTCCTGCTTCCAGTGAAGTTAAGATTTGTCTTCTCTCAATAGCAGAAGCAGTGGTGATCTTACATTTAAAGAGTCAAAAACTATTTATAGGAAAGGTTCAGGGAAATATTTTCCATTTTTAAAAAAGAATACTCCAGCCACCTCCAAAGTACCAAGACACAGGAAAATATGCTAGAAGAAACTTTCTGCAAATTGTAAATGCTCTTCAATTTTCCATATACCCTCACTTGTATTACTTTTTTGAAGTTTGTAAGTAATGTAAGAACTTACACCTGTCTTTTGCTTTCTGGGAATCTAGTTATGTCTTTCAGTACATGCAAAAAAAAACCAAAGCCATTGAACAAAAGAAGCTCAGAAAGAGTGGAAAAGAAATAAACAAAATCTAAACTAGCGTTGGATTGAGTCAGATCTTCACAAGATTTCTCTAAGATGTACAGAATTCACTAAACATGCATTTCTCTTGAAAACTCTCGGGACCTTAGAAACATCAGTATGACTATTGATTTTTTATGCTAACATTAATAAAGCAAGCAAGGCATACCTGATATTAAATACAGAGAAGAAGTTGATACTACAGTTTCAGATAAATCATACCAAAAA
>WHYT01015992.1:382283-421100 GCA_009806455.1 Tetrax tetrax
AAAAAAAAAAAAACAAAAAACCCACGATCTGTATGCCAAACAGAAGGATTCAAATTACGATCTGGATAAGATGTTGTGAACAGACCAACCAAAACAGATTTTTATCTCTGAGGTAAATGGACTGAAACAGATGGAAGAGAGAAAAGAGAACTTTCCTAGAGGCACAATGTCTCTGTCACCAGCTGTTACTGGGAGATAACGTGCAGCGACAAGTGATGTATAGGAGGAAATCCAAATGCCTATAGTCTTTTTCCATGGTCTACAAGAGCAGCAGATTCTCTCACATCATTATCTTGTTTAAAGAAAGGACTCAGATTTACAATGGCCACTCACATGGCAATTCTTTGTCAGCTATATCAGACAAAAAACAAGCTGGAAATAAGTATTTCTCAAGTTGACTTAATTGTAGTTTGTCAGAGCTTTGTAGGTAATTAATACGTTATAGAATCATGAGCGAGACATATTCCTCTTTTTCTCTAAGAATTTTTGGTCTTCATAATTTGAATATTGTAATACAAAAGTATAGTAATTACAGCAATTTGTGGCAATTCTTATATATATATTAAAATGAGATTTTTTTTTTGATGTCTGAATAATGTTTCAGTAACAAGTATTAAAACACCAGACTACAGTAAATTCTTGGTACATCTGTTTTAAGTGATTGAGACAATTCAAAATGCTTATTAATTCACTATGCTGTGAAGTACGTTGTAGACCATCATCTCAGGCAGGCATTTGGCTCAAATATATGCATTAGGAAAAGTAAGAGTCCATGGAAGAGATGGCAAATGGGATTGTTTCATGATTTCTTTGTGCTTTCATGTTTCACTGAACATGGGCATTGCACGGTTTCACTAAGAGCACTTAAGTAGTGTATTAATTATGAAACAGCTGCTCATTATGCTAATATGAGGAAAGTAGTAATGAATTCTTTTTTAAAATCAACTGTAATTTTCTTCTGTTGATACAAAAGCCATTGCACCTTAGGCCAATGCAAATGCTGTGGCAGTTTCATTTTTCGTGCTTTTCTTTAACTTGAAGAAGTGTGTTAATTTAATTATACCTTCTATTAGTCTTCAGAAAAGTTCTCAGCAATCCCTTTTGTCTGCTTATCCTTGCATAAACTGGAGGATTAATGGAGAAGGGCCACATGTACAGCTGTGCTCCCTGGCATCCTCAGGATCAGACAAATCCATGTTTAATGTTCTTAGCTTATTGGGAAGAGAACCTTTGCATCTCATGTGCCAGTTGCACAGGTTTCCTTGCCTGTGGAAAATAAGGAGGCATGGAATTGATGACCATATATTAGGTACAAGCACGACATCCTACTCTTCCTTTGCAGCTTTTTAATCCTGTTCTGGAGATCGATGAAAGTTCAGGGCATTTTAAGAAGTTAACCTATCTATGTAAAACCTGGAAAGGTAGAGATCAGTGGTTTCAGACAGTTTTCAGAGAAATACACTAGTCTATTTGTGTATCAAATATTTATTGAACACCAAAAGTATTTTAAGCAGCACTTGAGATATTATGAATAAATTTTAAGCAAAACTAGTCTTGTATTTCTAGTACTGACTTCCTCACTGTATGCCTGAGACCTGTGAGCGTACTCTTTTCTCTTAATTGTAACATTCTTCAGAAAAAAAATAAATTCTGGTCATCAGCCAGTATCATTTAGAAATTTAAATTACCACAACAAAATAAGAACTTATGTGAGCTGCTCTTTGCAGAACAGAGGACTATGCATTGCATACAACCAATGAAACTATCTTGGCTGTATATGACAAACATGATGCAACTCACTTGTTCCACCCTTGATAATCCTCAGTGCACAGAAATAACAATTATTTTTTTCATCCCAGTACCCAGCTTACTAGAATGTTATTTCTGATGATAAAGCTGTTAAAAATATAGTACTATACCAAGTACTCAAAATTGCAATATCCATATGTCACATAGGACTTACGGAAATAAAAATTTTTCTTCATTCATTTTCTCTGTTTACTTACTCTGTGTCTAAATAGTAAACAGATGACTTTCCACTGGATTGCATCCAGGATTCTGACAGAACAAAGGATAGCTGTGAGGAGATTATTTTTGTTGGCATTTTTAGTTATTTTTTAAGTTGGTTTTCAAGAATCACAGTGTTTTCTAAGAGCTGTAACTCAAATAAATTGCTAAAGGTAGCTCTAATGTGCTATTTGGATTCAGAGACACAGGAAAATCATATTTTGCACATGAATAAAGTGATAATAAAATTCCAGACTTAGCCTTCCTATAAATAAATAAAAATATGTCCTTTATGTCTACATTTATTCTACATACAGAATACTATATTTATGTAGCTAATGTCACAGTTTTTCTTTTAGAATTAGATATTCAACTCAATTCTGGCTCTTATAAATGATCAATACATTTGTGGTGAGTTTGCATAAGTATTTTTCTCAAATGAATCCAGCCCTTGACTGAGATATTTTAATTGCTATAATTTGAATAATTAGTTCCAAGCTCTGAAAATGAGTTGAAGGTAGTATGTGATTAACTGCTGTTAATGAAGCCATTACCTGATTAAGTAACATTTCACGCTTGGAACTGATTATCTCGAAATGCAAATCAAATTGATTTGAATTGTCAGGTTTTTTCCTGGATTTATAGTTTTTTTTTTTAATGTTATGCAACTGTATTTTTTTACTGTTACGCAACATACCTTGCTATTTTTATTTTTCTGACAATTCTATAAGTTTGTATGTCTAATATGAACTCAGAAATATTATACTCCAAACAAGTAGAGTCTCTATTCACAGGCAAAATCTTCTTTGCTCAGAAAAATTAGCCAAAAGGAAAATTAAACTAATTTTTATTGAAATGGGAGTTAGTCACATTGCTAACAGTTATTTACATTGCTTCACACAAACAATACCAAAGTATAACAAAGATCTCAGAGGTGGGATACAAAATTATTGTTCAAGGAAGTTTGTGATATCGTGGGATATATTTGCTTAGTTTAATCAGCTGCAAGTTTATTTTCATAATTTCTAGATTATTTTTTAATTCTAAGGTAAAATGTATTAAGACATAGAAGTGATGGAGCTGTGCACAGAACATTGACAATTTTGAAACAAAAGGAATTTTTACCCAATGAAACAAAAAAATTAAGGAGGTTAATTTTGTTATCTGTTGTTCATATTCTAATATGAGAAGTCTGCTCCTGCATTTAGGGTCAATTCTGCCTTTAGAAAACTAGAGTCATGTACATTTCTAACAATTTGGCATTTATCATTAAATTTTAATGAAAGTGAAAAAGCAAGTCCCTTAAGAATACAAAAGGCAGTTAGTGTCATTTGTTTGCTGGACAGTTTTGCACAGAACTTTCCAAATGCTGCTCAGTCCTGACTGAGCAAAACAGGAAGAATGATAAAAAATGTACTTAGCGTTTTACTCCTTGTATTTTTTTTTTATCCAATCCACTTCTGAAGGTTAAGAATGGATTAATATGAAAAGAAAGTTGAGAGTACTAAATGTGTGCAATAGGGAGCAGGGTTGAAGGGTAGAAACGCACTCTTAAAAGTTATATTAAGGGGACAGAGTAATTTTATAATAAGAAGTGGTTAAAAAAGAATATACAAGCAATGCAAAAACTGTCCTACATAGTGGGAAGGAGATTTTATTAGACATTTTAAATATTTGACATTCCTAAGGGAGAAAAATTCACTTAATATTTGATGTAACACTAGGCAAGTGACAATGAAAATATCCTGCATGATTTGATTTGGTTTAGTCTACCTATGGAAAAAAAAACCAAATATTCCACCAATTCAAATTATCAGAACCACTGGAAAGATTGTGTGTTTGTCCACACTAAATGCTTTATCCTTCATAACACGGCCGAAATTATTCGAAAGAGAACATCTCCCTAAGATAGCTGGGCATGTCTGGCAACAGCTTATTTCATGGAAGCTTGGCATTTTCATTCTCAGTTTGGCATGTAAAATATAATGATGGGCCTATCTAAAATGGAGATTAACTTAACTTTTATTTTATATCCATGTTTTTATGAATATGCACTAAGAATAAAAGCAGAAAAAGAGAAGGAAAACTAATTTTGAAAAGGAGATAACAGGTTTCTGAATACAAAGAATAAACAACCATTCACAGAAGCAAAATTACTCCTGGCAATATTAATAACAGAAAACAGTATACCATTTTTATCTCCATTTTGCAAAGAGAGTATTAGTACTACCATTATTGAAACAATTTATCACATCAAGTTAGTTTCATCAGAGGGGAAGAAAATCATCATAGCATTATACGGGCATTGCAAATGAACAACCTGCAGAGCTTCTGACAGTCATAGCACTCAGGGACTTTGCTAACTTTTCTACATGAACCTGACAGCAATCATGAAAGATTGCTACAGGGGAAGATACTCAGGAATAAATACAATTATACTGGAGAGATCTGTGCCATCCATAATATAAGATGGGCAAGCCTGTCTCAGGTGCTGAACTGTACAGACATTCTATAACATACCTAACCTGAATTACACAAGATGAAGTGGAAATCAAACAACATCTCCAGATGATTACATTTATGAAAAATATGTAATTTCTTCTCCTAGAATGATTTCCAATTATGCTGATAAACTTCGGCGTCATACTTCTCTAAATAAAGTGTAAATATATAAGAAATAAATCCATTACCTTTTACTTCCATATACTTGTCATATATTCAACCTAGAGTGGGAGTATGACTTTCACTAGATCAGAAGTTTTGGCAAAACGGAGAAAAAAAAATCTGCTCTTTTAATAATTTACAGGAGACAGCTATGCTGTATGGTCTGGAAATTATGCAAATATCTTAGATGAACGTGCTGGGTATGAGGTATACAAATATTTCTTGGGTAATGATTTTACCACTTACCATTGCCACAAGACAGCAAAATGAGTAAGTGCAGATTCACTATGCTAAGATATCCATTGAGTAAAATGATTCAGAATAAGCGATGCTAAATGTGGTTTGGTGTCACATTATACATCTTGACAAATCCGTATCTCTATGTTCTTGCTTGCTGTACAATCAGACAACCCAGAACTGTAAGAGCTCTTTAATACCGGATCTCCTTTTGCTGCCTTTCCTTGTATTACTATGTTCTGGATATCAAGGGACAATTTCAGATTAAAGCACTATGCAACAAGAATAAGGCTGGAAGAGCCTAGGCAGCGCCTCCAGGTTCATTCTGAAAACTAGTCAGCTAATTTCTTCCAAAGTTAGTAAGTTCTAAAAAATATGTATTTTTCCTGAGTAACAAGAACTCCCCAATCTGGCTAAGATTATTCAGCAGCACAGTGCACAGTGCATTTTTTTTTTTTTTAAAGGAAGTATAGAGGAGGCCTTACCAAAGAACACACTGAAAAATGATAATATAAGCCTTGCTATAAATCTGTTGTAATAGGTGTTAATATTTTCTTATCTATCACATTTGATTTCAGTTAGACTGTATAGTTTCTGGACTTGCAAGCTGCTAGCTGCTTGCAAGGTATTAAAATGAGCTAATCCTCATATGGAGCAAGTAGTCAGTATAACACATAAATGGCTAATAATGCAAGAGTAGGACAAGATGATTGTATTTGTTTAGATTAGCACCGTATCAATCACTAACTCGCATGATTCAAAATAGTTAATATTTTTCCAAAGCAAATTTTATGTGCATAAGATTACTTGGCTCTCTAAACCCAGACTTCTCAAGCAGCGTATCTGGTTTACCACTAAAAACACATAAAAAAGTAAAGATGTGATTTACAGAAGGCAAACTTGGTGAGAGCTGAATCACTTGAGTGCACATGTAGGATGTTGCTTTCTCTAGGTGTGTGTAGTGGAGGAAAGAGTCATGGCCATATCTTTTGATGCAAAAGCAGAGGTGACTGGAAAGTGACGGATATTGTACCTCTTTGTCTCATCTGTCCCCTTGGGAGAGCACTGAATTTCTCTTTTAGTGGCATTCTAGAAAATCCATCAATTTATAATAGCACTGTTCACACGGTATGTGCCTTGCAATTGAGGTGTTTTTAATACAGAAATACTTTCACAACATAAACCTTTACAGCACTGCACACTGGGTCTTTGAACACCCTTCACTGACAGTGCAAGCGTTCTCTGAGTCTTGCATGCACAGTTATCACAATACACAATAATATTACAATATAGCAGTTAATAGTATATAATAGTAATACAGTAATGTAATAGTAATATAGTTAAAATCATATAATATAGTTTTCAGGGCATTCATATGAAATACATAAGTCTTTTTTAGCATTACCTGCCTTTTCAGCTTTTCCTAAGCTCCAACCTTTTTTGAACACAAACTCACAGTTTTGAGAGTGTTCTTCATCTTATCCCATTTTTCAGGTAATTGCAAGGTGGGGATGTTAACAATTGGAGTGACTCTCTGTGGCTTGAAACAAAAATATTTCAGCAGTGTTAAACATGAAATTGCATTTTGGAACCTAGATGCTCTCAGGTCATAAGCCTCAATTAAATTTGCTCCATTCAGCATGAAGGAGATGAAATGCTCTGATTTTTGAAAATCTGGTGAAGGATGCCATAGTTTAATGACTGCAGTAAAAAATTTAAGGTATTCCCAGTTCTACTCTATGGTAAATTCTGGGACCTAAAGTAACTATTTAAACTTTGTAAAGTCAGAGGCCTAGGATAATTATTTATACTGTGAGGTTTTTTTAAATTCCTTTTTTTAAAACTTTTTTTTACTGTTTTTTTTTTTGCTTTAATGATTACATTAAAATACAAAATACATATCTGTGCCTTTATTTATAAGGTCCTAAACTCCACAGAGGAGTAACTGGCAAACCTTATGGTCCTTTTAATACAGGATAGCCGAATAGGTAATCTAATAGTTTTTTCCAACCTTCAGATCTATGAATATTTGAATAATTTTCTGCTTTACAGTCATAGCAAGGTTTAATTCATTAACATTAGTGGGGCCAAATCAGAACACCACTACAGACAGTAAGAGAGAAATACAATCCAGGATCTGAGTTGATTTAAACTGGTGTTGATTAATTCAGGACACTGGTCTCTGAGGGACACTGGTGCCAGGGAACCCAGAAGTCTGTGTCTGGGTATATTTGTGAAATAGAATGGATACAATCAAAGTAGTCACTCAAGACACATAGTGGGAGAACTGAGAGGAAAATAAGTCCTTTTCTATAAATAGGAATACAGGTGAATAATTCATAACAAATCATTTATTTATTTATCATATTTTATCTCTTTTCCTGTGCAAGATTTGTCCATATATGGGTTGTTATTTTCTCCAATGTATTCATTATTCACTGTATTATTTCTCTGAGCAATTTTTGCTCTGAAGATTGTCTGTTAGAAGTTTATTGCAAGCATTCATTATTCAAAATTTGTGCTGTTCATCTTCAAAATTTGTCACCTAGTATATTTTTGTTTCTTTGCTTGCTGATTGGTTGAGCATAATTCTTAGATTTTCAGTGTGAACTGTGAATTGGAAACTTGCTTTCCATGCCTACTATTAAATAACATTTATAAGTTGCTGTGTTGATAAATAAACTCAATTCCTATAAGATCTCAAATGGATGAAGCCATTTTATGTTCTTTGAAGTATCTGATATATTCATATTGGGTATTTTTAGGAGCTAGCATTTGCAAAACCCATTATATTTTTTTTTTTCTGTTTTAGCTTCATCTTGAAGTTGCAATTGAAATGCAAACAGCTCTAGGGAAAGTCAGTCATCTGTCAGAGATGCTCCACAACAGTTGAGACAAAAGGAGAGACTAGAATAACGGTATATTCTTCATATTACTAGAATATTTCTAAAGCGCTTTCACCACTTACTCCATATGATTTTTCACTTAAGCTAGATATTTGTGAAGACATCCTATTCGCATGATGACAAACTCTGTGTTCACCAAGTTTATTTATAGAGGTATTTGCCCAATTCTAATGTTAATTCATTGACATAACCGGGAAAATTTTCAGTAATACAGGATGGGATATGCATTGCCCATTTTTCTTGGTGTTTTGTCTCTGATGCTGGCCAAGAAAAGCGTTTTCTGAAGGTGAAGGAAGCCTGCATCAGCAAAGCCATGACTGACAGTCTTTTAAGTTCTATCCCCTCCTACTCCCTAATAGACACTGTTCAGTGCCAAAGCCTGTTTTTCCTTACTTACATTAAATTTGGATTAATTCAAGCTCTGACTGAAACTTCTGAAGGTAATTCTGAAATTTTCAACTACTGGCAGGGACCGTAAGCCTTTGCAGAAGACAAGTAAGTTGAGGAGAAGCATCATAGCAACCTATGCTGGTAGAGTTCAGTATTCACCATAATTAAATGTTTTGCTTTAGTTTTCTCTCATGAAATTCTTCCAAAATGTTTTCTTATGGAACAGCTTGATTTCAATTATTTATCTCTGCCATATCTATCAACATTTTAACAATGTCTTTTTATTATTCACATAAGTGATGTCCCAGCCCTAGTTAACTCAAAAGTTTTCTCATTCCAAGTCTTTTTCTGAAGTCACACTCCCTGACTGCACATGCCAAGTTGTTCCCTCAGCATGTCGTCTGTGTCGTTTCCTCCTCCATGATGCTTGATTTCAACAGAGAGTCAGGAAAAGCATTGAGTTGATGACCTCTTTCTTCTCAGTTCTGAGTGCTCCTACTTTTTTTCCCAACTTATGGAATGGTCAATAGGTGTGGAACTGGGATCTCTGGCAAAGTGTGAAAAATTGAATTAGTTTTGTGATCATATGCAATTAACCTACATTAAGTGATGTTTGAGGGTCAAGCAATTAAAATTGGGATAACTGCATCTTATATGGCATACTATTTTTATTAATGTGCAGCAGTACTGGATATAGTCTTTGATTTCTTGCATAGTTAAAAGTTACTTTTGTGCAAATGATGTATGAAATGGCTAATGGCTTTGACTATGGTTGTGTGTGGTAACTGCTTCTGCAAGCATCTGTTTAATTCTTCCTTTAAGGTGATTAAAAATACAACTGAATCTTTATATGCTCAGTCATTGTAAACGTAGGGAGAAAATTCTCTGAGGAAGAAGCTGTTATATATAGTATTTGTGAATCAGCACAAAAAGTCTTTGTCCGTCACGGCATATTCTATTTCTATGCTTATCATCCCAAGTGGCAAAACAGAATGAGGTAAAATTCCTGGTTTAGTGAAAAATCAGTCATCATTCCCTGTGGTATATTGTTTTTAGACATTTTTGGAGAGTTTGGAAGAATTTGACTTTAGGTCCAGTCACTGGAGTTCCTGGTGAATGCATATATACTAATCAGTACACACCTGAGGCATTTCATTGCAAGCAGTTGCATATGCATATGCATATGCAATTTTGTGCATAGATGTTTCATGGGTAGGTCTAACTCTAATTATATTATAACAGGAAGAAATCAGGCACACAGTAACATAACACTCATCCTGGAGCAATGCATGAACTTCAGCAAGTCGGCTCAACATAAATCCCATTTCTCATAAATCCCATTTCTGAGTCATCTCAGTTGTGAACACAGATTGTCAGAAGAAGTGGAAAGAACTGAAAAATTCGGTCATCATATGAAAATATTTAACATACTGAAGAAAAGATTTGTATTCTAAATACTTTATATTCTGTATGAAATCTATACAGTCAATGTAAGTGTATTATAGAAGTGCGCTAATTGCAATTAACCTTGTCAAATGGAATTCATTCAGATGAGAAACTGTATAATTATAAGTAGTTTTTCAGACTGTATCCAGGAAACCACTTAATGCAAAGACTGATGCACCTATCTAGAGAAACCAAAAAACTGAAGGAGTTTGACACATAGAGAAAATTGAGAATGAAAAAACGGCTTTTGGCTAGCATTTGAAGAAAAACAGAGAGCTGACAAACTGGAGAGCAGGTTTTGTTTCTTCTCATTCTCTTTTCCCTTTTGCTTCTACACAAACTTCCTACCTCATTGTGACATCATAATCTTTCTCCCATCTGCACTGTCCTTTTGATCTTTGTGTTTTCCTTTCAAGCCGGAGCTGCCTGTGGCTGGGGGCCTGATCCAGGGGCTGGTGAAATCCCTGTGAACTGCAGCCAGTCCCAGCAACCTGCTGCTGCTGGAAGAAGCAGCCGTTGTGTTCAATGCTGCTGGAAGCCCCTGGGCATCTAGAGACTGCACGTTTCATACTGGGCAAGGCAACTACATCTTGCAATTAGTTACACAAGAGGATAGCTAGGTCCTTGATGCTTAGTGTAGAAAGGAGGTGTCCTGCCCTTCCCATTGATTTTATTTGAGATTAGCCCTGTACTATGGGGTTGAAAATATCCCTCCATGGGCTGCATTGTACAATTCTTTTGTGTGTTCTTTTGTCTAAGGAGTAAAGAAAACGCCTTCAGCCATAGTAAGTTCAGGGCTAAAAGCATTATTACTATATTCGTAAACAGCAACGACAAGCTTCCAATGAAACGGGTTATATCTTGTGGATAATAAATATGCAAAATTCTTCTAACATTCTAAGTTTTCTCACTGGCTTGACTTGGCTACCATAGGATTTTAGTGGATGGCAACCTCTTTGATAACACTTCGTATTCAGATTTTTTCTCCTCTTTACTGCTCAGCTTTCAGGCTCTGCAGCTCTTTTTTAGTCTGCTGCCCAGTCTCCCACTTCTCATTTTCCATGATTCCTCATATCCCTTATGCAGTTTCCACCCCCAACATCACTCTATTGTTAAGCTGCAGTGGCCAGGTCTTCCTTTCCTGCCAGTCGCCTCTGTGAAGTCTTTCCCTTTCAACTGTCACTTTCAGCACTCTCTTCTTCACTAAGAGCTATTTCTTTCTTTTTTTTTTTTCTTTTTTTTTTTTTTTCCCCCTCCAGAGTCTCTTTTGCTGTTAGTGAAGTCAGCTCTTTCATCTCTGTTATCCGGTCAGCTCCCCACTCAGAAGAGCTGTCTCAGGTCTCACTCCTGCGAAGCCTTTTGAAGGAATGAGCTCAAACAATGATCTTCTGTGCTCTGCTATTATGCCCACCTCTTCTCCAAAGGACCAATTGCTTTCCTTCTCTCTCTGCACTGATTTTATCCAGAGAACATTTCCCTCTTCTTCCTCTGACTGACTTGACAAATGTCCACCTCTCACCACCCCGACTGTCCCACCTACCAATCTCAAGGGCATACAATCATGGTTTTTACCTGCATAAACTGCTTAGAGGTTCATGAAAAGGTGCTAGTAACTATCATGTAATGATCTCTGTAGCTTACTAAACAGCAGGATATAATTTTTCTTTAATTTGTGCAGATGTTTTTATGGTACAGAGTAAAACATAGCGACAGGTAAAGCCGCGGTGAGATCACACCAGAAAATGGATGCTTGTTTCAAGACTTACTTCTGAGGCACAGGTATTGTTTGCTTCAAACAAACTCAATGTGAAAAGGCATTTTATGTGTCTCTAGAGAATTCATACAACATGTTCCCTTAAACTCTTTTGAAACAGCTTAAGTCTGGAATAAAATCTGTGGTGAATCTTAATCAGAAATAGCCTAAGAAGTTTTGCAGCAGCAAAAGTAATGTTGTATCTTAGTTTAATTTACAGCTCTGCTTTTCAAGAAGACTATTTTGTGGGTTTATGTGCTTACAATATTTATTTGGAATACATGCATATTTATTTTATTTCTCTGAACCACTCATATCTCTATCAGCCACAACTAAACATCAACAGTTAATTTCTAATTTCTTAATTTTATATATATTATATTTATATATAGTTTCAGTAATGAACAATGTTGTGTGAGTGCAAATGTAAAATCTGAAGTAATGATAGTCACACTTCAAAGCTATTCAAAAGTTTCAAAGATCACCCAAATTACTTTGATCTGGAAACTGTGTTAGAAACCTCACAGCCAAAGATCTTTCCCCTGTTCTTCCACAGAAGAGAACTGAAAATGTGAGTCTCTTAAGCAGCTCTCTACTGCTTTTCGTAACTAAGGAAAATGATATGTGGACACCTGGGGTGTACTTATATTCTTTTAAGTTCACAAAACCCTAAAAAGCCTTTGCACTGGGATTACAGCTGTCAACAGTAAGAAAATTCTGTTGCATACACAAATGAGAGATTTCGACTTCTGGGCTTTATTCTGAGTTGAATTGGAAATGAGAATTTGAAGCACTTCAGTAAGAAAGGATTTTTTAAGTTAACGAAACAGAAATGTTTTGTTTCAACAGAACTAAGCTATTGTTTTGTTTCACCTTTTTATTTGATATACTAAATGATACAGAAATATTTCAACTTGTAAGAGAAAGTTTTTCAAAATTATATTATATTGTGAAAATGTAGCATTAGGGTATCCTGCTAATACTAGAAATTTATTCTTATTTAAAAGTATATTTTAGCAAAATATACATGTTTGTAAAGTATTTCACTTTCACAGAAGACACTTTCAAAAGGGGAATTTGTTAGTCTTATATTTTTCTTTATTTCCATCTCCAGATATGAAAAGGTACTTAAATATGCCAGTAAACTAATCACAAAAGGGAAATTAGAGACAGCAGTGGCAGTCTAACTTAATTTTATTCCTTGTTAAGATTGAACAAATTTAATTCAGGGGTCTGGGTATAATAAAGTGTACGACAGGGCTAAATCCTGATGGCTAACCTGCATAAGTATTCTCCTCTGTCAAAAACACCAGGGCTGCTCAAGATGTGCTTGCAAGCAAAGATCTTTTTATACAGAGGTGCGTGTGCAGCATTATAATAGTGTCATAAGTAGAGAACCCATAAGCATTATATTGAAAAAAATTAAAGAAAATCTGAAAGATTTGAGAAGTGCAAGTGAGATTGCAATATTTTTCCCTCTCCAGAAGTTCAAGTGTGTTTTCATTTACCCAGCCAAAAGCCAGAAGTGTTAACCTTACTTTATTGTGCTAACTGTATCCAGATTCAGAACATACTCCTTTGCAGGGAACTTGTCCTCCTAAATAAGGATCAATTTTTTATTTGGTCATAAATAGAACAAACATGGAAGAATAGTCTCTTTTCAAAATAAAACCAACTTAAATTACCAAAGTATATTATGATGTAGTTAAAGATTTTATAGAAAAGTAAGCAACTGTTTGTCAGCATGTTTCAGCATGTTATCTCTGAGATACCTACATTTCTTTCCATTAAATCTGAATATGTGTTTAGGTTGTGAGCCAAATATTTTTTTTAGTTAAAACTATGAATGAATGATGAAGCATTTTTTAGTAAAAATCATAACTAGATTATTGAGGTCAAACAACGTTGATTCAAAAATTGTTGTTTTGTTCTTAAATTAGCTTGTTTAAAAGAATTTAGAGTATATCCTACTTTTAATAAAGAAAATACTAATTTTAGGATATACACTCACACCTTTGAATAATTTTCTCTCCAAAACCGTACTTTTCCAGTTTTATAGAACCCAAGTATAGAGTTCCATATATAGATTTTTTTTTTGTATTCATGTTAGCTGCCATTTTTTTTTGTCTAAATTTCTTACGTATTTGTATATTGATTTATTATTTTAAAATTATTTCATTTCCTAAACTTTCACAAGTTCCAAGTTTTCAGAAAGTATTGATGTGTGAATCAGGCAGAAGTGATTAGGTCATGCTGTTTTCCTGTCCTAAGAAGTTTGGAGGGAGAGGGGAAGAAGAGTAGAAGGGGCAAGGAGGAATGGAGATGGAATAGTAGAAGAGGTGGGACAAAGGCCATATCCTCCACTACAGCCATCAGGGACAAGTCCTGGCCCCTCACTTAGATCAGTTATGCCAAGAAGCTGAGGGAACCACAAAGAGGGAGGGCAAGGAGACCTCTTCGCTTGACTATAGTCCCCTAAGCCCCACCAGTTCCTCCTTCTGCACTGATTTTCACTCACACTTCACTTTTCTTATTTCATTTTCCCATCATGTTTCAGGTGTTCTCTGGTCTCTGGACAAGCCCATCAGTTAATGACTGAAAGTGAAGAAGCTGTGCCCTGTGAGCCTGCTCACAGTGCTAACCCTGTCCCTCCTAGGTAGCACTCACTACTTAAAAAATCCCTCAATTGATGAGCTTTATTTCACCATACGGGTGTGCTATGCAAGATGGATACAGAGGCAAACTGTTGCTTTTGCTGCTCAGAACCTACAATCACTGCAAGGAACAGCACTGGTTAATTTGTGGATGGTATGGTTTGGTGTCCTTGCCCTTTGGCTAAGGTATAGCCTTGCAAAATAGCTTGGTAACTATCTAACAGCACAAATTTAGCACAATAGTATATAAGTGATTTTTATATGCATTGTAGAAACTGCAGTATGAACTGTCAATACCTTACACTAAAGTTATCAATTCATTATTTTTGGGCTAGGTTTTCTTTTCCTTCCGATTGCTTCATAGGCAGGGTTTGAATGCTATGAATGAATATCACAGGGACAGCAGGTAACAGTGGGCAACCCAGGGAAGGTGTCAACTGAGGACTGATTCCCAGGTCATCAGGAGCAACTTGTTTTATTTCAAATATCTAAAACAAATGACTTGTGGAGCTGGACAGAGGCCAAATCCCGTTTTTTTTTCAGGCTGGAATCAATGCCTGACTTAGCTGGATGCTTTCAGGAACAGCGAGAAAGAATGAGTAGAGTGCTTGCAAGCATTGTGAGACACAGTACATCTTATTGACCAGATGTATTAGAAATGATGAGAAAACCATTGGAGCTCTGTTACAATTTACTGATTCCTATGGTGGAGAGAGGGAGTTTAAGTCCTATAACTTCTGTAACAAAGATTTCTGAGGTAGACGTGGCCTTATCTCAAAAAATTAAGTGTGTTATTAGAGGTAACAACATGGGGAGCTTATAGGTTATATAAACATTCCAAGACTTTGATCACAGCCACCTACTGAGATGTGCTAGTTAGCTGTACAGTATACCATGGCTGTCTTGGAGAAGAACCTGCCCCAAAAGTCACAATTTTTATCTCAGCCACAAATAGTGGTTGTAGTCTCACATAAATCTGCAGTTCGTAGGTGTTAATAAAAATGCCTGCCTTGAAGTGGCATGCTTGTGTTAGCAACTCTGAGTCTACCTTTGCATCTCTCTGGAAAAAGTTGAACAGCAATAAAAGATTGCTCAGATGAGGAAACACAGCAGTGAGGTATCTTCACAAAAGAGTGCTACAAGAAATATAAGAAAGAACAGTAACAATAAAAAAGCAGTATCATTAGTGTTTTTTTTTTCCCGGAGTCTGACACAGAACCTTATCCAGAGGGAAAACCTTATATCACCAATAAAACTGAACATTGGTAATTTTTGTGACTTGGAAATACCTCTGCTTTTTTTTGTGCATCTGAGACAGTCTTTGGTGTCTTTGGATTTATTTACAATTCTTTCTTTCTCTGCCATGCTACTCTCTTGAACACAAAAACAAGTATGTTAGCTCAACTTTTGTAATGACTTTTAGCTCAGGTTTTTTTAATGATTGCAGCAATGCAGGGTCTTTGTCTCAACTTTTCTATTATAAGGAATAAGTCTTCTGTGAACCTTTCTGTGTGAGTTTACAGAAGTAGTATATTCTCTATATCACATAGTTTTATATAGTTGTACTTCAATACCTGTAACATCACAGTGAGTGTTATATTCTGAAACATCCAGTTACTCACCAGGGTAATTTTAGATGGGTTTTACAATAATTGTTCTGTCCATTTGATACCATCATTGATGTAAAGGTGACCCAAAACGTATCACTGTTGCAGGTTTCTCTATTACACTTCTCAAATTGACTGAGTAATTTCAGGCTGCTTAGTGGCATCCTGTTGCTTCTTGAAGAATAATCTTCAAAAGTTATGTCTCGTCTCTTCCAAGAACAAGGTGGAGGGAAGAAGATTATTCCTGCACAGTATATGACTCAAAATAATGTGATACAGCCTACAAGGAAAGAGCTAACCCAGACACCAAGTAAAGAAAGAGCTGAAAATGAGCCTAAACTTAAGGAACAAAGTAAAAATGAGGGTAGTCTTTTCACACAGATGAGTGGAAAAAATCCCACTGTTTGTTTCATAGGACAGGAAAAAAAATTCAGAAGAAGTAAAGTTATTTGATGGGCTAGGGGACCTGTGGAAAAGCCTGATAAGAGAGTGTAAATGAAAGGAGACTATGTTACATGGAGTTATTTCCAACGTTTCTAGGAAAGAGATTTTATAGCAAGGAGGGTCCAACATGCCCTGCTGAATGAAAAATACAAAATAAACTTGGATACACCACATGTAATGGCATGAATACGTTGGGGAAGGAGCTTCTGTGTTTCAGTCTGAACAGGGGAACCTCAGGGGCAGATACCAGGAGGGGTTATAGCAGCAATGAGTAGAAAAACTTGCTTTATCATAGCATTGTGTGGACACACCCTTTGCCCAGCCTTTACCAGGGATTCTGTGGATTCAGCCCTCCCAGTATTCCTCATGTCTTGCTGGAATCTGGAGCCATCCATTTTGCCTGGAGACCAACACCTTCAGCAGCCTCTCTCTGTCTGACAGGCAGGGGCTGCTCCTGATGCTGATCATCAGGGGAAGGCCTTAGTTCCACTTCTTCATCCACTTGGATGTCTGCATTGGTGCCGTGTGGTCTCGGTGGCAATAGATCAGTCTATACACAAGGAAAATCTTGAGGTGATGCTATCTTCCAAAGCAGATCTCAAGGGCCTTGAGACGTGACAATATCAGTGTAGTAACAGGAATAGTGGTATGCACTGTCAAAAGAATCAATGCCTCATTAGCTTAACTAATACTGAATTAGGCATGGTTATTCTAATCTTTGTGGAAAAGGCAGTACTTAGGGAGAAAAAGGGAGGCAGATCCTGGAAAGGTATTCTTCCAGTGATGATGTCAGAAGATAGATTTTGACAAAAAGGAATTGTAATCCAACTTTTTCCTTTCAGATCTTAATATCAAAACTGAGTGTCTCAGCTGTGATACGGCAATTGAGGACACATTCATGCATCCTTAGTCTCCTACTATTTGCCCGTCTGTGCATCTCACTATACTGAGATTAAGTTTGATTTGTAAACTAGCAAATCTGTCACCTTTCCCCACATCCAAACTAATGTCAGAAACATGCTCCAAAAGAAAATACTTCTCTGTGTGTGTGTGCTTGTGTCCCTGGGCCATGTCCATTACTTGGTGAAGAAAGATAAAGTTTTACTTGTTTTTCTGACAATGTATTACCAGTACAAATAGAGAGATTTATGTCTTTCTCCTTGGCATAAGAGCTTGAAGGGGCACATGGCCCCCGAAGGAAGCATCTGGACTTGCACTAGACACAGAGCAATGCATATTCTACCAGGTCAGTTGCTTGACAGAGCATAGCAAAAAGTATCCTTCTGAGATCACTTTGCTCTAGTTGTGGAGAGAGTAGGAATTTTGTTGACTGGTGTTGAACTTACAGATTTCATGTTTCTTATGCATCTTAAAATACTTTGCTAATTTTAATACTTCGAATGATACTTTGTCAATGATATTTCTATGTTAGCTGTAGAGGAAACAAGGCTCTTGTTACTCACTGCCAGATTCCCTCTGTGGAGTTTGAGAATTCATGGAGAGATAACATAATACAATATTCATATTAACCTCTCCTTAAAGCTAGTTGTTTCCTGATAAAAAACATTGCCTTACAAGAAACCTACTGTTCAGAAAACCTCCTCCATACTATGCCTTCAAATAAAGCAGGAGGTTTGAATATGAGGCATTTTAAAATTATAATAATACCCTAGCTGCTCCGTTTGTGTTTTGATGTATTTCTTGGAGCTCAGACCCAGGAAGGGAGTTTGCAATCGCTTGTTTAAATGGTTCCTGGGATCCTCACCAGTGTTATCATTCTGCATATAAGAAGCTGGCTAAAATTTGAAATTCCAAATAGTTTGACAAAAAAAAAAAGGTTGTAGGAAACAGTTGAAGATAAATTTTCATGCTTTCCTGATTCTTTAAGGAGGTCTATAGGGTTCTTTTTTTTTTTGTATATCACTACTGGTATTTGAGGGAGGGTTTTTTTTCTTAGGCAAAACTCCCAGCTGTGCTTTACGTTCAAAACCATTTTAGTCTCACAAACCCAATTTCTTCAGCTTTATATATTCAGCAGGAATCTACAGAGCTCTACTAGGACAAATTGTAATAGTAGATCATGTCTGGACAAAACCACAAAAGGATATCATATATTTTATCTAATTAATATTTCATGCTAAATGCATAAACAGTATTAGAAGTAGGGACCAGGAACTAATACCTCTTTTCCAGTGAGTGCCCTGACTGAGGGATCACCAGATCTTGTGGGATCAAGTACTTCTTGATCCCATAAATCCTGAAATATCTCCAACACAGTGTTAGAGTTTCAGCAGGAATGTGTAGGTCAGGGTACTGCCCCAAGCTGCTGGAAATATGGATCTGTCACTGAGAGGAAATTGAACATGGGTAAGTGCTATTAAAAGGAATGGGAAGATGCATTGTCATGTTCTCTTTCATCTCATATGATTTAAAAGAAATAATAATTCATATGTGTACCTCTGAGTGGTTTTGTCTTTCTGTCTGTCTGGACCATGGTATCTATTCATTTTAAGTCTGTGAATTCCATAAATTTCTGTCTGTGTTACAACCACATCAGTATTCACAATAAGAATACATCAATTGGCTGATTGGTTACTATTATTAAGCCCAAGTACTATGGAGGATGTTATTTTCTGCCAGAGTTTTACATAAGAACTTCCTATAACTATTGATTTCTGCCTCAGGATCCTTATAATCTGACACTATTTTCCTACCTATTTTCCTGTTTATGTATTCCAAATCTCCAACTGGAAAATGCACTGTCCTGAAAGCTGGATTGCAGTACTCCATCTGCAGTTCTCAAGAACAATTCTTGGAATTGAATCCATAAAACTCAATGACTTTCACTTTCATGGTTTCAAAACAGAAGCTTTAGCTATACCAATTTTAGAAAGAAATGAGTGGCTAGAGCATACTTTTTCCCCTCTTACTTGCTCCTTCCTCTCTGTTCTGTAATAAAGGGTGTGCCATAAAAAGATTTTCCCTTGGGAAATAAATTGTTTTATAATTTTGAATATGGAGTTTTGCTTCTAGTTTAATACTTGCTGCTTTACCTTGTGAAAATTCTCTATCCAAACCCCACTTTTTCTTTGCTTGTATCTCTTTGTTTGTATTCTATTCTGTTCTCATTCATTACCTTGGGTTTTTTCCAACTGTTAAAAAAAAATAATCTACCTGCAAGCTACTTTCACCCATTCTTCCATACCAAGAGATTAAACAGAACACCTACTAATACAGACTCGATATCTTCACTTCTTACAGTCTGATTGCTTCATTTTCTGCCATATTGCATGAAAGAAAAATTGGTCAGCAAATGTACTGGTACTAAGGACTTTAATCTTCACTATCTATCACCAGGGTGGTGCTCAACTCTGAGGAGAGTTTTGCAAAATTTTTTTATTAAACCGCTGTTGTACTGTGCTGTCAGTACTACTCCTCAACAGTCCCTGACAATTTTTTCTGTAGGGAAAACGGGATAAAATTTGCTAATGCTGTGGTTTGACAGCTAATTTTATGGAAAATGTTATACGCTTCTGAATGTTGTCATCCCTTTTCAGACAAGGCCTCAAAATGAAGGTCAGGAAGAAAGCTTAGCCCTTGCTTTGAGCTTGTTACACTAAAGCTGTGGTAGAGCAAATAACAATTACCTGGGAAGACATCCTAGATATTCATTATCCAAAAAATCTGTAGTATTCTAGGGAGTAGCTGAGTGGAGATCCACAGGGAAGCCCACAGCTCCCAGAAATGTAGATACAAGAGTGCTGCCTGAAACAGGGTGGTTATTCTCTAATATCACTTGTTTTGTATAGATTAATCTTTTAACAGTGTAACAGTCTAGCAAATAATGCTTTTGTTGTGTGTATAGTGTCCCTTCTGCACACAAAAGTGTGCTGTACCATTCAGTGTTTAACCGCTAAAACCAATTCAGAATTCTAAGTGCAGAACTGCAGGAGGAGAATACATCAGCCCTTGGTAGTAGACTCGTACCACCCTATGAAACCTTTGTCGAGTTTTAATAATCGCTCCTGTACAAATTATAAGGAGTAACATTTTATTGACAGATTTTATCTTATCTTTCTTCATGTTAATAGCAGTGAGTACATTAATATTAATATGGAACTGGACTGTTTCTACAGCAAGAGATATTAGAGATGCTAATCATGGCTATTTGTCTAGAGGTTATGGTAGGTAATCGGAAAAACGCTGATGAAGCTCCTTCTGATATTACTCAAACTTTTGCTTAGTAGATTTTATTACTCTCATTCACAAAAGCTACCAAATAAATTATGTTCATGGCTTTAAGACTGTAATGATGCTGGATGTTAATTGATGTTTATTGTAGGAACTTGTATAATATCTTCTTGATAAACTGACTAAAGAGAGGGAGTGAATACCATTTTGTGAAGCACTGATCAAACAAACCATTGATTCTTCTTATAACATTTTTTATGAACTACAAATTAACAGTGTGAAAAGTTCAACAAATACATCTTTGGGGATAATAAAGAGGCACTATTCTACATTGCTGTTAATGATTTGATGAGAAAAATACATCTTCTTAAGAGTCATATTTGGGCACAGTAGTTGAAAAGAACACAAGCTGACAGAAGGGGAAAGTATCATAGGTACTAGTCAATGTTTTTAATAGGATGTTTTATCTTGTTTTCTAAGGTAAAAAGCTCAAGAATATTTTGTGAACATCTCATTATCTAGAAAAATCCTGAGGTGTTCAGAATAGCAGCTCTAATGGGATTTTCTCTGCAGCTCCCAGAATATGGGATGAGAACCTGAGTTAATATCTCTTTCATTCAGCATATATTATTACTATTCTGGTTTGGGATTTTATTTTTTTTTTCCAAGGGAGTATTTTTGGTGATTATATGTCTCATTAGGATAATGATTTCCACAGAACATTCGCTTTTTTTTTCTCTTTGAAAGATATGAGGGTATCAGCTGAAAAGCAAGATATCAGAGATGTTAATTTCAATGAGTTAATTGACTCAGTGCCTGGATGATTTGGAAACAGACCATTTCTCACAAGTGTTCTAAAGAGAATCTGTCTCATCATATACACATTTAAAGATTTTTTAATTTCTTTTTTTTTTTTTGGATAGAGATTGTAATTACTCAACTTCCATACTGCTTTGCTGGCCAACAAAATGAGCAAAGGGAAATATAAGATCATCCTGTGGTCAAGAGATTGCCTTGTTACATATATATGTATATATGTGTGTTTATATACCATATAAATTTTTTTTTTTTTTCCCTTTAAATACTAGGAATAGGAGAGAGAATTAAAACAAAGACATGATGCCTTGGAGACAGATTCTCCTCTGTTGTCTCCCTTAACCGTGGTGCAGCTGATGTGGTTTGAGAGCCATTCAGGCATCTTGACTCTGACTCAGATGGTGGCAAAGACATGAATTTCCTTATTCTTCAAGCTCATATGACGATCAAACTCCATCTTCTATGATGTACTGATTCTTTCTTCCAGGAAGCAAGATTCTGATTGACATTCAAAAGAAAGCAGAGTAAGATGGATGTAACTGGAATTATTCTTTTTATAATATTCTGGATTCAGTATTAAAATTGACAAAGGAAGAAAACTCTCTTCTTTTTACATCTTTCAAGGAAAAACTCAGTGAGAGGATTTAGAAAACTTTTGCCTAGTCACTATAACTCAGAATGTCTTTATTCATGAAGAATAAGCAAAGCATGTTCCCAAAACATGTTCTGCTGTTGGCTCCCTCCTGTCTGTCTAGAGTTAAAACAACTGCAAGCTGAAAATAAAGATGTGCCTTCCTGGTGGCAAAAAGGCATATTTATACCTGTGTGGCCAGCCCTTGCTCCCTGACATCAATTTAGTGCTTTGGTTACTGCAAGCCTTCATGTGCTTACTATAATCTATTGATGGGAATATGAGACTCCTGCTGCCTCATGCTGCAGTCTCAGGGAAATACCGTGTATGCTAAAAACAGGAAGGCTCTTTTTTGTTCAACTTTGAATTGCCATTATATAAAAGGTGGAATTTTTTGTGAAGAATTCAGAGTTAAATCAAATCTCCTTCCTGTGAAGGTCATGTTTAAGTTCTGACTTTCACCAAAGCAGATTTAAGCCACTAAATACTTTGAAAAATTCCCTTATAAGTCTGTTAAAAACATTATTGTATTGACCCATGTTATACCCTAAAAATGTAGTAGTAGAGGTTCCACTCTAATTTTTTTTCCATGAAGGTTGAGACAATGCAAATATTTTGAGGATCTACCGATATATTGTAATCTTAGTGCAGTTTAACATACATATACTACTGAAAAGCTTTCTACAGCTATTTCTCACTGCTGTTTCCTGTCAAGGAAGAACTAATTTTTTTTTTTTTTTCTGATCTGTTGACTGTCAAAATAAATAGATGGACTGAACAACTGTGGGTAAAATGTTACACTGTCATGCTAATAAATATTGAAAAAAACCTCCGTATCATTTCCAACAGATAATCACACCACAAAATGTTGGAAAGTAATAAGAAAACTTTTTTGGAGCAGCTCCAACAACTTCTGCACCTCATGTGGCCTTCAGTTCAGCTCATCATCTTCAGACCTGGGCATTTTTCAGGCTATCTGGATGGCTTTGACCTGTGATCTCAACGTGATGGGCAAATACTAAATATCTGTGTTTCTGTAAGTTGTTATTCTGAAAATCAGGTTTGTATCTGGAGTCCCTTCAGTGTATCCTTTCCCAGATGTTCCAGTTATTAATGTGTGCTGAGGATCTTTCCTTGCAGTCTAGTGTCTCTTGCCTATCAGCTGAAGTAGACTGATCTGTGCCTCTCCTTAGGAACAAATGTAGTGCTTGTGCTAAGACACCTGTTTTCTAGCATGAGTGGAGAAAGCTCACTCAGCTTCTAGTTAACTGAGGCATGATCTTTCTCTATGTGAAGTATCAGTACTATCCCTGGGACCAGAGATTAAAAATACAGAAGATAAAGGAAGGGTGTATCACATAAAGAGGCCCTGCCATTGCCCTTGCCCTTGCCTTTCCCCTTCCCTTTCCTGTCCTCCATATGATTTCTGGTTTTACAGAGTCTGTGCTAATGGCACACAGTCACACACACACACACGTATCTCTTCTCTCAGGTTGTTGGTGAAGACAGAGTTGGATGAACACAGTGCAAAGCATTGTTGATGAAATACATGGAATATTGTCTGTAGGCTGGAAGCTGTGGAAGTAAGCCCAAAGTTTACACTTCTACAAGTGTTGGCTTCCAGTACTTGCAGAAATTGTTTAAATTGAAGGAACTAAAGGAATGCAAACAAATACAATGTCTACATTTTGTAAAGTATCAGATAATTATATACTTCATATCATATACTGTTTTAAGCTCTGCAGTCTAGAAATGCAATACGGTAATTATAAACATATGGCTTTTAATACAGGAAGAAAATGAGATGTTCATGGTGTGAATTGTATTCCCTATGACAGTTTTAACTCCTGAGCAGAGATTGTAAAATATTTACCTTCTGAATATATGAATAATTCAAGGTAGCTTATGACACTATGGTTTTCTACAGCAGATATTTTTTAAAAAAGTTCAATAGCCATATACTCTGTAAACATGATTTAAAGTTATTAAATTGGTTAAAAATGGTGCTGATTTCAAGCCAACATTTACCAGCTCTGAAGGGTTATAAATATATACAGCAAACAGAAACCAGAAAAAAAAACTATGTTCTATATCAGAACACATTCAAATCCTTCTATTCTCCTTCAGCTGCAGACTCCTTGAAACAACTGCAGTGTTATGTCATTAAAAGTTGACTACTTAAAGACAAAAGTCTAAAAGAAAACCCTACCTGGAAAGGGAACAGAGAAAGCAACAAGGCACTTAGGAAAGGAAAAAAAAAAAAAAAGGAGCAAAGCTTTCTTCAGCATCTCCTGCCAGCATTTTTATGCTTTTCAACTTAATCTATTAGTGCCTCTAAATATCTGTCAAAATAACTGTACTTACTGACTGTAAGGAAGTAACTCCCTCTTCTTAGTAAAAGGATCTTACAAATTACGGTTGGTGGTACTCATAGAGCCACACCTAAACTTTTACAAAGAGGTCTGAATTCTATGGTGAGACATTTTTCAAGCATTACACTGAAACAATGAGTGTTCTTAACACAAGGAGGTTCTACTTTTAATGGATCACATAACAGCTAGACCTTTATAGAAGACACACATAATAGAAATGGGACATTTCATGAGCATTTTCTAATGTGGATTGAGTAACTTGAATTCTGATATAATTATGAATATCTTACAATGTATAATTATCTGCACAAAGAGCCCATACGGTACAGTAATTTGGTCAAAGAGCTTCCAGCTTGTCTTTAATGTGATAATAATGTTTAGTACTTTACTTTTATGAAGCATTTTCTGAACACTAACTAATTAATCCTTACAACACCTTTGTGAAGTGGATGAGTGAGTCTAGAGCTTCATTGCAGTTGTAGGTTTTGTGACATTTATGAAGGTCAGCACAAGTCAGAGTCTCCCCGGACCGGAGTGGGAGGATAGGAAACTTCTCAGGAACGACCTTATAGAACAGCTTTGGTAGATCTGGTGAATTTAAAATGCATGCTTTCAAATATGGTCGTTGATAAAACATCCAGTGTAACCGGAATAGCTGTTATTGCTTAAATAATCATTCCAGGCTCAAACCCAGGGAAGTGTTAACTAGGAGATGAAAAATCGGACTTGTACAAGAGAAATGAGGAGAATACAGAGGAAAAAAAAAATCTTATAAAAACCTTGGCTAGTGGAAGATATCATTACCATTACCTTGAAAAAAATTATTGAAATGCAGCTTGTTGCCACCGATTTTTTTAATATCAGGTTGCAAGTAGGAAAATCCAATACAAGTTTGGTTCCTGGTTTGGACCTACGGTAAAAAGGGTAGAGCATCTTTTCATGGCATGTGACAGAATGATAGCAATAACAAAGACAGCTCCTGAGATCCTAAGTAGGCTGCTAGGGCTCAGGTACAATAATTCCAGGTACAACATCACACAGGTGTTCATCTAGGTAAAGGCTGCTCTTCCCATCAGCTTCTATGCTCCAAGTTGTAGGCAAACCATGAGTCTCTTGTGGGAGACACTTGGGAATAGCTCATGAATTGTTATTTAGTCTAAGAAATAATTTTTGCTTTCTCACCTAACTGAAATGATAATTTGAGTCACGGGGGGAACGAGGAGGCTTTGGGTTTTGGTTATTTTTTTGCCCTGTAAATCAGGCTTGAGTTAGGCAGATAGAGAGGATAGGTTACAAACATCTCACACCAGTGAGGCAAACAGCTCAGCCATATGAAAAAGAAAAATATATCTTAATACTGTCCAAACCCCTTAAACAATACAATTTCCTGTCTTTTCACTCTTATAAGCAGTGTTATAGAGAAGAGCTGAATGGAGAGTTCCTGCAGAGAAGTGGGAACCAACTAAAGAAACAAATGAAGACTGACAGAAACTTTAAGTTAGGCAAAAATAATTACGGAAAGATGACATCTGGCTCAGTTATTGTTGGTAGTTCCTCAGGGAGTTATGCTAGTGAAGCTGTAGTCTAATTAAGCCACACACTCTGCATCTTCCTGCATATTTGGGACAGTGATCTCCAATCAAATTGCTGTGAGGAGCAATACTATAAAAATCCCGAAGGATGTTTTCAGTGAGTAAAATTCTCTTGACCTATAGGCTGTGATTTGAATCACCTCTGTAGAAGACCCAGCTCAGAAGCCAGTGGAGATCATTTACTGTCCTTATAGGAAAGTTTTGGGAGAACCTCAGACCAGAGAAGAAATAAGTCCAATCCATCCTTAGGCAGAGTGGCACACAGGTGATAGATTAAGAATAGACATTGTATACACACAGAATGATAAAGCTGGATCCAGAATTTCTTCAGTTTCCAGTGAAAAATACATTTAATGAGTGAACTTCACATGTTCATTTGTTCTTTTCTTTTGGAGTGTGTGTGTAGAAAACACAGAAAAAAAAATTGCAGAAATAAATGGAACACAACTCCTTAATCTATCAGTGCTGCATTATTTTGAAAAAAAAAAAAAAAAGCATATATTTCAGAAATTACTCTTAGCAGAGTGCAAATAGAGAAAATTGACTATGCTGGACTTAAATGGTTGAATCTGTGTTAAAATAGACACATATTCCCTATCAATTGCAGAGACTCAATTTTTTGTTCACAAAAAAATAAGTTTTGTATAACTTCAGTGCTTATATATGGAGTTTGTTCAGTTTAGTGTCATTTGGTATCCGTCAAAAGAGAGAGGGAAGTGAATGCCACATTAATTAATTATTTAAAAGAGAAAAATTAATTAAAAAAAATACTTGGATCTTCTCCTTAATGTTGAACACCAAGGACTTTTTAAAAGACGAAAGTCAATTAAGAACATCTAATAGCGGCTTTGATATACTAGAACAAATCTTGGCCTTGTTGATTTTCTGTTTCAGAAGCAAAAATAGACTGATTGACCCAACCAAGACTTAAAGATAAAGGTTGATAAAGAATAATTTTCTACTCGCAAAAATGAAACCTTCAATATTTAAAAATACAAATATTTTCACATTTTAATATTATTTTTTAAATTTTTAATATTCTAATATACTCTCAGTATATTAAGCACATATACGACATCCTTCTACAACTAGAGACAAAAATAAATAATTGAAATAATGATTCAATACTCAACTAGGTTATGTCTTTGTGTGTTTTTTGGAGGTCATCCCTTGAAATTATTCATTCTGCAACTACTTTACAGCTCCACTTGGGAATATAACCCAAGTCGTTCTATTACAATGGAAGGAAGAACGTGAATATTCTTAAATGTAAGAGGTAAGTGTATATCAGATCACATTGCACAATGAGATAGCTGAAGGCTAATAATCCAAAACATTATTTTCAAAGGTTTTTGCACTGCACATTTGTCTGTATTCTTTGTTTGGTATTCAAAATGAGCAGCTTTAGTTTAAAAAAATACTGCAGACAATTTTTCACACAATGGAACATAAATCCAGGTAAACTAATATTCTTTCCAGAAGATGATTGATAATGACTTCTGGTATGAATTTAGTGAAATTTAGGTAATTGGAATTTAGGTAATTGGAATTGGAATTACCTAAATTTGCCAGTTTGTTTCTGTGAAGAGTGGGACCTCAAACTGTTTCCTTTTTAGTTATTTTGTCTCCTTGTCTCATTTTTGTTTCCTACTCAGTTTGTGATAAAATGTTACCATGGAAGACAGAAAAAGACAGCATTGTTTTCTATTACCTTTTGTATCTATAAAGCTTTGGTGAAACAGAAAAAAGGAAACCTCTCTGTAGCAAATGGTATGAACCTATAGATATGATGTCAATTCATAAATATTTTATAATGAACATTGTTTTTAGATATTCATAATCTTTATTTTGAGAAAAAATCACATGGGTTGAAAGTTTTCATTCTTTGTCTCTGCCACTAGTGAAGAAAATAATATGCAAGCATTTTTGCTAAAATAAAAGCAAATAACATAAAACATAACAAAACAGAACACTTATATCACTGTTGACATAAATCTGCCCACTTGGTAAAACCTGTAGGTCTTTCATGTATGTTTTAGAAGGGAGAAGATATTAATAAGGAAAGAGATTGATTCTGAAAATCTATGATATTCTAGATCACTCCATAGTACATGAGAAGGGATGAAACTTCTCTTTTACTTCAACAAATAATATCTGAAGACAGCAATATTAATAAAAAGTAGAAATATTTTGAGGTGCAAATTTCTATAACCAAGGAAAAAGCACTTATAATTGGTGCTTTAGTGAGAAGGTGGAAAGTGAAGAAATGAGGGAAGAAAATGCTCCAACTATTGTGCACATGCACTGTATTTTGGTAATGTTTTCTCCCATTTTAGAGTGTGTTCTTGAAGGTTTTACTTTGGACTGTAACACTTTAGAAAAAAATTGGTTTTAACCATCTTTGAATAAAAAAAGAGATTCTGGCAAAAATGTAGTAAAAGAAAGCATACTGGCCTGATGCAGCCTCCTTTCAGTTATTATGTTGAAACACTGTGTGAAGATCTTGACTGATCTTCTATAGAGTACAAAATGTTTTCATGACAAAATACGGGGAGGATGGGTAAAGTGTTCTGGGTGAAGAACTACGGCATGAAGTACAGGGGTCTGCTAGCCTGAGGGAGAGAAATTGCACTGAGTCTTTTGATCGGTTTGGTTTTTAGCTTCACTAGCAGAAGAGTTTCAAGAGAAAGAGAGGAGAAGAATGTCCTACAATACTGGTTTGCTTTTCATTAGAGGAGGATACAGGCATATTCTGATTACCAGGAGATATAATTAAAGGAGTTCCATATACTCAGAGATCACAGGACCAGACTGATCCTAAATGCAGTCACTGCACTAGCCATTAGACATCTCTTTTAAAGGATGGTGATTCAATATATTATAGCTGGTGATTCAATAGTATGGATGGCATTCACTATTCTCTTAATTGTTTTGATTGTTTTACTTGAAGCATTTTGGGTTTTGTATGTTTTCTTTTAAAAAGGGTGAAAAAAGAACTAAATATAGTCAACAGCAGATTTAATGTTCCTTCTGAAGACCATAGCAACTTTCTAAAGCCTTACTAGAGTGAAGGAAAAAAGAACCCTGTAAAGGGTGAGTTTATTTTAACTTAATTCTCTTTTCAGTTGACCTTTTCACATTCCAGATTTGAGTGCTTTCACTAGGAAATAAATTTCATTTAATGTAGGCATAAGGACTTTTAATTATATTAGAAGAGCTTTTAATTATGTAATTTCCAATAATGGTGGAACTTCTTTTTGTGTGACACTAATCAAAAGTAAAAGAACTCACTCTAAACACACTTTGCAATTAGATTGGAATAGTTTTGTGCTCTGGTGATTTCATGTCAAGCAAATAGCACTTGAAGAAATTGATGGTTCTGCTTGATACATTTTTGAGGTCTGCAAGTTTTCTTTCTATCAGGTGGACATTTATCACAACTACTTCTTGATTTCTAATAGTACCCAATGTGTTTCTGCACCAACTCAGAAGGAAGGCAGAGCCATAAATATTAACTGGCCTAAACTACCCACACTGCAGAGTGCTTCCCCAGAAAAGTATCTGCAAAAATTAAATGATCATTCAGATAGTTTACATCTTAGTTTAGCCGTCATCAGGTTTTCAGACACCTTGAGATGGAGGCCAACACATGCAATTATAGAAGGTGTTAGGAGAGATGTACAATCATTTTCAGAAACAGAAAACGTACACCCTATTAAGCAAACATGAAAAAAAAAAAAAAAAGACTTTTCCCTTTACTGGAATTTAGTTTTAGACATATTACCAAAAGTCAAACTGCATAGAAAATTAGGATGAAATGCTCACCCTCTGTAAGGCTACTAGTGAAATGGATCTTAATTTCCTTGGAGGCCAGGGTATACAGTAACTAACTTTCCTAGATAAACATAAGGTAAAATCACATAAAAAAACTGGAGATGTTAATTCTAAAACTACTTTAAGAAAACTTCATTTTCCCTGGAATATTCTGATTTTTTCTTAGAGGTATGCTTATACTGCCTTCATATGTGCCATTTGATCTTCATAAATGTTAATGTATTTTAGAGTGTAAATCAGTTCTATTGTTTCAATAATTCTTCTTAATTCAATTAATAAAAAAGTATATGCAAATTAAATTAATCTGAGTTTCAAGCATAGCACATACAATATATCACAGGTTTCTACATCCTGACCTGTTTTTCTTTACACAGGAAAAACAGTATTTTCCCAATTTCTTTTGAGATAGAGAAAAACATAATAAATTCACAAAGTTTAAAACTCTTAAAAAACCTAGAATTTGAAGCAGAGACCTCAGGATTCCTGAAGCATCCATAGTCTTGTCCAAATTCATTTTATACAATATTCCTCATCAAAACAATTCATATAAATTCTGTTCTCAAGTTTCAGCCCTTCAGTAACAATGTGGCTATCAGTAAATTCAACGTTTTTATTCTGAAGAAAGTGACTGAATTAGGTTAATTAATATTTTCCTTTCACTGAATGAAAATGTGATTTAAGGTTTTGAGAGCTCATATGTACTTCTAGATGTAGTCCCTTCCAGTTTTCCATACCTGTGCTTTTATGTTTTTATGTCAAGTTTACATTTATGAATATACTTTATCGGTATTTCAATTTACCTTTCAACTAATTCAATGTATCAAAACGATAGCTTATACAAAACCAGATTATGTTCTAATTCTGGGGCTGTATCATAAACAATCTTCACACCTTGTTAAAAAAAACATAAGCAGTACTCTGACCTGGGCAGTTTCTTTCTCTCTGTCACCCTGGAAGGATTTGCACCTTGCAGAAAGGGAATTGACCACTAAGGAGTCCTAAATGAATGGCAAAAAAATTGCTAACAGTTGGAAAAGATGACCTTTCAAGCTGTGACATTTGGAGATAACCTGTAGGGTAAGGACATATACAGCCTACAGAATGCAACTGTCATTTAGGGTACATGTCTCATGTTTGAATGTATTTGGGAAGAACAGAATCAAATCTCCCCTGAGAAATGGAAACACTATTGTTCCCACGACAAAACGGGATTGAAGTATTCTTGTTACTCAATTTACAGTAATATTCCCTAAATAAGATGATTAATAAGCTGGGGGAAAAATAAATCTCCTAGAATATATACTTAGAATCATAAAATCATAATTTAGATAAATTGTCTATAACCAATTTTTTTACATACTGTATTCTACCTAGGTTACAAGTGTAAGAAAAATGCCTCTGGTAATGTTTTTAAATTACAAAGTGTCAGACACGAAGTCACAGTCTTAATTTAGATGTGCAATGTAATAAAGTTTTAAAAAAACAGAGAGAGATTTTTTTCTTGAGATCTGCGATTAGCTTTTACTAAAACATGAAGGTCCTTTAAACTAAATTCTGAATGAAAAAAAAAAGCTTAATTCATTTTTACATTATTTGGTGGTGCTGGGTTTGACTGATTAATATAGATTTTCCATAATTCAACATATTTATGAAATGAACGGATGAACAAGGAGCTTCTGGACAAACTCAAACACAAAATGAAAGCCTACAGAGGGTGCAAGCAAGGACAGGCAGCCTGGGAGGAATACAGAGAAAATGTCCAAGCAGCCAGGCATCAGGTTAGGAAGGCTAAAACTCTAACAGAGTTAAATCTGGCCAGGGACGTCAAGGGCAACAGAAAAAGCTTCTATAGGTATATCAGGGACAAACGGAAGATCAGGGAGAATGAAGCCCTTTCTGGAAGGAAACAGGAGATCTTGTTACCCAAGACATGGAGAAGGCTCAATGACTTTTTTTGCCTCAGTCTTCACCTGAGGCAAAGCGAGGGCTCTAACCACATTGCCCAAGTCACAAAAGGCAAAGGCATGGACTGAGAGAATGAAGAATTGCCCACTGTAAGGAGAAGATCAGGTTCAAGACCATCTAAGGAACGCAGTGCTGCTCAAATCCATGAGACCTGATGAGATGCATCCACAGGTTCTCAGGGAACTGGCAGATGAAGTTGTCAAGCCACTGTCCATCATATTTGAGAAGTTGTGGCAGTCTGGTGAAGTTCCCACTGACTGGAAAAAGGGAAACATAACCTCCATATTTAAAAAGGGAAAAAAGGAAGACCTGGGGAACTACAGGCCAGTCAGTCTCATGCCAAGATCATGGAGCAGATCCTCCTGGAAACTATGCTAAGGCAGATGGAAAATAAGGAGATGACTGGTGACAGCCAACACGGCTTCACTAAGGGCAAATTGTGCCTGACAAATTTGGTGACTTTCTACGATGGAGTTACAGCAGTGGTAGACAAGGGATGACCAGGTGATGTTATCTACTTGGAGCTGTGCAAAGCATTTGACACTGTCCTGCACGACATCCTTGTTTCTAAATAGGAGAGACAGGGATTTGACAGATGGACCTCTCAGTGGATAAGGAATTGGCTGGATGGCTCACTCAGAGCGTTGCAGTCCAAGTAGAGACCAGTGATGGGTAGCTTTCCTCAGGGGTTGATATTGGGGCTAGCATTCTTTAAGATCTTTGTTAGAGGCATGGACAGTTGGATTGAGTGAACTCTCAGCAAGTTTACTGAAGGCACCAAGCTGTTTGGTGCTGTCAACACGCTGGAGGGAAGAGATGTCATCCAGAGGGACCTTGACAGGCTGCAGAGGTGGGCCAATGCAAACCTCATGAAGTTCAACTAGGCCAAGCGTAAGGTCTTGCACTTCGATCAGAGCAACCCCTGGTATCAATACAGGTGGGGGGATGAAGGGATTGAGTGCAGCCTTGCTCAGAAGGACTTGGGAGTACTGGTCGATGAAAAGCTGGACATGAGACAGCAATTTGCACTTGCAGCACAGAAAGCCAACTGCATCCTTGGCTGCATGAAAAGAAGCATGGCCAGCAGGTTGGGGAAGGTGATTCTGCCCCTCTACTTTGCTCTGGTGAGACCCCAGCTGGAGTACTGTGTCCAGCTCTGGAGCACTCAGCACAGGAATGACATGGACCTGTTGGAGCAGATCTATAGGAGGGCCACAAAAATGATCAGAGGGATGGAGCACCTCTCCTATGAGGACAGACTGAGAGAGTTGGGGCTGTTCAACCTGGAGAAGAGAAAGCTCCAGAGAGGCCTTATTGCTGCCTTTCAGTACTTAAGGGAGGCTTACAAGAAAGATAAACTTTTTAGCAGAGTCTGTTGTGATAGGACAATGGGTAATGGTTTTAATCTAAACGAGTTTAGCCTAGATATAAGGAAGAAATTTTTTACAATGAGGGTGGTGGAACACAGGAACAGGTTGCCAGAGAGGTGGTAGCTGGCCCATCCTGGAAACATTCAAGGCTTGATTGGACGGGGCTCTGAGCAACCTGATCTGGTTGGGGATGTCCCTGCTCCTTGCAGGGGTATTGGACTAGATGACCTTTAAGGGTCCCTTCCAACCCAAACTATTGTATGATTCTATGAAATACAGTATGCTTCCTAAAGCTAGGGATGAATGGTGATCCTGCTCAGTAGTTGTGGAAACTGGGATGAAGGAATGAATAAAAAATGTGTAAAAGGGCTCCAACGTGTTCTTAAAATCTAATCTTAGCAGTGCAGCTGGTGCAAAAGACAGAGAAAATATCCTGCAGGAAAAATTGAATATCTTGTGGGCTAGAATTATACAAATGGAGTACCACAATTAAAGGGTCATATGATTGATGACTGATATGAATTTCTGTTGTAAAGTAGTTGTTAGCCAGCAGAAAACGTCAGAGGAACATTACAAGACAACTGTAGCTGATTAATCAGCAGCACTATGACCTATTAGTATGAAAAGGCAGAAGTGTCTGGAGGACAGGGCAAATCAGGTATTTCCTCTCATTCCAACAGAGGCTATGTGCAGTGTAGCATTTTCTGTGGTATATCATACAGTGGTAAGCTATCATATAAAGTGGTAGAGAGAGCTTATTGAGAAGACCATATTAAAAAGTGGTCATGTCAGTTACTGAAAGATGGAGCTCGTAAGGAACTGGTGTTAAAAAGACCTCGAATGGTGCTCTGTGACATGGACAGACAAAACTGAAAAGGCCCAGTTGGTTTAGCATGGTAAAATAAAGGCTGAGAAGGAGTGTGAGCATCCTCTTTAATCAGGAAACAAGTTTAGGAAGAATAAGTTAAAAAATAACTTTGGCAGAATGCATGAATAAAAAAGGACCATGGCACACGGTAACTGTAAGTTATAAGGTTTCCAACTCACAGGGCAATGAGATTCTGAAATTGTTTATTAATAAGGACTAGTGGGTTCCAAAAAGCAACCAGCTTTTAAAAATGACAGCATAAAATATGCCTGCTGGTTTCTAGTCTCAAAGGTCTGAAAAGAGAAATGCTCAGAGTAAGACCTCTGTGTTTTAAATGCTCAGTTGTGGGACAGTGTCAAGAAGCTCAGAGGTCGTGCTGGCAGGTTCCTGTTGGAAGCCATAATGTTTGTCTGCTGTGAGCACAGAGATCCTTTTCAGGCTCTGTGCTTGTGGCTGTGTGGTCTTGCAGAAGAGGAATTTCAAGGCATCAGGACAGCAGCCTGGGAAAGCAGACCTTGTGAAGAAAACAAAACATGGGCTCCAGGTTTATCTGCATGTGTTTCAGATGGTGAAATTATGACACGGCACGCTCATTGGCGTGGGAGATCAGGATTTATTGATTATGAACTATTCCCCTCCATCTTCCCACGCCTAAGAACTGTGATCTTTTTCTGATTTATTCACACTGAATAATCTAGTTTGCAATGCAACTACCAGGTTGCTCTTAGGCAAAACTGAAGACATACAATTATGAATTAGAGAATACACATATCTCACCAGGAATTGACACAGTTCTTATGGGATCAGAGATAAGCAATTTTATCCTGTTACCTATGCACTCTATGTGTCAAATCAAAGACAGCAGATGACCTAGCTAAATATGGAAATTTTAAATACATAATAAACATCCTAATAAATTACCTGCCAGCAACCACTTAAAAAATTTTTGCACTTGGAAACATTGAAATCACATAAGTTGTCAGGTAAGCTAAATTTATTTATAAATGATTTATCAAATCTTAATCCATCATATCTACTATGGATATTAGATCAATTTTTCTGGTTTGTACATATTGATATACTCTACATCCTTTTAGCTGATGGAATTCTGTAATTTCAAAAGGATAGGGATTGCCAAAAATCCACACTAGAGTAATACTAATCTAAAAATATAGGATTTTTTAAGACCTGCAGTAAATGTATCCCTAAAGGAACCAATGGGCAGAAATCCTAGTATTTCACACTCCTGTAGTAAACACTGTAATGAGGTCCCAGTTCAGGACAAATATTTAGAGAACTGCCTTACTTTAGAAACATGCTTTCTAATTCCTTCCTCAGCAGCAGTCATAGCATAGCTGCTCATGTATAATGAATGGCTTTGAAATGCAAATGAAATTCTTGTGTCCCTGTGTGTGAAGCAATAGATTTCAGAAGACTGTAAAGTGATAGAGGAGATGTGAAATCATCATAAATAAAACAAAAATTAGTAAGGTATTCAATAGGTTTCAATTTTTATTTTTATTTCAGTTTTAATCAGAAAAAAAAATATTGCACTTTTCTTTCCCAGAAAATATCTAGAGTACAGAATACACTACTGTGCCTTTCTTTACCTACAAAGTTCTCAGTGCAAAACGAGATATTTCTTGAAAAAATCTGGTATTGCCAAAAGATTTTTAACTATTCTGGCTTGTACCTGAGTGACTGCTTTTATTGCTTTGCTGTCAATGCATTTTTAATGTTTTTAAATTGCCTTGTTCTTACCGACTTAGGCTGAAAATCTGCTGGCACCATCTGTGGAGAGTTGGCTAAGCGTGGTTAATTTGCCACTGCTGATTTCCCACTGGAAGAGGCAGGTTTTCCCAATCTAACTTACTGCACATAAGAGCAAGAGGGCAGGAAAATCAGGAAATTGATCAATTACAATAAAGACAACTAAGTAGAGAAAGTAAGGAAATTTCTGATGTGAGGTGCAACAATTTTCCGCAAAGAAGGTAGACTACATTTCCATCTCCTCAGTCTCTCCCTGTCCTGTTTCCAGCGGACAAGAGCAATAACAGTATGTCAGTAATGTCTCGTATTCATGAAAATACCTGTTCGCTAGCCATACACAGTCACAAAACAGTTGATCATAATTGACTCTAAATCTCTAGAATATAATTTTAAAATATTGGAGATAATTCCTTAGTTGTCTTTTGAAACCTGATG
The DNA here is from genome assembly GCA_009806455.1 of Tetrax tetrax. Classification (NCBI taxonomy): domain Eukaryota; kingdom Metazoa; phylum Chordata; class Aves; order Otidiformes; family Otididae; genus Tetrax; species Tetrax tetrax. Next base: position 418,236 of record WHYT01015992.1, read on the forward strand.
TCAGAAAATTATTTCTTAGAGCTAAGGCTGGAAGGGAATAGAGATCTAGTTAGATCTCATATGCCACAAGATATTAAATTTCACCTAGATAATCAGTACGAAGCCTAAATATTTTAGTTAGATTAAGTAATTTCATGAGAATGAACTGTGAATCGCAAGCAGGGGATGAGACCTGAAGGTCTACTCACAGCAAGGAACCGATTAGGCAAGATACACACAACTCAACAGAAAAAGAAAATAATATCTTACTATAAGTCGTGTCCCACACTGAAACAATGCACACCAAAACACTTCTGTATTATTGACACTGTTTTAGTCACAAAACCAAAACACAGTACCACATGGGCTGCTGTGAAGGACATTAACTCCACCCAGCCAGACCCAGTACATCAGGTAACAGCAGTTAAAAATGGAGATATTTTTTACATGAACATTCTTGAAACAAAAGCATTATATTTGTGAAGATGAACAAGAAAATGGGGAAATTTGTCATGTTTATGACATAATTCGTCCTGAATGTGCATTTTTCTTGAATAAAAATCCGAATAGACCAGTGAGATCAAAAATATTCTGGAATCAGACCTGATTCCAACAAAGAAAAAGAAACAAATATCCACAAAGCACTTAGTAGATACCAAGAAATCTTACAAAAATTAATCCTTTTTCACATACCTTGGTTTGTATCCCAACCTTCACTTACCTATCCGACCTGAAGATCAAATGAGCTTATTGAAGTGCTTGCTTAGAGAAAACGATGTTCTCCTGACATTATGCCTGATTAGAAATGGCTGTGGAAAGTTTCAAATAAAAAAAGACAGGTCCATGCTTACCTATTGCTGCTGGAAGCTTAAAATTTTGTGACACAAACAGAGTTTCCAGAATTAGGGACTGCAGTAGCACGTGTAGGGAAATACTACAGGGTAAGCAAGCACCATCTTGTTTCTTTATATTTTTCCCATGACTCAATTTTGTCTTTTTCACCCAAATTCTGATGGCTAACGACAAGCCCATCCAAGTCTCATTAAGAAATGAAAACAGGATGGAGCATCAGGCCCATACTGATGCCACTGCACTCTTTATGCCTTTTTTTCCCCTCCCTTTTTATTGTTCCAAGCCTGTTCTGCTAAGCTCAATAATATTTTTCTTTACAGAGTACTGTGGAATGTCATTCCTAGCAAGTGTACTTGTGATTCTCACCTAAGAAGTACATTTCTGATTGCACTTTAAAATGCATTGCTGTTTTAATGGCTCCATTTATGTAAGAACAATTCAGCAGCACACATTAAGATAGGTCTTTAAACTAAACTGAACCAACTGGTTCAGTTTGGTTTAAGCTGAACTGGTTCAATCTAAACTTTCTGGTTCAGAAATCCAGACCCAATTATAGCCTCTTTGTGTATTAAAATCTGGTGCTTGGTCATTGAATGAAATATTTTACAGAACCTGGCTGAATAATCCGTTATTACTTACTTGTGACAGGCTTATTTTCCAGACCAGAAAAGCCTGGCTTGCAAATGGTGGAATTCTTGATTCAGGAAAATTCAATGAAGAAGATTCAAACATGAATTTGTGTCTTATGGTTAATGAAGGAGAACTAGCTTTAATAAAATTCATTAGCAGTTTTAATGACACAAAAAAGTAGACCACTCCAAATAAAAAATCCTGTACTTAGTGAAAATTACTTTTGTTTTTACAGGTGAAACTGAAAAAAATAATGGTCCTTTAACTGAAGGCTTTACTACACTGCAGATGAAGAGGCCAGATTATATTAGTGTCAGTTCTGGAATTCCTATATTTTAGTAATTGCATTTGCAAAACTACATTATAGGTATTTTTCATTCATTCACATTTACATGTAAAATATTTTATTTTTCCATATCTTTTAATCGTCTATAACAGCATCCACTTTATATCTGCAATAATGATCACTCTGGGAATGGGTGTACATCCAAAACTACTAAATCAGGGAAGCTGCAGTAGCATTAGTAAGATAAAACACATGTAGTAGAGATTTGGACATTGCTTGTGTTTTCTCTAGTTCATATACTTTGTGAGTATATGTTTGCCCTGAGATGTCTTAGTCTTTTTGGGACCTATTTTTTATTCTTGTGATAGTTTAAAGTATGGGTTGAACATTTGGCCCTAATGCGAGCCACCAATAAAAAATATTTCTTGCAAATATTTGTGAATTTTAAGTGCCAGAACTTCATTAGAGGCAAAATACCAGCACTGAAGAGGCAACAGTTGTGTAGTTAGTAATTCATAAGGTTGCTGTCAGTTATGTGTGAGGTAATGTAGGAATAACAGTGGAGACATTAGAAATGAAAACAGTTATAAATGGCCAAGTTCATTCTTCCAGGAAAAAAGAAAATCCTCTAGTGTCTGCTCAGTGTAACAGGGTTCTTTTGGCAAAAACCTTTAAAGGAACTTTCTCGTAATAAAGAACTTCCACTCTTAAAAGCTCTGGCACTGGAGATTTGGGCAAAGTAAATGTTCATCTGACTTAGTGTAGCAACAAAAGACACTTGAGTAAGATCTCTCCCTTTAATAATTCAAAGATGTTCTCCTTTCTTTGGAAGCAGGTCCATTTGTTCCTTTTTTTTTTTTCTTTTTTTATCCATCTCACAGGTGACATTAAGGCCGTTTACCTAAATATTTCCCTAAATATTCCCACAGCTTTCTATGGATGGTTATTTAACTCTTTTCCAGCTGCTTCTGTGAAATACTCAGGAATGCTATATGTGAAACGAAATACTATGTGTTTCCTGTACAGCTTTATAAATTTAAGATTAATTCAGAATGATAGTTGTTGATATTATTACAGGTGGATTTGATTTATTCTCTTTTTTTTTTTTTTTCTCATAC
>WHYT01015993.1:4415-40775 GCA_009806455.1 Tetrax tetrax
AAAAAAAAAAAAAAAAGGATAGTACAGGCACTCTACTTTTAGAAGGCAAAAGACGGGTAGGATATCTGAGTTACTTCCTATTTTTCTATCTATTCTTGTTCAGAAAATAAAAAAAATATATATATATTGAAAACTAAAACAATGAATAGGTACTTCAGCTTTTTAAGATCCCTGATTTGCAGAAGTATTGTAAAGAAAGCTAGGTGAAAACCTCTCACTAGTACAGAAAATACTTTAGGAATTTACTTTCTACCCGGTGGGGAAATACCTAGCACTTACCAAGACTAACTTTGAGCTAAAAGAAACTAACCACAACTGGCTACAAGGAAGACCGTTCACAGAATTTTAGGGCTAAGCATCTGTTTTAACTTAAACTATGTAATTATAACTTCACTTTTTACTAGGCCCTGTTCACGTGCTTGTGTGTGAGAGAGAAAGAGACATCCATGCATCTGACTGCTGCAGTACAATGATACCAGCAGTTAGGGTTCAGTCTCTGTTATTCAATGAGAGGCAATCTGTCTCCTTTGTGTATGCCTGTCAATTATTTTGCATGAATTTCCAGCCTTGATGGAACTTTCTACTTATCACTTGAGTGTCCAGGGTAATTTTCTCTCTTCATTTTAGAAAATTCAGTGAATTCCTATTTGAGGCTGTCAGTCATACTTTACCTACAGATAAATAAAGGTGGCATTTTTTTGTAACATGCCAAGATTTTCAATATTTTTTTTTTTCTTATTCTTGTGGATTCAGGGAAGTACAAATAATGTATTTGACAAGAATATTTCCTGCCATTAATGGTAATTAGAATCTTGTACTACTCATTAAAATTTATAAAGTAGCTTATACTTGCAAAAACAAATTATTCTTTTTGTCACCACAGGAGATGAACAAGCACCAGAAAATTTCAGTCATAAGCAGTTACAGCTACACATAAGAAATCACTTCCTCTAGGAATCTCTTGTCACGCATTATATCTTCACTGCAGTAAGGATGGTAACTGAAAGCTCCTTCTGACAGTTCTGGGACTAATGCATGAAGTCAGCCAAGTATCATGCTTTGAAGAACACACAGTTCACAAATCACTCAGTAATAGAAGTGAGAACATGTAAAAAAAACCCCGTTTTTAACTTCTGTTATTGGATTGGTAGCATTTACTGTTGACTCTTTTGCTACAGAGTAAGGGTTACATGTATATTTGAACAAATCTTAATTAAAAGAGTTATGACAATTCCTGTCCTGCTCCTATTTCTTAACTCCCCAGTGCCGTTATGAAGAAATGTTACTTTTGTAAAATCTAGGTTTCAATGCTTCCTGAAATAATTTTGTGAACCAGTTTTTCAGGAATTTATGAAATCAATTTAATTTAATGAATTTACTATTTCTTTAACCATGCCAGTATGTATAGACCAATACTAAGCAGATATGTAAAGTTTTACAGATTATTATTTATTACAAATTGTTTCCACAAGAGGGAACACCAGGGGAGGATAAAAGAAGGAGTAAACAAATGAAAATGGAAGTCGATTTGAAAATATTTTTGTCTGGAAAATTAGAAAAAAAAAAACAAACATGTTTAACTGAGCTTTGGTTTAGGATTTTAACACAAGATTAAGACCTATGTTATCTGATTGCAGGCAATTTCACAGGCAAAATTTCAAAACAGAAAACAAGCGTTTTGGAATTTTGGAATCTTTTTTTGACTTTTATTTTTCAGTGCTCAATATCCTGTCCCTAAAACCTGCATCTAGCAGTGTTCATTAAAAAGTACATATGTTGACCTTATTTAGCTGACAAGGTTTCTGCCACATCATCTGTACAGTCTGGAAGAAGCTGTATAAACTAAATATGACAGTTTTTTTCTTCTAGGAGAATAAAGATATGTCGGCAGATATCACAGTGATTTATGTTTCTATGACATGGTGTGCTCATTTCGACTGGAGCAGAGTGATTTCTTTCCATAGTACCTTGTATGGGTCTATGTTTTGGATTTGTGCTGAAAACAATGTTGATAATAATAGGGATATTTTTGTTATTGATGAGCAGTGCTTACACAGAGTCAAGGCCTTTTCTGCTTCTCACACCATCTCATCAGCAAGTAGGCTGCAGGTGCACAAAAAGTTAGGAGGAGACACAGCCAGGACAACTGACCCCAATTGACCAAAGGGATATTCCATACTGTATAATGTTGTACTCAGCAATGCTCTGCTCAGAATGATGGCATTTGTCTTCCCAAGTAACCATTACATGTGATGGAGCCCTGCTTTCCTAGAGGTAGCTGAACATCTGCCTGCTGGTGGGAAGTAGTGAATGAATTCCTTGTTTTGCTTTGCTTGTGTGTGCAGCTTTTGCTTTGTCTATTAAATTGTCTTTGTCTCAAGCTGTGAGTTTTCTCACTTCTACTCTTCTGAGTCCCTCCCTTATCCAGCTGGAATGAAGTGAACGAGGCAACTATGTGGTGTTTAGTTGTTGACTGCAACTAAACCACGACCAGTCTGAACAGTTCCAGCTCTCTCTGCCTCTCCTCATGTGAAAGATACTTCAGTTCCTTAATCATCTTTATGGCCCAGCACTAGACTTGCCCTTATAAACTTATATGTTTGTTGCTCTGGGCACTCCAGAACTGAACACAATACTTGAGTTGTGGTCTCGAGGAAAGATCACCTCCCTTGACCGGCTGGCAACAGTCTTCCTGATGCAGCCCAGGAGACTGTTGGCTTTTTTTGCTGCAAGGACACATTGCTGGCTTGTGTTCATCTTGGTGTCTACCAAAACCCCAAGGTCCTTCTTGGCAAAGCTGCTTTCTAGCCAGTCAGCCCACAGCATGTACTTGTGCCTGAGGTTATTCCTCTCTAGATGCTGGACTTTGCATTTCTCCTTCTTGAAAATCATGAGTTTCCTCTTTGCCCATTTATCCAGTCTGTCAAAGTCCCCATGAGAGGCAGAGGGTGCCTCTGATTAATTTCAACCAAACCAATAAGCATTAAAACCTCGCACATCTGATAATAAAATCAAAGAGGATAATAGACTGTTAAAAGATTTTGTATCTGTAGATAAAGGCAGAGAATGGTAAGAAGGAAGAAGTGAAAAACAAAGTCTAGGAAATATTTTGGAGGCAATGGAAAAGAGACGAAACTCAGAATGTCTTTTCCTAAAATGTCAGTAAGTACTGAAGAGAACAGAGAAAACATGAGAGAAAGGGAAGTTTCATTTTCTGATTTTTATTTATTTATTTGCCTTCTATGCACTTTTTTGGTTGTTAACTAAATGAAGGGTATTTTGAAGGGTCAAGTTTATAGACAGTGATAATGTATTTTTGAGAGCAAATAGTACTATTGGAGAGAAGTGACCCACTTTGAAAAAAAAAAAAAAAGAATAATTAAATTGAACCTAAGTGAAGGCTGAGAGAAACTACTCTGCTTTACTGAGTTAATTGACTAATTAATTAATGTTAATTCCAATATCCTCTTTTTTGGGGGGGTTATTTTAAGCACCTAATGTCAGAAGCTCTGATTTTTATTTACTACAATTGTCGGGAGTTGCGTTAAAAAGAATACTGATATGATGTAAAAAAAAAAAAAATAGCTTGCCCAGTTCTGCCATGACATAAAGTGGTTTTATTACAGTTATTGATCAAGGCCGACCACTAAAATCTCTGACTGTCTGGTTTAGTTTGGGAGGGATTTGTTTTTGAAACAACTGTCGGTCTACGTACAGAATTTATTTATTTATTTGAAGAAAAGGAAGGAAAAAGCAGCCTCTGGAACAGTCAATGGCATCTCATTTGGGTTGGTAAAGACGTATTATCAGGTCTCTGTGACCTCCTATTTAGAGCAAGGACTGAAATCAGTATTTCCAGTATTGCAGGTAGAGCTGAGCTCTGTGCTCTAGCAATTTGGACATAATATGTACATTATTTTAGCTTGTATTTAATTAATTAAAAGTTCAAGTTGTTGTGTAGAAGTCATTCTCTTTTGTTTCACTGCTTCAAAGTTATGTGTATGAATCTATCTATCTTTTCACTCTGGGCTCCTCTTTAGTCAAAAGCACATCATAGGCTTCTGAGAGGTACTTGTTCTTTTTTAATACCTATAAGGGAACCTGTCATAGTTTAGGTGAAGACAATAAAATATTACATAAATTAAATGAGATTAGTAAAATATGGCTTAATAAACTACTATATAGGGTGTTTGATTAAAATGTACCTGACTTTGCTGACATTCTTTGTTACCTTTTGAGAGTCCAGTTTCATTCTCATGTCTGTGATAATAAATTACAAAATTTCCATATGCTTCCTGAAACATAATTTTACATCTTAATAGTGACTGTCCCACTGTTTGATACAGATTACTGGCAGTTTTATCTCTCAATTAATGTGTTTATATTGCTCTATTGATTTATATTTCAACTTATATTATAATAATAATATAACATTATATTTTTATATTATGATATTATAATATTGTAATATTACTTTTTGAGTTTGTTATATTTTAATGTATATCAATGCTATCGATTTGTTATTGTATAGCGATGATTACCATTATCTAGTAATTGTATGATCAGTATAACATGATAGAATTAATAATTTGCTTTAATTTGAATATTCAATATAAGCAGATGTTAATTCAATTACAGTGATGCAGTATGTGTTATTTCAGTCTCAGTCTGAATGCAAATAAGCCTTTTTCTATCAAAAGATGCATTTAATGCTAAGTTCAAAATTGCCTGCCATAAAACAAATGGAAATTAACTTCTTCAGTTCAGCAAGGACTGGATGTGGTTTTTATAATCTCACTTGAACAGATAATTTTACAAATTTGCATGAATGAGTTGACCAACTAGACTGACACTAAATTGGAATTGATATAATGTAATAAAGAATCAGGATTGTCCTCTTTTCTGCTTATTTTGAGCCTTTTTTGGTACCTTTAATATTTTGCTCCATTTACAGTGTTTTCTGCTTTAGTGAGAGAGAGCATTTGCCTTAAAAATCCATCTGCTGAGTTGGTTTCTATGGAAAATTGTCTAACTGTGGGAAGTAGTCATTGTAGGCTGTGAATTTCCTGACCACTCAGCTTATTTTGTCTGGATAGCAGAAATATTCTGGAAAACTGATGATTACATAAAGTTCTCTCGAGACTCAGGTGAATGCACTTAAGTCATCCAAGAAGTCAGAAAATTTGGATTTGTTTGTTAAATTAATCTTGAATTGTCACTGTGTGCCGTTACCCCCATGTTCTCAATTGGAAATGGAAATTAAACCAAGAAATAGAAGTTTACACTTTAGATTCTACTTTATCTTTTAAAAACTCTGTCTTTTTTTGGTGACCATCCTGGCAAATCAGTAGATTTATATCCTATGATCTCTGTTGAAGCTGATGGCAAATCTGACTATATCTAGAGAAGATGAGGATAGCCAACATGTCCTGTACTCTCCACGGAAGAGTTACAAAGTGAACTAGATAACTCCTTGTAGATTGCATACAGTTTTGTTGAAACATCAGAACTAATTGGCCTTTCCTAGGTCTGGTAATGTACTTTGGGAGCTCCTGGCTGAGAACTAAATGTTCACCAGCCTCTCTTGCCTGGCTCCCCTTCCCTTCTTCTTCCCTTTTCTCATTTCCTCCTGAGGTTTGACTTCCTGCAGGAAGAAATACAGATGTGGAAGCTGGAGGCTGGAAATGCAGCCTGGGCTTCTTATACAGCTAATGGACAGGGGCTAATGCCTGACCTGAGTAACATGACTTCCTCTTTGCAGACTTCTTTTTCTCCCTGTTGATTCTACAGAAAACTTGCATGCTTTCTTTAGTCAAATTCAATCTTTCTTATTCTGCAGGAAAAAACAAAACAAAACAAAAAGGTAAGCTGTCCAAGTAAGGACCCACATTAATTGTTTTTTTTTTTCTTACTAATTAAATTATTACAAATCCAAATAAAAAGTGATTAATATGATAAAAGCTAAACTCAGTTCTATCTGCATCCTTTGCAATCACATTTTAAACTGTGAAGTTTGTGATTCAGTATATTTTCCTATACGGCTGTTGACAACAGATTCTCTGTCCTCAGTGGTACAATTCCTTCTATGATTCAGAAATCGTTATACCATTTTTAAAGTTCTGATGTTTCTTAGTTTCATTATCTTGCAATCATGTGGAATGTTTGAAGGAGATAGGACTAAAATTATGTCAAATGTTCCCTGAAATTAGAATTGAGTACAATAATAAAAATTATCTCATCTTTCCTTCCCATCCTCCCTTTAAAGTTTAAAGCTCTGTAAATGATACAGTGGTGAATTATATAGTATTATATTATATACATCAGATATGATGGATAGTGGCTTGGCAACTTCATCTGCCAGTTCCCTGAGGATTCCTGGATGCATCTTATCAGGTCCCATGGACTTGAGCACCTTCAGGTTCCTTCGATAGTCTCAAACTTGATCTGCTGCTGCAGTGGGCAGTTCCTCATTCTCCCAGTCCCTGCTTTTGCCTTCTGTGACTTGGGGGGTGTGGCTAGAGCCCAGGTCGGTAAAGACTGAGGCAAAAAAAAGTCATTAAGTTCCTCAGTACCAATCATAATAGATTCAATATTGCTTCCAGTTCAGAGCAAAAACATCACATCTATATAAAGCAGGCATATCTGAAAACACTAAAGAAGCAGCTACTGTAAAGTACAGTATAGTAAAATATTTGCAGAGAGCTTAAACTCTTCTACATTCAAGTTCAGTTTATATAGTGTTAGAACAGGGAAGGTGTCTGAGATAATCTGAAAAATTCCAAAGAAAAAAGTAACATAAAATGTTCAAAACCTAGTATAATGGGCTTTGATGAATGAAATTAATATGAAAAATGATGTCAAAACCTAACATAAAAATCAGTATCGCATAGTTAAATGGCAGCTCACATATTCCATACTTGACCATAAAAAAGTTTTGTAGTGCTCATAAAGGTGAAAGTTGGAAGGAATAAGAATTTTGACAGGCGTAGCTGGTTGGAAATTGTGTAGACTGGCAAAGTAGAAGTGGAAATGATCTGGTTTTGACATAGACATCACGAAAGTTTTTAATATATTCCTATGCATTGTATACTAGATAATTTTTAAAAGTACTATCCTCCCTCCCAATTCATTTAAACGGACTTAAAATAATTAACTCAATAAAAATTATGCAAGGAACTCTGAAACTCTGGTTTATTTTTTTCTTAGCAAAACCAAGCTTCTTAAACAATGTTGGACAAATGATTTTTTTTTCCCATTACCCGTGTAGATACTTCGTAAACTGACTATTTACACTATTCAGAGCTATTTTGAACATAAGCTTCTATAAAAATCTATTTCCTAATAAAATTAACAAAAAACTTTAATTCAACCAAATTGGTCTCTGAAGTTTACAGTATTATGCAAAATAAAATAGTATCAATATATTAAAATAAATTCATATATTACATTGTGACCTAAATTTTTAAGCATCAATTTCCATTTCCTTCAAAAGAGAGCTATTTAACACATAAGTTTTACAGAGGAATCTATTAGTTTCAAATAGGAAAAAAAAAAAGAGCCATTGGACAGCTGTTTGGTGCATAATATGAAATGAGGAGAGTCTTATGTCTCCTTCAGGCATGTACATAAAATCTCACAGACCTTTGAAAACTGGTAAATAGAAATAAGAATTAAGGTATTTCTGAAAAGAGTGGGAGTTTTTAATTTGAGATAGTTTTTTAATGGAAATCCTCTAAGTAATGGGGCTGTCAGCTTCATATTTTCTCTCCAATTATTTTACCTTTTAATTAAAAAAAAATCCAGAAAATGTAAATAAAAGGGAAAAATATAAAGGTGTCTTAAGTTTATCTAGTACACTTGAATTATAGAGAGAAGACAGACAAATGTAAAAACCTCAAAAAAAAAATATACATAACAGAGATAAAGGAAGAAGACAGATGAGCAAATTTTAGTCATAGGGTTTCCATTTGAAAGACATACAGTTCACAGGATGTTGATCAGAGGGATAAAGATGCTAGCATGGTATATGCCAGAAGCTCGGAGATTAAGATTCAAGTTCATTTAATGACTCAACAAACAGAATTAATACCTTGCAGATAATTCTAGTGGAAACAGAAAGCCACTATAAATCTTTGAAGATAGTACCAGTAGGCTGTCTCTTAACACTGAATACTAAAAGAGGAGCTGAGGAGTTTTGGACATACTGTAATCTTGAGATAACTGTACTCAGCAGACTGTAACAGAGAGAATTACAATAATCTATTCTTGCAGCTAATAAGATGTGAAATACATAAATACAATGAACAAAAAAAAAAAAAAAGAAAGATGAAATAAAATAGTAAAAGGTACAGTAGCCCTCATAAAATCTGGAATAGGAAGATTCAAGATCAAAAGCATTTATTGCAGACAATCAAACTCTGTTTCATATGCTACTTTATTCTGTGTTATGCAATGAAAAATTTTACACTAGACCTGACTGAATTTTTTTAAGGTCTTTTTATGGAATATCTGTGAGATGTACACTGACAGTAATGTACAAAACTAGTATTGTCTCTGTATATTGCCGCAGGCAAAACCAGGGCTTTGTCTTGTGCTGATCATACAGTATTTAATAATAGATTTATTTTTTGTTTCCTTCTGAAACAACTCACTGAGTTACAATAAAAATGAAAGGAGTCTACTGTACAGGAACAACTTGGATACTAATTAGGCATTTCAGGTCACATCTCACCTTTCCAAAACTTTAAAAGATAGTGAATTATTTAATCTAATCTGAAATTACTTATGTTTTATTTTCTGATATGGTAGATTTTTTTTCCTTTTGCATCTCGTATACTGGGATGCCCAATGTGTCACATTTCTGGAATGACATGTTTTACTAGAAACCTAGGGAAATAGGTTAGTTTGAGTTCAACTTACAAAATTTCCTTTTTTTTTTTTGTTTAATTTCTTTGATTTTCTTTTCCTTGGACAAACATAATTGAAGAGAGAGTGAGACATTCTGAGGTTTCATCCTCAGTTCATGTAACTGCTATTTGCTTGATGTGTGCTGTCATAAATAAGATGAAACAGAAAGTGGAATCTAAAAGGCCCTTGCTGAGCAAAGAACAAGAATGCAATAGACTTTTAAAATGAGTTTGTGGTTTTTTGTTTTTTTTTTACTTTTGTTGTTTTTCTAAGATAGTCTTACTTCTCTTTACTAGGCATTTACTGACTCCACTGCTGAACTCTTACTAAAGTCCTTCACCTGCCACTCTCTCTCTCTTTTTTAGTCCTATAGGCCTGAACAGACAGGAAAAGTGATTATTGCTGTATATGGAAGGAGCAGACAAAGAATACACTAACAGGCCAGTCTTGTCCTGTTAGTAAGTCCTCCTCTCATCTGGGCATGTCCTGGGTTAAGGTGGCCATTCCTAGGGTCCTAGGGATGAATTTGAAGGTTTTCAATAACTCTTCAATAAATGGCTCCCAAGTTCCCAAATCATTTGAGAGGAGCAAAAGATAGAAGGCACAATGGAATTTTCAGGGTTTTTATATTAATGTTAATTTTTATAAAAATGTTTACATATGTTATGGATAAAGTTCTTGGGCCAGAAACAATCATGCATTTCATGGTCAAAGTTCACTAGGTGGTCTGCATTCAAGTCTATTTCAGCTTTCTTCTCAATCACCTTTTGTTTATTTTCCTTCCTTCTTGTGACAGATTTCTTTTCTGCTTTTTTTTTTTTGAAGGCAGACGGATGCACTCCTCACTGAATTCAATAGTACCAATGATGGTCATCTAGAGGTGCAGAAACAAACCTAGCGTGTTCTTGTCTCGATAGGGTTAAGTAATTCCCTGTGAAGAATAACAGCTGTGCTATATTTTTCCAGAATCAAAAACATTTCCAGATTTAACTTCAGCTCCTTCATTAATTGCTCAGCTGCAATTCTGAATTGCTCAAAGTTTCTGACACTGTCAGCAGTTCACCAGCTATGTCTCTCAGGTCACAGTGTACCAGCAGAGATATTATCTTAATTTAATTTCTTTAATTAATTTTATTTCAAACTGGAATAGACTTTTTTTTTTTTAATGGCTACTGATTCTGTGCTGTATTGAAATAAAGACATCTGCTTTAAGTTCCCTTAACTTTTTCAACCCCAAAACTCAAAGCTTCAGTCATGCTTATTATTTCACAGTGATATAATTCTACATAGATAGCGCAAGATACCTGGTTTCCAAGCACCAAACCAGAAAAAGTATATGAGCATATATATATATATATTTCTTTTTTTTTTTTGTTGCTGTTGTGTACAGCTTTACAGAATATCATTATGATATAGAGAAAAGGAATTATATTTAATTGTGATTTATCTTCATATGTTGTGCAGTACAATAATACATTTGATAAATTTTGAATTACTGAGGAAATTCTTAAACATATATCTTAGAGTCTTGACAAATCACCTTCTGAAGATGTCCATTTCTCTCCATTAACTACAAAGAATTCCGGGCTAATTCTGCTTTAGAAGTCTCACTCACTGATATATAAAGAAGGAGAGCTGAATTCTACCTCTCACCTTCATTCTTGTGTGTTACATATATATATATATATATATATTTATATTTACATATATATATATTTAGGCTTGCATAGATGTATATTCTGACAGACATACAAAGAAAGAAAAACAAATAAAAAAAAATAAATTGAAGACATGGAAAGAGTATCTTCAGGAACAGTTTATTCAAAATATTTCTGCCTTGCATCTTTTTTGTTGCAGCATCTTTTTCTAAGCATACATTAACATGTTGCATCAGATGTGCTCAGAGCAGATGCAGAATACCATTGCCCTTGCTCCAAATCAGCCAGAAACTTGTGCAACCCCATTAATATGTCATTGAACCTACGCTGATATGCTTTATTTCTTAGATTCTCCCTTCAGATTAAATTTCAGATACCATCTTCAGAACAAAGGTTGGGAATTAACAACCTTGAAGATCTGAGATGGAATCTTGAGGACTTTTGAATCTCTGTTGACTTTATTATGAGTCTAGATTTCTCTTTTGCACTTTATTTAGAAGTATGTATACTTGAGACAAATAATAAAATTATTGCTGAAACAGAGAGGAGGGTGTTGAAAATGAAGAAAAATGTAGCACTCATAATTTTGGTTTCTTCTAAAACATGTCGTATTCAAGGTAAAACATGCCATTATGCAAATTCAAGCCCATTCATTATTCCTGACATACTGTTAGAATTTTACTGCCATATGCAAAAGAGAAATATTAAAGAAAATGAGCAATTAAGCTGTTAAAGCACCACACACTCAAACAAAATTAAAAAGAGAGAAAAGCAAAACAGAATCATAAATAGAAAAGAAGGTTCAAAGGTTTTCACCACTAAATTCAGTGCTAAAGATGAAATTAACACATTTTTCATTCTGAAAGTAATCATAAAGTAAGACTTGAACAGCAAACTTTCTGCTAGATGAAATTATATACATCCTATGAAATTATAGTTTGCAAAGAACTCCATATGATTATAATCTGAGAACTGTAATATGACAACTGATTTTTTTTCTTTGACCTGTTCAGAACAACACAGTGAATATAGATGCTAAAATATAAGTAGTAGTAAAGTCTTTGTATAGAAAGAGACATTATAAACTCAACACTTTATTGTTAAGATCAGTTATTGGAATTCAGCACGATTAACAAACCCGAAAGTCAAATAACACATGTGTTAGTTGTGGTTAATATAGGATACTGAATAAGGGCTTAATTTTTTTTGTTGTTGTTGTTCTTTTCTTATTTTCAAGTACAGTAATTTACTAATGGATGAGCACCATGAATCACTAACTCAGCTTGCATCCTGGCACCAGTGTCTAAGAAGATATTGAAATCCTACAGAGTGCCCTAATATCCATGATATTTAATTATTCTGGCCTTTTAGAGTCATTTAGGTCTGTTTTTAGGGAAAGATGCACATGCATGTGGATTCTGGTGCTCATTTGGGTAGGCAGCTTTGGGAACGGCATGGAAGTGCACACACAAAATTTTAAAAAGAAGGGAAGGTGCGGGAAGGAAAGGTGCAGGAAGGTGAGGGAAGGGAAGGTGCGGGAAGCGAAGGAAGGTGCAGGAAGGTGTGGGAAGGTGTGGGAAGGTGCAGGAAGGGAAGGCGCGGGAAGGTGTGGGAAGGTGCGGGAAGGGATAGGGAGAGGGAGAGGGAGAGGGAGAGGGAGAGGGAGAGGGAAAGGGAAAGGGAAAGGGAAAGGGAAAGGGAAAGGGAAAGGGAAAGGGAAAGGGAAAGGGAAAGGGAAAGGGAAAGGGAAAGGGAAAGGGAAAGGGAGGGGAGTGGAGAGGAGGGGAGGGGAGGAAAATAAGTGAGTACCAACTGTTTTGTTTTTTTCTTTGGAAATTTCATTTTATGGTGAAGTACTCTTGAAAACATACTTGAATTATTTGTGGGAAAATATCAAGACTACTACTAAAACATAGAAAAAAATACTTCTTTTCTTTTCAGAAAATTTATTGACATTTCAATTATACTGCAAAAATATAGAAATGGAATTGATATTTCTTTAAACTCACCATAATATTGTAACTGAATTTCCAGTATTACAAAATATTTCTGGTTTACTTTTTAGACAACAGAGTACAAAGACTTTCACAGTGAGGAGAGCAGATGTAGTTTCATTCTGCTCAAGCATTATGAGGACAGTAGATAGACAGGGAAGACTTGAAGACTAGTATTTGTAAAATATTTTAGATAATTAGTTATCTCATGCACCATGGCAATCTAGCTGCCCAAACAATTTTTTTCTCATGCCTGTCAGATTGCGACCAGTGTGATTTGTCTTGCTGAGGCTGTGAATTAGATGGTCTGTAATGATTCTGAAGTACTCAGTGTTAATTCCCACAAAACTCGATATTTAAATTATTACTATAGGTTTCATTTAAGTTCTGAACATGGTCCATAATATTTACTTTAAAATAACTGCTCCACTGAGTAAGAAAGTGTGCTGATTATCACTATTTTCTTGCCATTTCACAGACAAATAGAGAGTAAAAGGCTCCTGTTTCATAGTCAAAGGGGGAAAATTGGAGAGAGAAAGGCTGTAGAAAATTGTGACAAGGAGTAAAGAAAAAAACATATGGAGGCCAAGAACTGACACTGAGAAAGTAAGAGTGGGGAAAAAAAAAATGTATGAAGCACAGAAGTGGCCTCAGAATCAGGAGTGAAAGTAGGGCATAGGTAAAACAAAGGCAAAAAAAATCTCTTGGAAGAAGGAAAAATGAAAAAAATAAAGATGAGGACAGCAGCCTGTATTTAGACAAGATCTAGGGAAGACAGGAGAGAACTTAAACAGCATCAACTGATACTACAAGAATCCAGCATTTCCGCAAATCAGACCACAAATTTCAATTTGATTCTCCAGACTATATGGTATACAGTCCTTTCTTTTTTTTTTTTTCTTTTCTTTTTTTTTTTTTTTTTTCCATATGTTATGTTTTTCTTGCAGAAGGCAGGAAGCAAAATTAGAATTAGCATTCTTCAGGGCAGCTTTTAATAGGATAACTCAGGGGACATTTATATCTGCTCCTACAGACCCCTGCCTCAGGCATACAAGCCTTTAACATTCTCCCTCTTCTTAAAAGAGAGATTGTCCCACATATAATAACCTTGTTCAGTGTATTGACTTAATATATTTCAGTATTTATGTCGTAATGAGGTAGTCTTTAATGAAGAAAGTGTGACTATATAATTAACTGTTGTCTGCACTTTAGGAGAGTGAAGAAATGTAGAAGTATTTATGGAACAGCTATCAGTATGATAGATACCAGCTGTCCAAAAGAAAACATTTGGAAACATATCCTTAAGACTCAAGAAGTTCAGTTTCTGTAGTTTTCAGAATAATATTTATAGAACTTACTAAAGGAACCAAAGTTGTAAGAGATACTGCACTCTTAACAGCAAGATTTAGCAAGTTTCAATGGCTAGAAGCTGAACCAGGAAAAATTTAAACTATTTAAAAAAAAAAATCATAATCTTACAATGTAAGTAAATAATAATTGAAGGAATAATTATTGTAGTGAGCTTTTTTAAAATGCAACCTAGCATTTTCAAGGTCTCAGAGAGGTGAAACCTCATGTTGGTCTATGCCTTACACACACATCTTGGATTTATCAGAGATTTCTGATACATCAATAATATAATTAAAAATGGCTCAAATTACAAGCATTAAAATAAAGCAAGATCCTGCTTTTTACTAGTCAATGGATACACTCCTACTTCACACTTTGAAATACATTTTTTCACATTGCCTTTTTTTCTGAGTCTAGGACTGTGTGTACTAACACAGCTCATATAACAATAGCAGTGCCAAACAAGAAAAGATTATTTCTCATGCTAACTTAAGAATTATCAGGTGGTATTGAATGAAAATCATACCAAGTTTATAAATCATAATGTATATGAGTCACTTCCATATTGGACATACAAAAATTCATAGGCTCGAACTGGGGTTTTTTTTTGCATAAAACCTCACCATTATTTCAAACATGTCCTGGAGAGTACACTAGAGTAAGTCAAACAAGTAGCAAAGAGGTATTTAAAATCCACAAAACAAAAATAAAAGCCAAAAAAACCCAAAACTCATCCAAACAAGTAAATTATTACTTTTCCCCAATGTTTGCTACCCCACTGATGCAGGTGCTCTGCTGAGGGCTGTGTTGACAGGAAAATGTAGTAGACCACTTCCATCCTAGGTCAGTGTCTAGTGGTCAGAAAAAAAGTCCGATAAGCTTGATGATATTTATTGCTGAAATACAAGGATACTGACAGCTTTGTAACAAGAATAAATGTCTTGAATTGCACCATTTCTATCTGGCTATTTGCCAGAAAAGAATTTCTTATAGGAGGCAGTATTGTATCAAAAATATATTTTTGTTCTTACCATAACACACGCCTGTGACTTGAGCTGTTTACTGAATTACATCTTGTCTGCTCCGCACCTTTGTTCTTTTATGACTGTATATTAGCTTCCCTAAATTTCACTCCAATATGTGTCCTGCTTTTCAGTTCTTGTCAAAAGTAATACTGTTTCAAATATATTATTACCAGAACTTTGAAAAAAATATGTACAGTTGACTTCACAAAGGAATTTTATCCTTTGTTATCAGAGATGTTGCAATACTTGAAACTTATATTGCCCTACTTCACCTCACATTAAGGACAATATACTGGACTTGGTTGTTTTTAAGGAAGAACTTCGCATTTGAACCTGTTCTGGTTTTGTTTAGTGGCGGGGGGAGCCTAAGGTGGTAGCTTCTGTAGGAAACTGCTAGAAGTTGCTCCCCTTTGTTCAGTGGACTTGGACGGGCCTAGGGTGGATCCGCTGCTGGCCAAGGCTGAGCCAATTGGTAGCAGAATGTTCCGTGATAACACCTCTGCGATAACATATTTAAGAAGGGGAAAAAAAAAAAGAAGATATGAAGACACTGAGCGAGGGCAGAGAGGAGGAGGCGCAAGCGTCGTGTCCCTTGCAGGCCTCACCCTCTGGCCTCCTGCTGAGTGACCGACTGGGTCTGACTCAGCCCAGCCTGGCTGCAAGAAGTGGAGAGGAGATGAGATGTGAATGAGATGTAAAGAGATCCTGAGAGGTGTATGCCTGCCTGTTGTGAAGAATTTTTCTTGTGAGAGGAATGGCTGCAGACACCAAGGTCAGTGAAGAAGGGGGAGGAGTAATGTTGCTGCCAGCAGAGATTCCCCTGCAGCCCATGATGAAGATCATAGTGAACCAGGCTGTCCTCCTGCAGCCCATGGAGGACCCTGCGCTGGGGCAGGTTGATACCTGAAGGATGCTGTGGCCCATGGAGGGCCGGTGCTGGAGCAGCCATTCCAGAGGGACTGCACCCCATGGAAAAACAACCTCACATTGGAGCATTTCATGAAGGACTGCAGCCCATGGGAGAGACCCCACGGTGGAGCAGGGGAGGAATGTGAGGAGTTCTTCCCCTGAGGAGGAAGGAGTGGTGTAAAGCAACAAGTGGTGAACTGACCATAACCCCCATTCCCTCTTTCCCAATGTGCCGCTCAGGGGAGGGGGGAGGAGGTAGAGATAATGTAAAGACCAGGAAGGCGAAGGGGTAGGGGGAAGTTATCTTGTTCTCTTTCTTATTACCCTGCTTTGCTTTTAATAATAAACAAATAGTTTTCCCAAGCTGAGTCTGTTTTGCCTGTAACCGTAACTTTTAGAATCTCTTCCTGTCCTTATCTCAAATCTTGAGCCTTTTTTTTTTTGTTATATTATCTCTCCCTATTCCCTCAGAGAGTGGGGGCAGTGAGAGAGAGAGAGACTGCGTAGATTGGTCCTAAGTTGGGCTAAACTATGACAGTCCCCTTTACGTGTTGAAAGGCCACTATAACGTCTCCATAGAGCCTTCTCTTCTCCAGGCTGAACAAACACAATTCTCTCAGCCTGTCCTCATAGGAGAGGTGCTCCAGCCCTCTGATCATCTTTGTGGCCCTCGTCTGGACGCTCTCCAACTGGTCCATGTCCTTCTTATGTTGGAGGCTCCACAGCTGGATGCAGTATTCCAGGTGGGGTCTCACCAGGGCAGAGTAGAAGGGGCAGAATCATCTCCCTCCGCCTGCTGACCACACTTCTTTTGATGCAGCCCAGGATGCGGTTAGTTTTCTGGGCTGCAAACGCACATTGTCACCTCACGTTGATCTTCTCATCAATTGACACCCCCAAGTCCTTCTCCTCAGGGCTGCTCTCAGTCCATTCTCCACTCAGCCTGTATTTGTTCCTGGGATTGCCATGACCCATGTGCAGGACCTTGCACTGCACCTGGTTGAACTTCATGAGGTTTGTTCGGGCCCAGCTCTCCAGCCTCTCACGGTCCCTCTGGATGGCATCTCTTCCCTCCAGCGTATCGACAGCACCACACAACTTGGTGTCTTTGGCGAACGAGCTGAGGGTGCACTCTATCCCAATTGCCTACATAGGTATTAAGCAAGGCTGGTCCCAATACTGACCCCCGAGGAACGCCACTTATCACCCGTCTCCACTTGGACGCTGAGCTGTTGACGACCATTCTCTGAGTGCAGCCATCAAACCAAAGATTTTATTCAGAGTATGAAAAGCAGACAGTGTTAAGTAATTGTAAATACCATACCAATATTGGGATTGTGCAAGTAGTTAAGCTTATTAAAATAATTTTCAGACAACACCAACCTTGTAGATAATTATTTTTTTTTCAGATTCTACTTTAATAACAGCCAATTGATAAATAAACATAATAATATAAATACAATAAAATAATTTGCTTTATTGAAGACATCTATTCTGCCTATCCATCAATACTCCCCTAAAGATGTATTGCAGAAAATTTGTAGATTGTTCAGATGTAAAATTGAGTTGATCAAATCCAGTCTAGTTTCAAGTTCAATGTTAGATATTGTTATGATTAATTAAAGAATAAATAGTCATTTTTCCTTAAGAATAATTCCCATAAATAAATATACTTTGGTTTTATATGCTTGTATTTTTTTTTGAGAAAGATCAAACAGAATGAGACTCCTTGGTATTGGAAATGAGACAGAAGGCTAAGTCATAGATCTGTTTCCCTTGCTTTCCCGCCTGTGAAACTGATCAGAAAGACTGGATAAAGAACTAAGGCATGTAAAAGGAGGGGGCAGTGCTTCCCTAGTTAATATGACTAAAATACTTACTTTACCTTTTATTTTTTGCTGTTATATCAATTTTATTTTTTACATTACAATTTTACTAACACTACAAAAATAATATATAGAAGTATATTTACAGATATAGACTAGAGTCTTGAAGAATCAAATTGAACTTTTTGGCAGACAATCAATTCCCACACCTCCAAAATAAACAAGTTCAAATCCTCTGTGAGTCAAAACTTTTCACTGGTAGTTCTAGGTTTCCTACTGTTCCCAAGTACCTTTCTCCAAGGGACAAAATAAATAATGTTTATCCTGAGCTTTTAATTTAGCACAGACAAGTTGAAGAAAATTTGAAAGTCAACTTTATGGTGAAATTCAAATTTCTCCTTGTCAATGAAATAATAAAGATCACTGACGTGACTGTGAGAAACAATTGCCTAGAAACCAAAAAGAAAAAGAACTGCTATGTAATAAATATCAGCTACTTTCAGAAGTTTTGTTGTTATTATTCTTTGCTTGTTTGTTTAGTTCCAAAATCAGAGGAAAGTAGATGTCACCAAATTCATCAAAATTCATACATTTTTGAGCTGTTTAAATCTGCGTTACCTGTCCATCTTTCTTGCATTCACAGTACTAGCTAATAATTATTGAATTGATGTATTTAATAAAGAAATGTTCTACTATTCATCAAATGTAAAAGAGGTAGGAAGAAGCCAATTAAAAGTTTTATTTAATATTTTTATTAATTTACATTGAAAAAAAAAAAGTAAAAAACCCCACAAGAAAAATTCTTACTGCATTCTTTTTACTCTGGGAGGGGGTACCGAGGGGAGGGGAAAAAAAAAAATAAAACAAACAGAAAAACTGCGAAACAAAAACCCTTCAAAAATAAGTAAGCCTAGTATATCCCTCAAAATATCAAAATATTACAGATGACCTACTGTACCTTGATCAGCTCTAACTTTTTCTTTTGACTGGAAGTTTGTAAATTTAGGAAGTGATTTAATCCAGAAGGAATGTGATTGATATTCCCTTTTTACTTTGTCAACCAAATATCCTGCTCATTTTTATTTAGGGGGGGAAATTGAAAGAGGTAGGTTATTTGCAAACACACAAAAACCTTACAGTGTAATTTTTTTTTTCACCTTTTTTTTCTTTTTCTTTTGTAACTTCTGCTCAGGTTTTGTCTCACTACAGCCTTTTTGTGCCTGTTCAAATTATCTGAACTCTGTTCACGAAGTTTTCTGTCTTCTTATTTTTTTGCATCGCACTCCATTGTCACCAAATTGACATAGCAGCATGGGGACTTCAGATCTGAAAAAGTTCATTTCCAGCCATATTAAATGTTGCTTATCAAAGGGGAAAAAAAAAAAAAATAAAAAGGGCAGATAAAAAAAAAAAAAGTGAATATGCCTGAGAGGGCATGAAGTCTGTGGGTAACACAGGATACCTTTGGAGAATTGCGAGTGAACTTGGGATGCCTTATGTAAGGTGCAAGATATCCCATGTTGCATGTGACAGTGTGGCCTACCTATGCACCAGTATTCAGGGTTTCTTTACCATATGAGCCAGTGGACAGACTCCAGGAATATTCCAATATTCCAACAGTAAGTAAAATCAAAATTGGAGGTAGTCCTGCCACTTATCACAGATTTTCTGTCTTAAGACCTGTTCCCCCTAGACAAATTTGGTTAAATCCATGTGGCAGCTTCCAAAAGTATGATAGCAGTGCAAAGTGAAAGATCTAATGAAGACATTAGTCTTGTTGGATAAATGTTGCTCATAAATAATTATATTCTGTAGAATATTGACTAAAGCACACTGCCAACTCACTCATTTCCTTTCCTGAACTTATTTTGCAGACAGAAAACTAAAATATTTAATTTCAGACCATATTGACAAGAAAAGAATTCTTCATATTTATTGTTCCAAAATATAATTAAATAGTTTGATAATTGCAAATGTTCTGGCTATTGTTATTCTGTAACATGATGAAATGGAAGAAGATATATGAACATTTCAGCTGCTATTCAGATAGCAATGTTTTTTTTCTCAGTTTCCAACTAAATGTAACTGCAAAATATACTCCATTCAAATATTTTAAGAATCTGACTCTGTTAAAAGAAAATCTGGATTAAATGGCCCTAAATTACAGAATGGCATTGTATACATTAAAATACTACGCCTATTTAAATGGAACTGACTCATTAAATCATAACCATCCATTCAGAATCCTGTTCCAACTGTCATGAGTGTATGCACCTTCTTTTTTTTCTTGTTAATAATCCATGACTCTTCTTCCCTCTGCAGTGTTTGCTTGAAAAAGCCAAAGGTATTTCCTGTTCAGTTAAAGATCAATAGTCCTTTTCAGTTTTATTGTATTCAAACAGAAAAGGATAGAGAGATCTCCAAAGAACCCCCTAAGACTGTGCATTTCTTTGGGAAGCAATTATTTTGTCCTTAGAGCTTTTAGTTTACTGTCTGATTCTTCCCTATAATATTTCTTGTAGTTCAATGTTTCTCTAAATGTCATAAAACAGTACTAGTCGATTGTCACAGTCTTAAAAAATATTTACTATTTGAGGTAGATTAAGATATATTTCTGGTTTATGAGTATTCATGAGCAAATTTTTGACCATTTCAAGTGCCAGCAATTAAGCTACTTATATTAATGATATTTAATAATTATTTGAAAACACTCTGGTTTCAGGGATGGAGTAGCTCCCAGTTCCGTGTCAAGTGAGACCTCACAGTTCCAGTTGCCTCTCATTTTTTTTTTATTTCCATAGGATAATTTCACAGGAAATAAACCCAGATATATTGAAGAGCACAACAGCAATTAACTACAGCACTAATGTCTCTGACTGAACAGTACCTGAACTGCCTAAACTAGGGAGTAGGAAATAGAAAATGGGAGCTAAGCTATGAATGCAATCATTGATAAGAGATGGGTAATTTAGAGCTGAAGTAATGCTTTTGAATCACTGTCTAGAGGTGTCTGTCTTTCTATTAACGCTGTAATATGTTTAAGCTAAATAAGCTCCTAAATTAGCCAGTTTAGATTAATTTAGTCTCATAAATTAGCTGATCAAAGCCAATCTTATGAATCATAAACATACCATGGCATGGTGATTTTCTGAAATGTGTAAAAATTTGGTTGAATATCCATAAATGAACAGTGAAAGCATGATCAATACGGACTGAGACTGGCTCTTTATCTCTTCACTATTTTTAGGAAAGATTAGAATAATGGAGAATAAACTGTGATTTTTTTCAGATATCTAATACTTCTCTATTCACTTTTTAAATGCTATTCACATGTTATATTTTCTATAGTAAATCTCATCAAAAGGTGAACATTCCCATCTCATTTATTCATTTTATAACTGCAAAGGAACACAATATGAGAGTGTTTCGGTTACTTTAAAATAGATAGTGAGAATGTGCTATGTAATTCATAATTCTAAATTTTTATTGTGCTTTTCTAAATTGTAGGATTTTACACAGATAGGCTTTTTCAAATTAATTGGATATAGCACCTTACTGTACTGCATTTCTAAGGAAAAAAAAACTCAACAAAACCATAAAACAAGCCCACTCACCCTCTGCTGTATTGTAATGAAACCTAGACTCATCTGTAATGAAACTACAACTCATCTTTCCCTTTCTGTGCTCTTTCCTCATGAGTATTAATTACTGATGCTTTTGCCTTGGCAGTGAGTTTAAAAGCTAATTTCATTCACCCAGGTCTTAGCTAGTTCATGTCTTTTCCATAATACGGTCTGTTTACATACTTAAATGGGATATTTTAAAATTATCTATAATATTAGTTTTATTCTACCTTCTCCCACTTCTCTTACTTTCACTCATCGGGTTTGCCTATGGGATTGCCTACTGTGCAGACGTCACAGCTATAACAGTTTATGCTGGAGGCCAGCTTCAGGCTGCGCAATTGGATTTGCATCTCTGCGCACATTACCTGAGGGCACAGTAACACAAACACAACACACATTTTTTGACGGTTAATGAACCCAATGACATCTTTTTGTAATACTTTGGAAAAAGCATATCTTACTGTTACAATGAGTATTGTGCTCTGATTTGGTGAGTTTATAAATGTGATTACCTTTTAAGCTGAAGCTCTTGTCTCCAGAGGCCATCTACCATCCAGCAATGTGCTGCAATGTTCCCTACAGCTATAACATAGTGGGATCGTTGCAGAATTTGTCTTGTTTATGTAATCTCCGGTTCTTCTGTCATGCTGAAAGGATGATGGTGTTTTATTCTGGTAAAGAGGCTGAAAATTTAGTCCAAGATAATCTCCTTCAATGGACTACGATCAAAACTATGAATGCCAGAGAAATGTTCAGGATTTCTTGCTAGTTCAAAATGTATACCATTTTTTGGAGCTTAAGTTCTATGCTAGCATATTTCAACTCTGTGTACAAATTTTCTTACAAAATATTCTTGAAAAGTTATTCTGAATTTCATGTTGTCTGTCAGTGAGGATTGTTCAGAGATTTACTTGATTTTAACTAAAAGGAAAGAAGGAAAGAAGTTTTACTCATTGTTAACATATTTGCAAGATATTTTGCAAGAATTTGTTTTAGATGTTTTTCTCCCATTTATAGTCTTAATCTATCTCAGTGCACAAACATTAACAGGAAATGCAAAAAAAAAAAAGGAAATCAAGGTTGAAAAGACATTGCATACACTGTGAGATGTTAGCATCTCTCAAGAGCCATATGCTCTCTAATAAGATTCAAAACTCATGAAGAGATAGTACTGTAACAAATTCACAGCTGAAAGAATTGACTTGCTTAAACGGAAAACATGGACATTTAGACTCCTCAGGAGAAAAAAAAAAAGAAAAAAAAATCACAGAACAAAAACTCAGCAATAATCACCAGCTAAACTTGCAATGAATCACTCAGTCGCATTCACTGGTGATTTGTATGTCAGCTCATAGAGAAATAATTTGGCAATTTTATACATGAAAAAAATTTAATATTCTTGTCATAAAAGGTTCTAAAGCCTTCTCTCATGTTCACTAGCAATTGGCAAACTATAGGCAAATTTGATAAATTAAGAAAATAATTGTCTCTTAGGAAAGAAAAGTCACACAAGCTATATTTCAGCTTTTTCATGTTTATTACTTTTACTATAATATTTATGTTTGTAATAAAAATAACACAATTATAGTTATAAAAAGTAGTGGATTTGCAAGGCATTACCATATAATTACATCCTAGATGTCTAACCTGAGCTAGACATCTTAGGATGACTTCATAGACATACATACTTGGATAGAATGGCTCAGCTTCTCTGTTACATAACTCTCTTAACAGGAGGTGAATTATACACGAGTGATGCCTCTTCCATTTGGAAACAAAAGGATCTCAGACTTAGCAGCTCAGATCTAAAATTTAGAATGGGATTTGATTCCCAAAATGTAGCATCTAGTGATTTTTATCGGTCTTTATGGCATCTGTGACATTCACAGAGTACTGACAGGTAAGATGTAGGACCCATGAGGCATCTGCACTCATTTAGAGTGGTAAATTGAAGCCAAAATTAATATCTTATGGTCTCTGGGAAGAGAATGCTTTGTTACAGCCCCCTTTTTTTTTTCTGTTAGTTTATTGGAGTGTCTTTAGCCAAGCACAAAGATAGACAAGCAAATAGGATATGCACAACTTTCAAGTACAAATCAATTAGTTATTGCAGACAAAAGATATCAATGATTTAGTGAATCATCAAGCTGACCACGATTATGCTTACAACCCCAGTGAGGTGCCTCAAGAGCCTATCTAGTTATCAATTAGAACAATTGCAAAATACACGTATGTAGTTCTGAGTTAGAGTACATTATTTTATTTAGAGTGAGAAAATTTTGAGTACAATCAGGATAAAATATGTGGTGTTGGTTTTTTTTTTTTTTTGGCAGTCTGTAAGCAAGACATATTTGATGTTCTTTGTATCTCAAAATTAATTTCACCTACTTTAAGCATTTTGTATGTCATTATGTACATAATACTTAGTTCCCTCAGCTTCCCGCAGCGTCAATGCTGTCTATGCCTGCTAGTGAAAGGTCTAAGCACTTTTATATCTGACAAACTAATACTTCTAAAATAGAAATTAAACACAGAAAATCAGTCCAACTGTATCTGATACTACATCTTACATTTTTCTTGGCTGAATGTTCCCCACCCTTAGGATGTAAAATAAGGATAATTCTTGGGAAGAATCCAAATGAAACAGTTGTTCTGCACAAAACAACTAAGTTGAACCTAAGAGATATTATTGAAATGCTGTGAAACAGTTAAGATATTTGGTTGTAAGGGTGAAATACCATTACTAAAAACCGTGTCTCATCTTTTTGAAAGAATTACCTTTACATTTGCAGATGCACTTATGACATTTCACACCCTCTTTCTGAATTAACAATTTTTTTTTTTAGAGTGAACTTCAAAGACTCTCATTATAATATTCCTCTGATAGTGGGAGGTTTTGAATGGCAGAATTAAATCAATCTTTTTGGTGGAAATAAGAGATTTAGATTTCCATAGTCAGAAGCTGGGTTTTTCATTACCTGAGGCGTGCTCTAGCCACAGAGCTGTTATGCAGTGTTGGCTTTCCAGGCTAATTTTGTCAATAGTTCCCAAAAACTAACAAGTTTAACTAAAGTTCAAGTAAAGGTTAAGCTGTTAAATGTAGAATATTGTAAGAAAAAGATGTCTATATGTGGCTTGCATAAATATATAGCACAGATCATTGATTTGTTAATTACGTATTTTGCTCTGTAACTGCTCTGCGTGAGGTCATACTGGAGCACTTCAAATCATGTGGCCATGGATAAGCCAATGACAGAGCATGCACACCCCTGGAGGGACTGCAGCCATGAGTTAGGCCGTGTTGGAACAGGGGCTGTGGCTGTGCATAAGGCCATACTGGAGCAGGTGTATCTCCTCAAAGTTACTGAGGCTGTGGATAAGTCTGTGCCACAGTAAGTATACTCCTGAAGAGACTGTGTCTCATACATAAGGCTCCACTTGGAGTGGGTACATCCCTAAGGAACTGAAATTTATGGATAAGTCCAAGCTAAAGCAGAAGTAAGAGGAGGAGTTCATTGTAATGGTAAACCCTATAACCTGACCCAAAGGGACCGGAGTGGATGCTGTAGTGGATATACCTTTGAATTGTTATAAATCAAGATTTGAGTTGCATGTTATAGGAATTACTGTAGCAGGAACCACCTAAATCAATGGAGGAAAAGTGTTGCAAGAAGCAGTGCAAGTGCAGGAGTGACTTGACCCGAACTGGTTTTAGTGCCCAATAACTCCATGCAAAACAGGCACAAATACAGAGAAAGGACTGAGAGCAGCCCTGAGGAGAAGGCCTTTGGAGTGCTGATGGACAAGAAGCTCAACATGAGCCAACGATGTGCACTTGCAGCCCAGAAGGCCAACCACATCCTGGGCTGCATCAAAAGAAGCATGGCCAACAGGTCGAGGGAGGTGATTCTCCTCTGCCCTGGTGAGAACCCACCTGGAGTACTGCATCCAGTCCCCGAGCTCCCAACATAAGAAGGATGTGGACCTGTTGGAGAGGGTTCAGAGGAGGACCACAAAGCTGTCCAGAGGGCTGGAGCACCTCTGCTACTAGGACAGGTTGGGTGAGTTGGGGCTGTTCAACCTGTATAAGAGAAGCCTCCAGGGAGACCTGATAGCAGCCTGATAGCAGGGCTTATAGGAAAGATGGGGAGAAACTCTTCAGTAGGGCCTGTTGTGATAGGACAAGGGGTAACAGTTTTCAAATAGAAGGAGATAGATTTAGGTTAGATATTAGGAAAACTTTTTTTTTAAAATGAGAATGGTAGAACACTGGAACAGGTTGCCAAGAGAGGTGGTGGATGCCCCATCCCTGGAAACGTTCAAGGACAGGTTCAAGGACCTAGTCGGGGATGTCCCTGGTCCTTGCAGGGGGGTTGGACTAGATGACCTTTGAAGGTCCCTTCCAATTCCAACCGTTCTATGATTCTATGATTCTACGACTTGTTAAATTGCCCTGGCAGCATGAAGGTACCTTTAAGTTTAACATTAATAGAAGTACCAGCTGCACCCACTTCCTGCCCCCTCGGTTTTGCCAAAGCAGTTTAATACGTAATTGATATAAATAGTAAGTTTTTTTTTTACTTTCCATTTTTATTTTAGTAGAATTTTGGTGTTTGGAAGTAAAAACAGCTAGCACATATAAATGAAGACACACAACATAGGAAATGTTGAATGAATTAATGTTTATTTTCAACTTACCAGTGTGAAAGACAGTTATTTATTACATAAGGTATAACTCAAAATGTTTCTTGTGTTTTTAATTAGGAGATGATCAATATTTTTAATACTAGTGTAGTCATGACCATTCAAAATCCTGAACACAGTTGTGAACAGAGATTAAACTTGGAAATCTCTAGAGGAATTTTTTTTTCTTTTCTTCACAGGGATGACCAACAAGAAAATGATATCCACTTAAGTTCTGTTTTCAAGACTCCAAATATATCTCTTGTCATACTCTTTTGTTACATTAACTTACTGTAATTTTTTTTTATGTTTAGATGAGCAAAAGCTACTAATTTAGAATGAGAAAAATATGTCCTTAGGAACATATCTGAGAAACACAAATCTCCACAACTTCCTTGTATCTCCTTGGTGCTTTGTTTTGTTCACTGACTGTCCCAGGAAGTGATGACTTAGGACACACTTGCAGACAGTAGGATTGTTTATATTCCTCTTTCTTCATGCTCATTGTTTCCTGGAACCACCATCTCCTTCTGAGACTGTTGGCCATAAGACAAATTGTTCCAGCTCTGCAGGAGACAAATTATCTACAACAGAGCAAGGACAAGGCTTCTCAGTAGTGGAGGCAGAGGGGGAAAGAAGAAAAAAAACATCCAACAAAAAAGTAAACAAGCAAAAAAACCCCACATATGCAGGTGGGTAGGCCAATGAAGGAAGACTAGAATCAGGCTTGTTATAACAGTGAGAAATCTAAGATTAAGAAAATTAAGAAAAAGATTGAGTAGATACCAGAAGTTTGGCAGCTCTTGCTGTCTTTCTCCATGCCCTTCTTTCCCAAAGTTACCTACTGTCTCAGGCATGCTCATCATTATTCCTGTTGGTAGCAGCAAACGCAAGTTTTTCAAAGCTCTGTTGTAGACAGAGTATATTTCGCCTTTAGTCTTTATTTGATTGACTTCTTTAGACAATTGTCTATTTTGCCTATGGCTAGAGTTGATAGTTTGCTTCCCTTTTTGATGAGCCAGGGCTTAAATAAATGCACTAGAGTTTAACTTTGTGAAGTTTTTTTCAAGGATTTTGATTTACAAAACTTAAAATCTGAATTTGAAGGACAGTAACAATAGTTTGCAAACAAACTGGGCTTGTACAATATTTGCATGTATTCCTAGGCATTGTTTTCTTAAAATAATTTAATATTTCTCCAGAAACAGAGAAGCTTATCCTTTCTTTTAAAATTCTGAGGTTTCCTGTGGCAGTTAAAAAAATAATACATTTTAAAAAAAAAAATTACTAATAAAAATTTCATTTTATTTGCTATTTAAAGAAAATATTTAGAAAAAAAATCAGTACTTGAATACTTCAGTGCATACCTTGAACTAATTTACCATGGCATTATTTTTCAGATTGTTACAGTAATACTTATAGTAGCCCCATTCTATTGTCTTTCTGAATTGAGGCTAAAAATTTGAATGGAATGACCATCTTTCATCATCATACACTTCCTGTACAGCTTCTGACGCTCCTTTAATACTCCCTATTTGATTATGAAATAAAACCGAATCTCCTTTCAAAAATGGAAGAGTGAGTTAATCTTTTCATTGCTGGAAGGCTTATTAAGCATTTCCAGTCTAAAGTGAAACTGAAATATGTATTGCTTACAAAGACCAGCAGTAGTGAAAATTCCTAGTTACGTAAGAATAATGATCTTTCTCCATATGTCTATTGATTAAAAAAAAAGCAAACACAAAGCTTTCTTTTTTTTTTCTCTTTTTTTTAATCTTTTTTGTTTTTTTTCCCTTAGAATGGTAGCAACTGGCTTGTGTTGACAGGGGTTGGGTTTCACAGAATCACAGAACTATCATGATTGGAAAAGACCTAAAAGATCATCCAGTCCAACCATCACCAATACTTCTCAGCTAAATCATATCCCTCAACACAACATCCAAACGTTTATTGAACACCCCCATGGTCGGTGACTCCACCACCTCCCTGGGCAGTGCATTCCAGTGCCTGACTACCCTTTCCGAGAAGTAATATTTCCTAATGTCCAGCCTGAATCTCCCCTGGCGCAGCTTGAAACCATTGCCTCTAGTTCTATCACTGTCTACACGAGAGAAAAGGCCGACCCCTAGCTCACCACAACCTCCCTTCAGGAAGTTATAGAGAGCTATAAGGTCTCCCCTGAGCCTCCTCTTCTCCAGACTGAACAATCCCAGCTCCCTCAGCAGCACCTCATAAGGCCTGTGCCCCAGACCCCTCACCAGCTTCGTAGCCCTCCTCTGAACACGTTCCAGGGCCTCAATGTCTTTCTTGCAGTGAGGGGCCCAAAACTGAACACAGTACTCGAGGTGCGGCCTCACCAGTGCTGAGTACAGGGGGACAATTACCTCCCTGTTCCTGCTAGTAACACTGTTTTTTGATGCAAGCCAGGATGCCGTTGGCCTTCTTGGCCACCCGGGCACACTGTCGGCTCATGCTCAGCCGAGCATCAATCAGTACCCCCAGGGTTTGTTTGATAGCATCTGATTTTTTAAAAATATTATTATAGTTTTTCTACAATTCTTTTGAAAAATGAAAACAACTAACGGGTTTTTACATTTAATGAGCACCTTAATATTTTTTTGTCTTTTTTTAAGTTTTCTGTCCATCACTATGTGACTGTCCTTTATAAAGAATTATGTGGTAACTAGAAATTTTTAGAATTCTGTATGAGTTTTTCTTTAAAATATAGTTTCTGGAATAAATTCTACATTAAAGATGCAACACTGAATTAGATAAAATGTAATTTGATGAGAACTTTTAGTATTTAAACTGAGCTTACTAAGAAAGAACTACAAATAGGAATAATACAACTTAGATCCAGTGTGTTACGGCTAATGCCATATCTAATTTACTTAAGTCATTTAAGCAAAAACAATGAAGTGCCAAATTTAGATCTAGGAAAAGGATGGATGTTCATTCTGACCATGTCTTCCCTAAAAAATTTATTGTCATACTTGTAAAAGCCAGAGAAAAAAAAAAGCGAAGATACAGGAGAAAACCAAGATCACTAATGTGCTAACCCCACGTATCCAAAAGATTTCAGAAACACTTATCTCCATTCCAGTCTTTGAGAAATAAAATCTGAGATTCTGTAAAGTGAAACAAAGCAGAAAATCTTAAAAGCAGTGCACCACTTCTTCACTCAGTGGCCTTGGAATAATGAAAGGTTGAGACCGGTGATCAGCTGTCTCCACAATTTCAGTCACAATTGGCAAACACAATTTAGAAGCTGCCAGGAATTGAAATTGATCTTACTCCCTGAGAAAGGAGTATCCCTCTTTCACAATTTCTTTACCCCACTACAGCAACAAAGATATTCAACCACATTTGTGACTATTCTTATGAAGCTCCTACAACTTACATGTTAACGTGCTTTTAAGTGATATTAATCTATCCCAAACTAAAGTTTAAAAAGTATTAAACCTAACTAAGAGAACCACCACAAAAAATGCATGCAATTATCTTTGAGGCTAGAATTGAAGCTTGTGAGTATCAATAGAGCACAGCTTTAATGGCATTTGGAACCTGATTTCTAGTAATACTTAATAATTTTCAGAATTCAATGTCAAAACACTGGTGTGTTGTCAACACCGTTCTAGTACGAATACAAAGCATAACTGTATCATGAGGGCTGCTGTGGGGAAAGTTAACTCCACTCCAGCCAGACTCAATACAATGTATCTAAAGAGTTAAAAGCTAGATGTCTACATCTGAGCTATTCACACTGGGGTGTTTCCGTAGCAAAGGTAGGAGAACAGGAAAGCCTAAACTATGAGTTATCCAGCTTGTCTCAGGATGAATTGGTCCATTCTCCAGAAAACCTTTCAGATGTTCAAGTTGTGGGAAATTAATTTCACTAATGCATGTGTAAAAAATTAGAGCAGATATAATGTCTGATCTGTAAATTATGCTTTAACTTACCAATGCTAACATTCATGTTGAATCACATTTTGACATTTTGGTATTTTCTGTCTCATTACTTTTGTTGATTACTTTGTTAATGTGTAGCTGTTTATGCTATTTCTGATGGCAGGAGTTTAAACTGTGAATCCAAATTTTGCTTGAGATTCAAACTGTATGTTAAATCAATTACAGCAAAAATACAGCAAAGTAAGTATGTCCCTCCTACCACCACAATTTTTTTTAATCCTTGAATAGAACTTGACATTACAGTCGAAGGAAAATGAAGTGGAGGTTACCAATGCAACACGCAGAAATTAAAAAAAAAAACTTTGAAAGGTATCTTGTGTAAAATCATGGTTGACAAATGTCTGGGTTTCCCTCGATATGAATTTTTCCATTCCCGAATTTGAAACTACTGGTGTGCTAAAGAACAACTTGGCCATTTTTCTGACATTTCAGAGGTACACAGTTTCTTTAGGTCACTGCACTGACCAAGTTTTCTGATACTGATGGCCAAAGTTCACGTGCAGATTTAGTGTACTTCTGAAAACACAATCAGTCTGACTTGTCCCAGTGAACCAAATTCAATGCATGAAAAATAATACTAGTTTGAACATGTGTAGGAAAGCTGATCATATCCAACTCAGCAAAAAAAAAAAAAAATGCAAATACATTCAACTCAATAAACACCCACAATATTTCTAACATATGAAGTCAGATCGGTTCTACATATGTCAGCTTGGGAGTGGAGTATGATCATTCAGCCTTAGGCATTCTATTTGAATTGAGATGTACTTGAATTATGATGAAAGACATTGTATTACAGTATGGAGGGAAACAACAAGGAACAGAGGAAAAGATACTGTAATAAATTATATGAACATATATACATATATACACACATACACACACACGTATGTACAAATGTGGTCTATTTACATTGCAGATATATAATAAGCATAGTAAGGTTTACCTGGTCTGATAGTTTGCATTGATTTGTAACATACCTGCTGTTTGGATCAGCTAAAATAATTAGCAAGTTGCACTCTTCTTTGGCAGCAGACAGAAGCTCTTGCTCTTTCTTTCTTTTTTCCTGTTTCTCTGTTTTCCAGCAAACCGTTCTGATAGTTATGTAGTTATATATTTGTATAGCATAATATGCTATAAATGCCTGAATACTGGTTTTCTGCAACAATTTTGCATGTTTATTTATTTCATGTCCACTAGGTGTAAGCTTGATGATTCAAAGGAAGCATTAATCACTGACATAAATATTATTTCAGATATACATAATAAGGAGTTTAAATGTTTCTGGTAGCCCTATGTTCGACAACATTAGGAAATGCTAAAACAGGAGTCTGAAGAAAGGAAAGCATCTGTTTCTTCCTTCTAAATTTTTTTGCATAAATATACATATACACATATACATATATATACTTGTACTCACATATTAATTAACAGTAATTGCTGACTGCTTTTTCTGGTTGCTTTTCTGCTTTATACACGCATGATCAATATATTTCTTATGACTAGCAGTGCTGCTTAGATCAGTGGTCCTAGGTCTTAACATTAACTGGACATTTGAAATACCTGCATTGAATTTCACCTACTGTGGAAAAACTCTGATTCCCTCCAATCATCTCAGGCCTACTGTGTAAATGGTAACACTGCATGCAGTATGTGTGCAGGAGCCATTAGATGTCCAGATACCACTGTAAATATACTGTATGGGGCATATTTATTACTCTGATGTTTTCACATTTGTACTTATATAGTTCTACCTATTTAAGTAGAATCTCAGACTCCTTCCATCACCAGGATGGGTATACTAGGTGCCGATGTCAAGAATGCAACTTGTAGGACACACAATTTTTTAGCAGGAGTTGAGAAGTATCCAGTGAATGGAAGAAAGGGAAGAAAAAACAAGGAAAGTTTTCTAAAATAAAAATTTTAATATGATAGTATTTTATTTTCTCTCCAAAATGTTTCCAATGGGGTGTTAAAAACACACAAACTAACAACCAAAGGAAAAAAAAATGCAAGATAGAATTTCTACAGATTGTAATTGCTGGTTGACCAGACGTGAAAGTATTTCACTGGGCTGGCTGCAGAATAGGAACTGAAGCTGGACAGCTCTGCAGGCTCCCTTTGTTATACTGAATAGGAGCTCAATTAAGTTATGTCAATACAAATGTTGAGGTGATGTAAGTTATTCGACATAGTCTCCAGTTAACAACCAAGGGCATGGAGCTGTTGTACGTCCTATGTCATACCCATTCTCCCTTTATAGATATATCAGGTGTCTCATATATCTGTATGTAGATACTTACATTAAAGATTATCTTTCCCTTGACTATGTCTATTCACTTAATATACACCGATTTCAGCAGCTAAGTCTGGGTGTCTAAATCTGGAGCTGAAATCTTTCCTTGAGGTTTAATTTACCTGCCTAATTTAAGTGTCTAAAGATAATTTATAAAGCATTTTGATACTTTGAACTATAGGCAAAACATAAGAAAATTAGTGTTTTATATGTTTTTAATTCAGTGATAGCTTTCAGCATTGTACAGTACATAAAATATGTGATTGCTGCAGCATAAAATAATGCGTCAAATAACCATTAATTTACTGAAAGAGGCATGGATTGAAAAAGAAAAAAACCTCATGTTTACTAACACTAACTCTATTATCAAAATTAAGGTTCTGTTGTTAGGTCTTTAAACAGACAATTCTGTGTCTGGGGTTTTAAAATTTATTTTACACAAGATTTATATTGTATATTTCCTTCATGTCATCTCATTTGGTTATCTTTGTTATTGCAGAATTCTGATTCATTGAATGACAGAATCAGAGAACAGTTGAGTTTGGAAGATAACTTTGGAGATCATCTGGTCCAACCCCTCTGCTTAGAGGATGGTCAACTGACATATCTTTTCCAGGAACATGAACAGTCACATTTTAAGTATTTCCAAGGATGGATTCTTCACAACCACACTTGTTATCTTGTTCCAGTGATCAATCATTCTGACACAAAAAGTAAAGAACATAAGAATTTTTTTTTTAAATTGTATACTTAAATGCTATTTCCAGTCTTTTGATTTATACCATTGCCTATTTGATTCTCATTGGGCACCATCAAGAAAAATCTGGCTCTATCTTCTTCCCTCCCTCCCTGCCATCAGATATCAATATTTATATGATTCCCTGAGCTTTCTTTTCTCCAGGTTGAACAAGCCCAGCTCACTCAGCCTTTCCTCATAGAAGAGAGTTTTCATCCCTTTCATCATCATTGTGGCCCTTTTTTTTTTTTTTGGACTTCCTCCATTTTGTCCATGTCTCTTTTGCACTGAGCAGCCCAGAACTGGACCTGAAACTCCTGATGTGGCCTCACCAGTGCTGAGGTATCACCTCAGCAACACTCCTGTTACTGCAGACCAAGATATTATTAGCTGCCTTTGCCACAGGGGCACATTTCTGGCTCATGTTTAACTTAGTGTCCACCAGGACCATGTCCAGATGGCTTTTGACTGTCTCCAGGGATAGAAACTCCCCAGCTTCCCTGGGCAATCTATGTGAGTATTGAGTCACTCTCACAGGAAAAAAAAAAGTGTTTCCTGATGTTCAGAGGGAGCCTCCTTTGTTTCAGTTTGTGCCCATTGCCTCTGTTCCTGTTACTGGCTACTACCAAAAGAAGTCTGGCTCCATCCTCTTTGCACCCTCCCTTGAGGTATTTATATACATTGATAAGATCCCCTCCCATACCCCAAGCTTTTTCTTCTTCATGCTGAACAGTTCCAGCTCTCTCAGCCTTTCCTAATCCCTTAATCATCATCACGGTCTTCTCTCCAGTATGTCCATTTCTTTCTTGTACTGGGGAGCCCAGAACTGGGCCCAGCACCCCAGATGTCATCTCACCAGTGCTGAGTAGAAAGGAAGGATGACTTCCATCTGCTGGAAGCACTCTTCCTAATGCAGCCCAGGGTGCTGTTGGCCTTCTTTCCTACATTGTGAGGTCCATCAGGACCTCCAGGTCTTTTCCTGATCGACTGCTCTCTACCTGATTGGCCCCCAGTCTGTCCTCATGCATGGGGTTATTCTTTTCCAAGGGCAGGCTTTTGCATTTCCCTGTGACAAACTTAGTGAGTTTCCTCTTGACCTATTTCTGTAGTCTGTCTCGGTGCCTCTGAATGGTACCAGACGTGTCTGTGTACCAGGTACTCCTCTCAGTTTTATATTGTCTGTAAACTTGCTAAGGGTGCACTCCACAAATCTCATGGGTTGTTTATGCCCTGCTTTGTTGCCCTTACAGGAGACATTGAAGCGATTCAAGTCTTGCATGAGGATGAGGACCTATGAATGTGAGACTTTTTCCAGTTATCCAATGAGGGTTTCATCTACTTCTTCCTGTAGTCTCAGCAGACCTTCACTACAATGCCACCTATGTTAGTCTTCCTGCTAATCCAGACCCACAAGCTCTCAGTTGACTCCTCATCTGTCCTCAGGTCAAGCTTACCTGCTGTCTTGCATAAAGGGCAACTCCCTCTCTCTTTGCCATCCTGTCAGTTCTTCCAAAAGAGATTTCGTCCATCTATCACAGCATTGCAGTCGTGTGAGCTATCCCACCACACCATCTTGATCCACTCTTTCAATATTATTTTTGTTTCTTTTGTGGGTATGACGTTTGATTAGACAAGGAACATAAGTCTGTTCTCTCTACCTGTGTTTTAGTTTAGCCCTACCCACGAACAAGCTATATAGTTTCTCACTCACTCTCCCCCCACCCTCCAAGGAAATAAGGGAGAGATAAGATAACAAAGAGCTCAGGGTTTGAGATAAGGACAAGGAGAGATCATTGAAGTTACCATTACAGGCAAAACAGACTCAGCTGGGGGAAAACTGTTCCAATTTATTATTAATAATAAAATCAAAGCAGGATAATGAGAAAGAGAACAAAAACAACTTCCCCACTTCCCTCCCTCTTCCCAGGCTTAACTTCCTTTCAAGTTATCTCTACTTCTTTCCCCTCTGGGCAGCACAAGGAGGAATAGGTAACAGAGGTTGCAGTCAGTTCATCACCTGTTGTTTCCACTGCTCCTTCATTCTCAGGGGAACAAATACATTCCTCCCCTAGTCCAGCATGAGGTCCCTCTCATGGGCTACAGCCTTTCATGAACTGCTACAGCATGGGGTCCTTTTCTGTGGGGTACTGTCCATCAGAAACAGGCTGCTCCATCATGGGCCCTCCATGGGCCACAGTCTCCATCAGGCACCGCCTCCCTTGTATGAGGTCCTCCACAGGCTGCAGGTGGATCTCTGCTCTGACATGGACCTCCATGGGCTGCAGGAGGACATCCTGCCTCACCATGGTCTTCACTATGGGCTGCAGGG
The DNA here is from genome assembly GCA_009806455.1 of Tetrax tetrax. NCBI lineage: Eukaryota > Metazoa > Chordata > Aves > Otidiformes > Otididae > Tetrax > Tetrax tetrax. The sequence continues at coordinate 39,724 of WHYT01015993.1, forward strand.
GAATCTTGCAGGAGCAACATTACTCTGACCTACCTTCTTCACTGACCATGATGTTTGCAGCCATTACTCTTGCAAGTAATTCTTCACAGTCAGGCCCAGGAAGATGCCTCTCATGTTCTCTTCACATCTCCTCTTGTCACTTCTCTCAGCCAGGCCATCTAGGCCAAGTTGGGCCCATACAGCTGCCCGACCAGAGGGTGAGGACCACAAGGCCCACAAGGCTTGCACCTCCCCTTCTCTGCCTCTAGCTTTGTGTCTTCATATTTCTCTTTTTGTTTTTATTTTCCCCTTCTTAAATAAATTATCACAGAGGTGATAACAAGTCCACCAAGACAAAGGAGAAACTTCTATCAGCTTCTCACAGTAGAGAAGCTACTAGAAGTTTCTAGAGAGGCCACTGTAGACCTCCTGTTGTGGTTTTGCTTAGTGAGGGGGGCCTAAGGTGGTAGCTTCTGTAGGAAATTACTAGAAGTCGCTCCCCTTTGTTCAGTGGACTCGACCGGGCCTAGGGCGGACCCACTGCTGGCCAAGGCTGAGCCAATTGGGAGCAGAATGTCCCGTGATAGCGCCTCTGCCATAACGTATTTAAGAAAGGGAAAACAGAAAAAAAAAGAGAGAAGAGAAGATGTGACGAAGCTGAGCAAGGGCAGAGGCCCAGAGGGGGAGGCGCAGGCCTTCGGGGCCTTGCAGGCCTCTCCCTCTGGCCTCTCGCCAGGTGGCCGACTGGGCCCAACTCAGCCCGGTCTGGCTGCAAGAGGTGGAGAGGAGAGAAGATGGGATGAATAACGCGAAGAGATCCTGAGAGGCTTTTTGAGGCTTCTGCCCGCCCGTTGTGAAGAATGAACTTTTCTTGTGAGAGAAACAGCTGCAAACACCAAGGTCAGTGAAGGAGGGGGAGGAGTAATGTGGCTCCTGGCCAAGATTCCCCTGCAGCCTGTGGTGATGACCATGGTGGAGCAGGTTGTCCCCCTGCAGCCCATGGAGGTCCGCGGAGGAGCAGAGATCCACTTGGAGCTTGGAGCCCGTGAAAGACCCCGCACCAGGGGAGGTGG
>WHYT01015993.1:47104-78905 GCA_009806455.1 Tetrax tetrax
TTAAAAAAAAAAAAAAAAAAAAAAAAAAAAAGGAAACTCCAACATTAACTAAGTGATACCGCTTGTGGTAGTAAATGGAAGACTTTGTATTTTGTAAATTAGTGTTTAGAAAACAAATATGTCCTGCTTATTCGGATACACTTTCTTAAACTGTGTTATAAATTAATGGGGTTTAGTAACATGAAAATCTAACTAAAACAACAAGAAACAATAAAAGCCATAGAAAGAAACAATATTGCTATATGATTAGTATATTTTACCAGTGTTCTGAAATTATAGTTTCTCTGGAGTTGTGCTCTACGGTATTCTTCTGGAGATGTTCACTGATGCAAGCCAGGAAGGAAAAATCTTGCAGGTAAGTCTCTAAAAGCAAAGTCTCAGAATATGCAGCCCTTTGAACAGTCATGGTCAAAGCTTAAAAACCTGTTTGTCAAATAAATTGCAGAAATACAGCTGAAGAAGGGAGAAGGATACTTTCTGATATGTCTTAGTATACGTATATACTAAGGATTATGAATTTATGTCATTATTTGCATTTTATCTTGATCTGTCTTGCATTAATTAACAGAACTGATAACAAGGAGGAATCTCTTACTTGTGGGATTCTTGAGCAGCTTGAGAAGTACCTTAATCTTTCAGTGTTTCCACACATATATCTGAAGGATAGTAAAAGGCATCCATCCCTATTGCAGCTACACAGTGCATCAAGGATAAAGTGAGATGTTAAATCATCTCCAGTTTACATGGATGGAACTGAAGTCCTCCTCTGCAAAGTCCTCTTTCTAGAGCAGCTGTGGTGCTTCACCGGGCAGAGACAGATGACATTCGTAGGCAATCTGAATACAGAGGCAATATGAATACGTGAAGCTGGACTCTTATACTAGATGTCAGTCTGCTCTTCCATCTGATCAGTTCAGGTATAGCACATAGCCAAAAAATGTAATGTGTCACAGCTATATATTGTGTAATAGCATCAGAGTATATAAAGTAACTCTAAAACAAACCATTTATGGACATACTGGAGTGAGTTTAGCAAAGTACCATGAAGGCTTGGTTATGAGGAGCAAAAAATATGTAGCCAGACTCTACCCAGTGGTATCTAGTGATAAAGCAAGAAGCAATGGGTTCAAGCAGACACATAGCAAAAAATGTAAAAAGAAAATAAATAACTTTTACTATGAGAGTGACCAATCATTGCAATAGGTTGCCCATAGAGGAGGTGGAGCCTCCACCCATGGAAACATTCAAAACCCAGCTAGATATGGCTCTGGGCAGCCTACTTTAGCTGACTCTGCTTGAGTAAGGGTTTGTACTAGACAAGCTAAAGAGATCTCTTCCAAGTTCAGCTGTTCACTGATTCCAAGTTTCTGTGAAAAATACTAAAAATAATTGAACATATGCTGAGCAAACCAAAACAAAATGTCAGATCAGCATTTTGTTCAGAGTTAGGAAATAAAGCTGCAAATCCAGAGTTTCCAAGATGGAAGTTTTCCACTTTCATGACCAAAATAACTATCCTTTATTTTCAATTTAAATTTTCCAGGAAGTTCACATTCTCTATATGTCCTCAGCATTATTTCTATAAAAACAAAGAAATATAACAAATTTAAAATATTTTAATTCAGTAAATAAAAATACTAATCTAAATATCTTCTAATTTTACAGTATTTATAGTGAAACAGACTACTCCTAATGACAATTTTTTGCAGTACTTATTCGCAGGTATAATGATGTAAATGAATTAACTTATATGACTATATACTGACTTGCTGTCTCTTATTATTCCCAGCTACAACTCAATCTGGCCACTGTTGTAAGAGACAACAAAAAATGTTTTTACAAATATATTAACAACCAAAAGAGAGCGAAGGAGAATCGTCATCCTTTATTAGATGCGAGGTGGAACATTGCCATCAGGCATGAGCGAAAGACTGAGGCCTTCTTTGCCTCAGTCTTTAATAGTCCGACCAGTTATCCCCAGGGCATTCAGCCCCTTGAGCTGGAAGACAGAGACATAGAGCAGAATAAGGCCCCCAGAATCCAGGAAGAAGCAGTTAACGACCTGCTATGCAACATGGACACTCACAAGTCTATGAGGCCACGTGGGATCCACCCGAGAGTACTGAGGGAGCTGGTAGAGGAGCTGTCAAGCCAGTCTCCATTGTTTATCAGCAGTCCTGGTTAACAAGGGAGGTTCCAGATAACTGGCGGCTTGCAGTGTGATGCCTATCTACAACAAGGGCCAGAAGGAGAATCTGGGGAACTACAGACCTATCAGCCTGACCTCTGTGCCGGGAAAGATTATGAAGCGGTTCATCTTCAGTGCACTCACCAGGTGTGTGCAGGACAACCAGGGGATCAGGCCCAGCCAGCATGGGTTCATGAAGGGCAGGCCTTGCTTGACTAATCTGATCTCCTTCTATAACCAGGTGACCTGCCTAGTGGATGACAGAAAGGCTGTGGGTGTCATCTACCTGGACTTTAGCAAAGCTTTTGACACTAACTCCCACAGCATTCTCCTAGAGAAACTGGTGGCTCATGGCTTGGACAGGTGTACTCTGCAATGGGTTAAAAACTGGCTGAATAGCCAAGCCCAGAGAGTTGTGGTGAACAGAATTAAATCCAGTTGGCGGCTGGTCACAAGTGGTGTTCTCTAGGGCTCAGTTTTGGGGCCAGTCTTGTTTAATATCTTTATCAATGATCTAGAGGAGGGGATTGAGTGCTGCCTCAGTAAGTTTGCAGATGACACCAAATTGGATGTGAGTGTCCATCTTCTTGAGGGTAGGAAGGCTCTGCAGAGGGACCTGGACAGGCTGGATCGATGGGCCAAGCTCAATTTTATGAGGTTCAACAAGGCCAAGTGCCAGAAAAGGACCTGAATGTACTAGTTGACAGCCACCTGAACATGAGCCAGCAGTGTGCCCAGGTGGCCTAGAAGGCCAACAGCATCCTGGCTTGAATCAGGAACAATGTGGCCAGCAGGAATACGGAAGAGATTGTGCCCCTGTACTGGGCACTGGTGAGGCTGCACCTTGAATACTGTGTTCAGTTTTGAGCCCCTCAGTACAACAAGGATGTTGAGTTGCTGGAGTGCATCCAGAGTAGGGCAACAAAGATGACGAAGGGTCTGGAGAGCAAGTTTTATGAGGATCGGCTGAGGGAACTGGGGTTGTTTGGTCTAGAGAAGAGGAGGCTGAGGGGAGACCTCCTTGGTCTCTACAGCTACCTGCAAGGAGGTTATAGTGAGGTGGATGTTGGTCTCCTCTCCCAAGTAACTAGGGATAGGACGAAACGAAATGGTCTCAAGTTACAGCAGAGGAGGTTTAGGTAGGATATTAAGAAAAATTTATTTATTATTAAGAGTGGTCAGGTACTGGAATAGGCTGCCTAGGGAAGTGGTGGAGTCAGCATCTCTGGATCTGTTCAAAGAACTTGTAGACGTAGCAATTCAGCAGATGGTTTAGTGGACATGGTGGTGTTAGGTTGATGATTGGACTTGATGATCTTGGAGATCTTTTCCAACTGTAATGATTCTATGATTCTAAATTATCAAAATTTACAAGGAGAAACTCTTTAGCAGTGCCTGCTGTGATAGGACAAGGGTAATGGTTTTATAACAGAAGGAGTTAGATTCTGATTAGATTTTTTCTTTTTTTTACAATGAGGGTGATGAAACACTGAAATAGGTTGCCCAGACTGGAAGTAGATGCCCCATCTCTAGAAACGTTCAAGGCTAGGTTGGATGAGGTTCTGAGCAACCTGATCTAGTTGAAGATATCCTACTCCTTGCAGGTGGGTTGGACTGGATGACCTTTAATGGTCCTTTCCAACCTAAACTATTCTATGATTCTCTTCTATAATTCTATGAAAATATGAGGATATGTTGTCTGTACGTGCACTCTCCTTTATTTCTCTTTGGCTCGATTAAGTATCTTTGGTGACATGATATTTGCCATCTTGGTGCACAGGACTTCTGAACATACATTGAAAGTTCAGTCAAAAAAAAACCTGAAGTGTTAAAATAGATTGAAATACTTCATAAGACATTACTTTGTTTTGCTCCTATGTGTATGAAATACACAGTAAATCTGTCTTTACTTAAAGTAGACCAGTAATGTAATGACAGTAAGCATCTAAAGTATAGCAATTAAGGAAATATGAATTTGCAAGAAAATAAAAATCAATTTAAGGTTTTGCAGTCAGTTTGCAGTCCACCCACTCATTCACACTAATACAGTGGTAGAGAATACAGACAGAAGAGAGGGAGTTACAAGCCTGTTATTTCTAGCAACAACATTACTGGGTGGAAAACTGAGGACTTTTTTACTGACTAGAATTGAAAGCTTCATAGGAAAATAATGTGTTCCTTAACTTTATGGAACATCTAAATATTCTGTCTATGCAACATCGAATTTTACTCACCACCAAAATCAGTGACCCATTCCAATCTCTTTTCTTTTCCTGTGATCAAATAATGTCACTACATATGCAAAAATTCACCTTCAGAAGAGTTACTTATATGATCGTTACCTCTCCTTTGTCTTCAAGTGTATGAGATGGCAGAGATCAAAAGACGTTTTGTATAAAGAAGGTTTACTTAAAACTCATACTAAAGAAAAGCAAAAGTGAACACTCCCCAGCTGTTCATGTCCCATCTAAACTCATGGGTTACCATACAGGTTAGCTTTTTTATTGTTCTATCCAGTGCACTGTGGTAAAGCCTAGAGGCAGTTGTTCCCATTGAGATAAGTACTTCGCAAGCAGCAAGTTTTCTGCAGATATATGAAATGAGAAACAAATGAGCAGACAAAATAATGGGAGCAATGTTAAATGGAAGATGTCTATGGATATCACCATAAGCTCATATGCGGACAGCTGTGCACTAACTTATCCCATCCTACGAGCTTCCAGCCAAAGAGTTGATAAAGATCGTAGAGCCTCAGCTCGGGAGTAGTCCTTGCTTTACTTACCCTTACCTCAAAGCTTAGATGGAGAGAATGAACTGCTCTTTGCACATGATTGTATTGGCATGTCCTGATGTTGTTTGACATAAACATCTACTAAGTGACTACAAATGTGTAATTTTAAATTAGTTGCAGAATACATAAATCCTGAAGACAGGAAATTTGCAAACTATCAAAATATAATCCATGGATGTAGAAGTATGAAACACAGTGATTTGAGCTCTATTTTCTATTGTGGAAAATGTAGAAATCTTCCTGATCCAAACCAAAAGGCTAAGACAGATGAAAATTAAGAAATATTTCAAATCCATAATTTCCAAATTCTTTGACATGCATGGTTTAGCTTCTGTTCCATATTGCCTGAATACATGCTGTATCTTCTCAGATTCTCATTCCTTGTTACACAGATCACATGATATTATACAGTTTCATTGTTCCTTTTTCTACAGGGCTTTGATTAATCTGTTTATCCAAAAAAGTTCAGCATAGGTCCCCAGTGGCTAGTAATATTTGTATAAACAATTGACTTTCTTCTCCACTTCTCTCTCTCTTGAGTAAACATTTAAGAATTTGTCATTATAATCTTGTGAAAAAAGGAGAGGAGAGATTGAATACATAATAGCACATGAACATTCAAAACTCTTAAAAATGTTGGCATGGATTCAATTGTTACATGGATACACTGTTTGTAAATATGTTTAGCAATGCCCATGTGGGCACTCCAAAGAATGGAAAAAATACAGGAAAGAGCACCATCTGAAAAGAATTTGACTGTGAGAAATGACACAAAGCAGATACTGCTTGTCTGACATTCATGTCTACATAATATCACCAGAGATGGCCCTATGTCCAAAGTAATCCTGAATAATATATAAAGTGTTCGCCGACGACACCAAGCTGTGTGGTGCCAGCGACATGCTGGAAAGGACGGATGCCATCCTCAGGGACCTTGACAGGCTGGAGAGGTGGGCCTGTGCCAACCTCATGAAGTTCAACCAGGCCAAGTGCAAGGTCCTGCACCTGGATCGTGGCAATCCCAGGAACAAATATAGGCTGGGCGGAGAATGGATGGAGACCAGCCCTGAGGAGAAGGACTTGGGAGTGATGGTAGATGAGCTCAACATGAGCCGGCAATGCATCCTTGTGGACCAGAAGGCCAACTGCATCCTGGGCTGCATCAAGAGGAGCATGGCCAGCAGGTCAAGGGAGGTGATTCTCCCCCTCTACTCTGCTCTGGTGAGACCCCACCTGGAGTACTGTGTCCAGCCCCTGAGCTCCCAACATAAGAAGGACATGAACTTGTTGGAGAAGGTCCAGAGGAGGGCCAAGAAGATGATCAGTGGGCTGGAGCACCTTTCCTATGAGGACAGGCTGAGAGAGTTGGGGCTGTTCAGCCTGGAGAAGAGGAGGCTCTGGGGAGACATTATATCAGTCTTCCAATACCTCATGAGAGCCTACAAGGAAGATGGGGAGAGACTGTTCAGTAGGGCCTGTTGTGACAGGGTGAGGGATAATGGTTTTAAAATAGAGGGAGGTAGATTTAGATTGGATAGTAGGAAAAAATTTTTACACTGAGGGTAGTAGAACACTGGAACAGGTTGCCCAGAGAGGTGGTGGAAGCCCCATTCCTGGAAACATTCAAGGCCAGGCTGGATGGGGCTCTGAGCAACCTGATCTAGTTGAAAATGTCCCTGCTTCTTGCAGGGGGGTTGGACTAGATGACCTTTGAAGGTCCCTTCCAACCCTAACCATTCTATGTTTCTATGATTCTATAAGTTTTGTTCTAAGTGCTAAATCAAGGTGTCCTAAGGGCACTGGAAAATTTCACATATGCAAGACACTTCTGAATGAAAGTAGGCAGGTGCATACGTATTGCCTGTATAATTCGTTGTATGAATCCTTTTCCTTCCTTACTTCTTTTAGAGATATGAAACAGTTAACAGTGCTGCTACTTAAAGTATTGTTATCTTCTGAGGTAGTCCAATACCTTTTGAAGGAGGTTCAGTAAAATCCATCCATTGTACTGCACCAAATTTTCAAGGTTAATCTAGCACTCCTGAAACTTACAAAAAAAAAAAAAAAGCCATTTTGAGATTCAAAGCATGTGATAAATTATATCCATAGGGCACAGCACTATGAAACAGTCCAACCTAACCTATTCAACTGCATAGTAGTACTGTACTGTTAAAAATTAGACTGCCCTGATTTTTAAAAACTAAGAAGGTTTATACATATATATATATTTATATATATTCCCATTTCCTTTCTTTCTTCATCAAATGATTGAACAATCAATTCAAAGTTGTTTAGATATGCTCAATATGTAGTGTTTTCCTTTCTCATGTTTGCATTTCATTTAAATGTATGCTTTGTTTATGGAATAATGGCCATTTTATATAAATTATTGACAGTTACACTATCTGAATTCTACTGCAATGTTTTGCTTGAGTGTGGGTTTGGAGGATGATTAGAGATTTCTGTTCTGTATATGTAAGTTCCTTAAATGACTACTAAGGAAGAAATCAAATTCTTAAAGCAACGTTCTCACATAATATTAAGATCTGTTGTCTTGGCCTGAAACCTTTATACTGACTTTCATATCAGATTTATAGATCTCACTGGATTTATTGCTTTTCTGTTTTGAGAATACAAACATTTAAATATACAATTAAACATCTGCACACAAAGCATTTTTCTTTGCTGTTGTGGTGCTGCATACTACTCTGTTCCCCTCTCTCTCTAACTGAATTAATTGTATTTCATTAAAACTTAAGGAAGTTAGATGTTATGATCCAGAAATCTGGCACTGACCATAACAGACATTGTAAGTCAATTTTAGAATTGAATAGAAAAAGAGGATGGGTATGTTGTGTGTGCTGGGGATGTGGGAGAGAAACAAGGAGGTATGAGAATTTCCAGAAGATCAAGCATTTAAAAAAAAAAAAAACAAAATGGAAAAGAAAGCAAAAGAAATATAAATAATGTGAGTAAACAGGAAATGTGAATACACTTGTCCTGGTTTTATTTAATGAGGACGGGGGGCAGGGGCTACAGTTGCAGCTCCTGTAAGAAGCTTCTAGAATTAGTTTCCCCTTTGTTCAGTGGATTCAGCCAGGCCTAGGGTGGATTTGACGCTGCCCAGGGCCGAGCCAATTGGTAGCAGAATGCTCACTTATAACGCCTCTGTGACAACATATTTAAGAAGGGGAAAAATAGAACAAAAGAAGAAAAGAAGATGTGAAGAAGCTGGAGTGGGGGCAGAGAGGGGGAGGTGCAAGTCTTGTGGGCCTTGTAGCCCTCACCCTCTGGCCTCCTGCTGGGTGGCTGTCTGGGCCTAACTCGGCCCAGTTTGGCTGCAAGAAATAGAAAGGGGATGTGAAGAGAACCTGAGAGGTGTCTGCCTGGCAATTGTGAAGAATTTTTTGTGAGAAGAATTGCTGGAGATGCCAAGGTCAGTGAAGAAGGAGGGGGAGGAGTAATGTGGCTCCTGGCCAGGATTCCCTGCAGTCTGTGGTGATTACCATGGAGGTCCCTGCAGGCCATGGAGGTCCACGGAGGAACAGAGATCCACCTGCAGCCCGTGGAGGACCCCACGCTGGGGCAGCTGTTCTGGAGGGACTGCACCCTGTGGAAGAAATGACCCACATCCGAGCAGTTCACAAAGGACCGTGGCTCATGGGAGGGACCCCATGCTGGAGCAGGGGAGGAAAGTGAGGAGCTCTTCCCTCCAGCAAGGAAGGAGAAGTTTAAAGGAACAAGTGATGAACTGACCATAACCCCCATTCTTTCTTCCCCTCAGTGCTGCTTGGGAGGGGAAGAGGTAGAGATAAAGTTAAGCCTGGGAAGAAGGAGGGTGAGAGGGCAGTTATCTTGTTCTCTTTGTCATTAGCCTGTTTTGGTTTTAATAATAAATAAATAGTTTTGCCCAGGTCGAGTCTTTTCTGCCAGTAACAGTAACTTTAAGGATCTCTCCCTGTTCTTATCTCCAACCTCAATCTTTTTTCCTTATATTATCTCTCCCTATTGTCTGGGAGGGTGGAGAGAGTGAGAGAGAGACTGTGTAGTCTAGTCCCAATTGGGGCTAACCTACGCCAACACTTCTCATATTGCTCAGAGTTCTCAGTCTAAATATATAAACATGGTATCAGAAATGATCTATAAAATTTAATTTTCTCATGAAAAAGCATATTAAACTTTAGGAGTCCGTTAGACACAACAGCAAAAATAAAGACAAGCTACTTCTTGACATTCAAAAGGTTAAATAAGCATCATAGCTTAAACTAACCTGTTGCAAGTTAACAATAACCCTAGAAAAAAAAGATCGATTTCTTTGTAGTTCAGTTGACATATCTGCGCCTTTTGACATTCTATTTATTAGAGAAAAATCCATAATATAATTATAGATAATTTCCATAAGGATTCCCAAGGGCTAGCTAGCTTTACAATAAGGTTCAATAAACTTTTAAAACAGAATTAATTTCTGTTCTTCCATGTAAAACATAGCAGCATTTTATTATAATGAGAAAATCTGGATACCAATTATGCTCATATATAAGCAGAGTAATTGCATCAAAATCAGTCATCATGAGCAGAATTTACTTGAGAGAGTATCCCAAGGACTAATGTCTTCTTGGTGGATTCTTGAACGAAGAACCCAGCATTAAGTTTAACATAAGTAGTATTCGATATAACAGATACTCAATATTTTTTCAAGTATCTGAGTAAAGACAATGTTTATAGAAGAATTATTTGCATTGAGGTTAGGTCGTGTTCAGTGTACACATAAACCATCTACAATACATGTTGAGAACTGTATTTTATGCAAAATGTGAAAGAGCTCTGTGCATACTGCTCTTTTAATACTAGAGGCAACTGAGCGAAGACACTGAGGGTAATTTGCTGTTGAGGCAGCTTTGGGGCCAGACACTATTCGGTCATGTAAGTGTGGCATTGTGCCCAAGCTAACATATCTACGCCACTGCCATGCAAATGTCTTTTGCTGTGATATGTTATAGAGACTTTTTTTTTTGCCACAGGCCAGCATTCACTCAGAATTCTCTGCGTTCAATACAAAAGCATACTCTAGGCACATCTACGCTGAAAGTTTTTTCTCTTATTGCGACTACTTACTTAGGGCCTCCTTTCAAAATATATTCTAATACAGACTTAAATTCACTCTGCTTCTAGGCAAGGCTTACAATAAATACAGCAGAACTTATAATTATATGATTACATGCTATTGATTTCAAATAATATTGTCAATAATTGTGTCAATAATGTCCTAAGCTGGTGCTGATTTCTGTTAGGTAGATTTATTTTCTATTTACAAAAGAATATTCTCTATTGCACTTTTGTTGGAAACATTTAGAAATCTATTCATGTGGAAAAATTTAAAATACCTTGAATCAGCAAATATCTTGCTGAATGCCTTCTTTGTTATCACTGAACTTCTTTCTAGCAACAATAATGGAATATCTGTATTATAGCAAATGGAACTCAGAATTTCTATTAAAAAGAGATGATCACAAACATACTTTTTAACCTTCTGTGCTCTCATCGTGTACTAAGAAGGCATTCACAATGAAGTGGAGACATTCTACCTTCCCCTTGAAAAGCTATGTAGTCTCTTTAAATTACTTCACAAAGAAAAACCCAATGCTGGAATGTAAATTATCTATGTATGTACTTAAAATATAGAACAATCTAACAGTTTTATCTTTTTTTTACTGCTTTTGTTTGTTTATTTACTTATATGAATGCATTTACTCTCAGAGGTATAACATGTATATTATAGGAGGCTACACAGATGTCATTGAGTACCATGAAGCAATATTAGGAAAAGAAAGTGTTTAGTCATGCTTTTTGTTAGTTTAGAAATGAAGCATGCTTGAGAGCTCATTCTGGTTTTAAACCTATTTTGCTGATATTGTTTTTACATCGGCATCTCCCAACTTGTAAAATTAGCTTGTAAAATTAGAGTGTAGACAAATAATCTGGGAGAGAAGACCTGAAATAGTTAAAAGCCATTGACCAAGGAATACTGAAGAATGGCGTATTTTTTTTTCAGATGAAGCAACAAGTAAGCATTCCATTTCTTAATTTTTTTTTTTTTTAATAAAGCATATTTGGTTAAAAATTGCCTTAGAACATTGCAAAATCCTTCCATGTAGTCTTTCAGTTCTCTTACCATAAGGTGAGGGTGATCGTATTTCTTCATTAAATTATTGGACAGATAAATTTACTAATGTCTTTAAGACATTGATAATACAGTGACATCTTCTGTTAAAGGGTTTATAGAGAAGAAAGTCTCTTACCTGCAGGATTGCAGAATCTGAAGAATTGAGCTTCATTGTTTCTACTGACTTTAACAAGCACTTCACTACACTACTGCTGTTTAACTTTTGGTTAGCCCTAAACTGGTCAGGCAGTTGGACTAGTTGATCATTGCAGGTCCCTTCCAACTGAAATTATTCTATTCTATTCTATTCTATTCTATTCTATTCTATTCTATTCTATTCTATTCTATTCTATTCTATTCATTCAAAGTGGCACCTAAGCAACAGGCATTGTGCTTTTCCTTTTACAGCCCGTTTGAAGATTTGACTGCTTAGGCAAAAATTCTACTGAATCATCAAGCAGAATCATACCATTTAAGAGGTTTAATATTTATAAGGCAGACATCAGTTCTTTCCTGGTTTTGTGATCCAGACAGAAAAGTAGTTAGAGGTGAAAATTGTTTTTGCAATTTTGTTAGAAAACTTGAAATGAAGATAGAAGTAACTTCATAGACAGTTGTATTGTTATGTCCATAACAATAAAATATTAACTTAGTGTCTAATATAATTATACATAGAGATATTTTCTCAGTAAAACTGTAATCTTCTAAATGGTAATTAGAAATTATTATCATCAGTTCATAGTAAAACTATTCTTTAGTAAAGGTTTTGTGGAAAATGTTGCAGGTCTGTGGAGCTGATTAACTAATAAAGTAAGGAATTGACTAGTTGAAGTCATCAGTTTTGAAGAACTAACTTATAAATCACTTTGCATTAATTCAAATTCCAGTGCAGCTGAACATGTAGGAACAGAACACTAACTGGACACAGAATGACTATAACTTTAGAGGATCTAAAGGTCTTTTTCAAGAAATCACTTCCATCATACTTAAAGGCATAATGGAGCAAAAGCTATCAGTTTGCTGCAGGACTCATGTTGGAGATTCTGTTGAATCATGTGTATTTCCAAGGCACAGAGTCTGAGAAGAAGAGTGCCCTTCATTTATCTTTTAGTAGAAACTGCTTTTAAGTTAGACAGGTAAGACTTCATTCACTTCTGATTTTGCTGGCTTTATTTATATTTGTGGGGTTTTGCAAGAAAACAGTCCCATCTCAGAGAGGTTTGACTTTATGTTTCTTGGCAGTTAAGATCAGTTTCCGGGTTATAGGGATAGAATCAAAATCTTGGGATTACAAATCTTCCTTTCCTACTATGGGTTCATTCCGTTCAGAGGCATTGTCTCTGAAGATTTAAACAGATAGAGAACTCTATCTCTGAACAGACATTATCTATTTTCCCTCAGTTGTAGCAATGTTTGAAATCACTTCTTGATGCATTTTAAAAAAAGCAACACAGTCAATAGTAAGCTCTGACTTCCAGAAGGTTTCATGAGATAGACTTCAAATACACTGCATATCATAAGTGTATCAATCACACAACACAAGTTATATATATATATATATATCAGAAGGGGTAAAAATTTCGGAGTCCCATGACTTAACTTTCTTATACAGTATTTCACAAAAAATGGTGTACTGTGCTTCAGATTTCTCAGTGCTTCAGCCTTAGTAATGTTGAGGACATGCTATCTGCAGCTCTATAACCTTCCGCTGAAGCCATTGGAGCATTTTCTTTGTAATTCTCTTATGATTGTTCTCACAATCTCACACCTGCGAACCCTGATAGTGCTGTTATGGAGTTTCTCATGGGCAACATCTACCACGGACCTGAGACCTCGTCCTCTCCTTCCTCCCGTTCTTTATCTTTTATTTGTAGATTTGATTTAATGTTAAAGGAAACCAAATATAATATACAACAAAGAAGGTAATAGTAATTTAAATATGTGTTAAATATCCTATATGGTATACGCATAGACGCTTAAAGACCAATGAATGTGCGACACTTGCATCTGATTAGTTTACTCCAATCAGAGCTGATAGCATCATACCTTCTAAACAGAATTTGAATAGGCTTCAATAAAAACTGTGCAATATCAAGGTAGAAGCATAGCAAAAAAAACCCAGCAACATCATCGTCTTCTTCCTCACCACTGCTGCAATGGAGAGAGCCTCCAGAGGAGGATGCTCATCTGAGACCCATATGTGCTCTTCTTGGCTTCCCCTTATACCATCCAGACATTCAAAAGATTTATTATAATTCTTAAACATGTTACATTTAAGTGCATAATAGTACTTCTAATAGTTATAACTGTTTCTGCTTCATATTTCCTCCCAGCTGTTTGCCCTTTGTTTTTTATCACCATGATAATTTTTATTTACTTTATCTCATCTAGAGGAGAAAATTAATTCTAAAATTTCCCAGCTTTATTGTTGTTACACAATAAGGCAAAAGACAAAGTACTTCTGAAATGTCAGTTGAAGTTTGTTTGAAAGGTGTAAGTTTTTATATGAAACAATCTATTAATGTATCCATCTTGCTTTGTGTTGCTTATTTGGTTAAGGTCACACTCCTTTCTGTTCAAGGAAAAAACTTACAGCTTGAACATTTCAAGCTTTGTGTGCATGTGTGTGTGTGTGTGTGTGTGTCACGGTGCACACGTGCATGTGTGTGTGTATGATAGGACAGAGATTTTCAAACATTTTCTTATTGTCCTTACTTAATCTTCTAATATCAAGCCATTTCCTACTAGACAAAGCAAAATGATTTATATACAGTATTCTTCTGTTTAAGATCAAATTGCAGATACTCTATTGCCTGAGAAAACATCCAACACTTTTGTGCATATCACCTATGAGTGTTTTAGAAAAATCCCCATACTTTAAGTTTCTATGGAGCTAAATACAATAATTTTACCTCTTCTTGAAAACTGTTTCCTTCACCTTGACATAGAATTTGATAAAAGTTAAAATAAGGACAGTCAAGCTCCACTGTTCTCAGATTCCATATAGATATTTTTTAGTTCTACATTTGGATTAATGAATCTTAGTTGAAATGTTTATAATGTTACTCTGTATCTGAGTTACTTATCACAGGTTTCCTTTATAGATAATAAAGAGAAGATAAGCTGCTTTAGTACACAACTGATCTGATCTCATCAAGAAATTGTTTCCCATATGAATCTCTCTGACTAGAAAGAAGCTTCCTAGCTTTCCTAGACTTGGATGTAAACATGTAAGATTTCCTTAATTTTCCCACATAGAATTCATCTGAGATGTCATAAAGCATCTAAGAGGTCCAAGTGGGGATAATATATAGGATGCAGGACTCATAAGACACACAAGACGTTCCAAAATGGCACCTAGAAGTCATATGGGATATCTCACAATATTGTAATGATACTAAGTCCTTAGGACTGGGCAGCTGACCTAAATACCTACATTTAGTCAGACAAATCCAGTTCCAGTTCCAGTGTAGAATCTGAGTAAGCACAGATGAAGAAAGAATAGTAATTTCATTACTGTGGTTACAATTCTTAGAATTTTTTTACAGCTAATTCCACAATTGACATCTCACCTCTGTCTCCTCATGGTCTCTATAGGTAATTCTGACAAGGAAATAGGTTCAAGCTTCTATTTTTAATTCCTGAAGGTCCAGTGGCACAACAGTGCCATGATGAGTATGGATAGGCTAAGATTTCAGGCTTTTTATATAATTAGCTTCAGATGGATGATGATCAGAAAATGTTACTGAAGCAGCTGACTACATAACTGTTCAGAGTTGTAAAAGCAATATGTTATGAACTGTACCCTTCCAGTAAGAGTCAGGACTGACTTAGGATGTAAGTAATCAAAGAGCAGTAACAGTGGTTTCAAGATGCTCATGCCCCATTTTAGGGTTGTTTTGCTAAGGAAACACTTTATGCAAGCAGTGGAAGATTTTCCTACATTTACCTTTAATCAATGCAAAGATGTTTAGTTGTATTTCAGAGATTCATTTGATTGCTTAGCTGTTTAAGGTGCTCTTTGAATGAAGACAGAGCTAGGATTTGGTTAGGTTGTGCAGAAATAAGTACAGGGTGCTGTCTGAGGTGCTCTAGCCCCTTTGTGGCCTCCAGAAGATGCCACAAGGGGGATCAGGTTTCTCACAAGTTTGATCTCATACCTGCAAACCCCATGCAGATACCTCCAATGCTGTATGGCTCCTCAAATATCACTAGACATTTATGAAAGGGCAACTGAATTATGCTCTAGCAAACACAGTCATTGAAGCTTAACAAGTGACCCAGCTGTCTAAACTATTTATTTTAGGATGCACTAAACAAGTGTCCAGATGTCAGCAAGTGCATTTACAAGATCTCACTTGGCTTTAAAAGGAGCTTAGGCATCTAGTTCTGTTACTATCACCTACATTTCGAGTCTGAATCTGGAGCTGAGTCCTACATTTACACTTTTTAATCAACAGACACACAAGGATTATCATAACTGTTCTTTATTTCTTAATGTTTGTACAATCCTTCAAAGGTAGTCATGAATTTTTTCTCATTTCAAAACAACAATTTTTCTATCCCATCTGCTTGTTTTCAATTTAATTTAAGATTTTTCACCCTTTTGTTTTGTTTTTTTTTTTCCATATTATTCTCAAGTCATTCTGTTATGTTATTGTATCTTCTGTGTTTATTTTTTTAATAATTATATAAACCCAGACCTATGGACAAAATAGAGTGAATTTGTATCAACATAGGTGTAGTAACAAAAAATATTTTTGTTCATAAAGTTATAGGTTTTTGACAGCGCTTCTATTCAATATTTTTTTTTTCAGACATTCTTTTTCCCCCCACTAAAACTATAGCAGACATGATGAAGTAATATCTTTATCTATTTGTGGAGATTTAACTGGGATGGACCAGAGTTTTATTTAAAATGATACGTAACTTGTGTGCATTATCTCATAATGCAGTGGAAAGATTTTTAAGATTTTGTTTTGTTTTGTTTTTTTTCTTTATTCTTCTATGAAGGAATTTTCAAGATGTTATAGCAATAACTGAGAGACATCATCAGATATCAATTCTTCCCATTTAAAATAATTTTTTTTTTTTTTAACCAACACAGATCCTATTACCAGCATTCTCTAACTCAAAGTCTCATTTATTCTTAATGTTTTTTTTTTCTTTCTTCTTTGTTGTTGACATTCTTGCATCTATGCTGAGGGCAGAAGTATTATCATTTGAAGTAATTTGAAATGACCATAGGCTTGTAGACAAGCAGCTTCAGAATATGAGTTGGAAACATAATGTTTCCATATCAAGGTAGGATATACTGTGCAGTCTACTGTGACACACTAAATAAATTGCTTTGCAATGAAGTTACAAATTGTGCTATAAAAGTACATCAGAATTTTTTCCCTTCTGCTCCTCTTTTAGTGAAAGCAAAAAGAGATCACTATATATATATATATATATATACACATAGATTTTTAAAACTAGTTTTTGATCTTTCCATTTTTATTAGGAATTAGTCCATTGCATTCTGATATCCATTATATAAATTTATTTTGTTGTGTGATAATGTCTTACTTAAAATAGATATAAAAATGGCGTGCATAGACAAAACTATCAAACTTTCAGTAAGATTTTTTTAGACATAATATTATAAGTAACCCAGGTTTTGTGTGTGCAGAGTAAAATTAAGTCAGTTTTGTGAGGGCATTGGTCATCCAATAGTATAAACCCTCTTGGAATGGAAAAAAAAAAAAAGAATATAGTTGAATGGGGTGGGTGATATTTGTCTTTTAAAATTGGATGTCTTGGTTTACATCTCCAGCTTTTAGCATATCTAATAGATTGGGAAAGAGAAATGACTATCATTGACAAATGTTTTAAGTACAGGAACTGGCTGGACAGACCAACATCTCCAGATGCATGTTCACTACTTGAACAACCTCAGGACCAGGTAATGTCAGAGTTTCCAAACTTACTTCTGTTAACAGTCAGCTTCAAAGAGGTGAAATTGAAGCTGAGTTAACAACCAACTGACATTTATATCATCATGCTCTATTTTTTTTTCCATAATACAATAACTGTCTTTAAATTTAATTCTAATTTAGATTATTTTGGTTTACAGTCTCTGATTAATAGATATTAGGATGCTATAAGTAAGATCCATTGTTTTCTTTGTAACTCAAAAGCATTTTTTTAATGTGAGGAAACGAAGAAAGTCGTTACCATGTTTTGCATATTTCTTTCAATAAAGATAGATATGAAAATAAATATGTTTATAGAAGGAAATGCCAACACACAAATATTGTAACATATAATAAGACATATGCCTTTTTTAAAGAAGACATATGTCTTTTGGATTAGTAATTTCATGAGGCATTGTACAGCACTAAGTTTTCAGTAATATTCATACGCAGCAAAAAAATTTAACAAGAAAAAGTAACACTTCTAACTGTGAATTGTAATGTTTCACCTGTGAAGTCTTCCTTGTTTCATCATGAATTGAAAATATATTCCCATTCTTATTTCAGTTTGTTATAAATAAAAGCTTTGTTTTTCAAGGATAAATTCTACTGTATAATACTAAATAATGCAGGCTATATATATGCAGGGAAGGTCTATATTATCCACTCGTAAATTGTTCTGTCACTAAAATATTGCATGGGTAATATTAATTCCAACTGTTTAATGAATTGTTTCAGTCTGACCTCATTTGTATTTCAGAATAATATGCAATGTACTAAAAGTGATACTTATTGCTAAATTTCTTGGTTCCCCTGTGTCTTTCTTTTTAGATATACAATAAAGCATATTAGAAATTAATCCTGAGAACATTAGTTACATATCTGTTTGGAAATGGAATAGAGATGTGAAGATTAGAACAGTAGGTCTACCCATACAGTAACTTCCATAAACCGTCTCAGGAGAGTTTTTCAAAGTTATTTATACAAAACTTTAGGAAAAAAAAATACTAGCTATTTTTGCTTACATAATAAAGTGTGGAAATTCTGAAGTCAGTCACTATTTTTCATTAATAGAACATATAGTTAATTTTCCATCCTGTCTTTTAAAAGTCATCATTTAAGTAACTGCTCTGAAATGGTACTTATTTAAAAGTCTGTAGAAAATTACTGTTTCTATTGGATTGGAAAATGTAGTTCATAAGCTATTAAGAAATGTCAGTAGAGTCTCTGTGCCTTGAGAGCTTCTATGACTCCTACCTGGAGTACTGTGTCTGGCTCTGGAGCCCCCAACATAAGAAGGACATGAACTTGTTGGAGCGAGTCCAGAGGAGGGCCACCAAGATGATCAGAGGGCTGGAGCACCTCTCCTATGAGCACAGGCTGAGAGAGTTGGGGCTGTTCAGCCTGGAGAAGAGGAGGCTCCGGGGAGACCTTATAGCTATCTTCCAGTACCTAAAGGGGGCCTATAGGAAAGATAGGGAAAAACTCTTCAGTATGGCCTGTTGTAATAAAACAATGTGTAATGGTTTTAAAATAGAGAGAGGTAGATTCAGAGTAGACTTTAGGAAAAAAAAATTACAATGAAGGTGATGGAACACTGGAACTGGTTGCCTAGTGAGGTGGTTGATGTCTCGTCCCTGGAAATATTCAAGGTCAGGTTGGACAGGGCCCTGGGCAATCTGATCTAGTTGGGGATGTCCCTGCTTCTGCAGGGGGTTTGGACTAGGTGACCTTTAAATATCCCTTCCAACCCTAATTATTCTATGATTTTATAATTCTATGATATTTCAAGTATAACATGCACAAGAGCATAGAACTGTAGCTGTGCTAAAATGTTATTCATCCACGTCATGTATATTGACAGCTTAATGCAGGAGGAGTGGATGTGAAGTGTAAAGTAATCAGCGCAGAGGAAATAACATTGTCACTATGCATATTTCAGGGAGAGGTGCTTCAGATTTTTGGGAGCAGAAGGTCCATTTGTGGTTGGAGTGCCCTGAAGGCTCCCCTCTAGCATGTCTTCTTCTTGTATTTCATCTGAAAGGAATCTAATTAATGTACTCCAGGATCACAGTGTGTTCTGAGCTAAGGCATAGCTACTGGAGAAGAATAGTGGTTGTTCTTCAGAAACACACAGTTGATTAAGACTAAAATTGAAAATTTTCCCCTCTGGTTATCCTCAGAGTAAAAACTGTCATTTTCAACCTACTCTCTGTATGTTTTATACTCTGAACAGCTTTTGTCTTAGAATTCAGATGTTGTAACCCTTTTTTCATTAACAATTTCTCTTTTGTTGATGGCAAATTTCATCTCCTGATTACTGTAACAAAACCCCAAAAGTTTAAATACTTAGCTTAATAACAAGCTTCTTTACAGAAAGTAGAAATCAGATAAGTTGGAAATAAAATGTATATGTCTTCAGAGATACATTCTCCAATTCAGACTGAATTAATTAATCTAACTAGCTAGAAGCAGAGTCTTCTCTTCATAAACATTTGACAAAGCTGGGAACCATAAGGAAACAGATTTTTCTACATCATACTTGAAAGTAACTTCCATTATAAAGGCTTCTAATAATGTTGCCTTCCTGTTCCATCAAGAATGTCAGACTTGCCCAAATATATTTGAAATGCCAGTCTATCACCTAGCCAGTACAGCACACATTGTTTCTGAACCATCTAAATGTTCTGCAGTCCCAGAGGATGGAGACTGCAACCAAGTATTTTAAGGCATCAAAATGTTTTTAACATATATCTAACATGCAGGCTTCCTGTATTGAAATACTCAAATGTTTCAATTTTTCAGTTAAATACATTATAACATGATAGAACCTAAGTACTGTGCATTTCCTTAACTTGTGAAATTGTACACACAATTGGACCCTTTGCAGCAAACTTAACATAATGGTAAAATCTTTTCTTGTTCCACAAGTATGGCTCAATATCAGTATAAATAGGAAATGCAAGCTCACATTAAATACTGGCTTAAAAACAATATGCAAATCTTTTTACAATTCAATGAGTCGTTGTTGTTGTTGTTGTTTTTAATTCCATTACAAAACTCACATGCTTAGAAAACAGACTTGGACTGACATTCAGAGGAGTTAAGTCTGAATTAGCAGAATTACCAAGAAAAGGTATACAAGTGCTAGCAAATCATGTGATCTGGGGGTTGCCTGTTGAGCAGCTTGATCAACACAGCACAACAGGACAGTAACTTATTTTTTTTCTGACCATAAATGATCCTGACTTTTGCAGTCAGAGGAGCTGGGATGCCTCTGTGGAACCTGTGAGGGGACAGACTGGGCATCCTAGTGACAGAGACATGGGTTGCTTCCCTGCTAAGAATGTGAAATGTATGGAGGGAATGGACCATACTCCTTAACATTATAAATAATACTTTTTTTTTCTTTTTCTTTTTTTTTCCTTTCAATCTTACTTTAATAGTCTTAGAAAGATTTCAGCATTAAGATCACATTTTTAGTGTGATCTGATTAAAATAATTTTATATTGTGATTTTTTTTCTTTATATTTTATCTTTTGTTTACCTAAATTTATAACTCTTTTTGAGGTAAATCTATAAAGATATAAACCGAGGATTACTTCACAAATAATGAAACTGTCAGATAAGATGGATATAGCTTCATCTATTGTCCTGGCAACCTCTAGGCTTGATTAACTTTACAGACATTCTGAAGAGCAAAATTGAAGTTTATTTTTTTTTTGTAAAGAAAAATATAATTACTCTTCTGATTTAGACTCAATAAGGAGCTTATTCTGCCTGATGACAAAATCTTGATGTTCTGCTTACAGAGAAAGTAGGTATAAAAGATTTATCTCAGAACTCATTGTGTATTCTCCAATTTCAATTAAATTTAGTGTGACAATGTGAAAGTGTCAGTAACAGGTCTCTAGAATTTCTGGAAGTTTGAGTTTTTTTCAAACTCTGTAGGAACTGCAGCTAAAAGTTCATTTACTGATCCAATATCAGATGCCACAGTTGTCTCCCACATGGGCAATATATTTAATTATAGGCAATAAGTGACAAGAGACTGATTTCACCTACAAAAATGTTCTATATAAGTAACTGCTGAAAGCAAACATGCAGAGAAATAAAAATAATTGCAGGAGCTGAGCCTTTCTCGAACAAAACAACAATTATTCACGGGGTTCCAGGTTTCTGATATAATCAGAAAGCAATTCTAGTAACATATCAAATATTTGAAAACAAAACCCAGATAACTCTCAAGTATTTAATTTACTTTTTACAAGTAAATGTTACTTACAGAGAGGATTCCATAGCTGACCAATCATAGAGTTATAGAATCATACAATGGTTTGGATTCAAAGGGATCTTCAAAAGTCATCTAGTCCAACCTGCCCTGCAAGAAGCAGGGACATCTCCAACTACATCAGGTTTCTCAGAGCCCCATCCAACCTGACCTTGAATGTTTTCAGGGATAGGGCATCCACCACCTCTCTCGCAACCTGTTCCAGTGTTACACCACTGTAATTGTAAAAAATTTCTTCCTTACATCATGTCTGAATCTGCCTCCTTCTACTTTAAAAACATTACCCCTTGTTCTGTCACAACAGAGTCTGCCAAAAAGCTTGTCCCCATCTTTCTTATAAGCCCTTTTTAAGCATTGAAAAGCCGCAGTAAGATCTCCCCCGAGTCTTCTCCAGGCTCAACAAGTGTAACATATTTTACATTTTTTTTCTTATATTTCTTCAAAGAGTATGCAATTTAACTTTTCTACTTTTCTTCATAGTGTTTTGTTTCAGACAAATGACTTTTGGTCTATTTTCTAAATCTATCAAGATAGAGGGCACACTCAAGTCCCTTGCAGTAAGTTAATATACAAAAGATTTCTTTCAAAAAAAACTCTATAGAATATCTAAATGTCATTATACTTCCTGGGCCATGAAATATTTTCCTAAATTACCTTCTAATAAGGTGAAGATTTACATTAAAAGTAAACAAATAAAACTCTCCCTAAAAACTCAACCAAAACCCAAACCAACACAAAAAGAAAACCCCTAACATGTCCCAGTAATGAAGTATGAAAGATCAAAGACTGGCAGTATTACTTATCCCTAAAATTGCATGGAAATGCCAATATTTTCTTGGACATGGATTATGTCTATGTTGTGATTTAAAAAAAAAAAAAAAAAAAAAAAACAAACAAACAAATAAACAAAAAACCATGTGAAACTTAACTGTCCTTGTCAATCTGCCAGGAGGTCAAAATTCTTTCCTAACCCCAAATATGATTGTTAGATTAACTTGAGCATGTGGAGAAGTCATAATAACCAGACAACTGTTGTTCAAGGCACACAAATCTGTCAGATGTATGTTCTGAATTTTTTACTCTCTGCTGTTATTTATCCATGGTTTTGGCTACATATGGTACAAGCGAACAGAATTATTCATATAATTCCCAGGAAAATTTTCTTCATGATTGTCTGTGGTGAATCTTATAAAAGATTTTCTTTCTTTTTTTTTTAATATATTTTATGTTTGGGCTTTTTTGCACGATATGGAATTGTTCAATTTTATTGTTGTTGTAACTGGTTCATAGGATTCCTACGATTCTTAGGTGAGCACAAAGCTCACCCAGCATATGATATTTAAAAGCACAACAGTATTTATTGCTCTATTACAGCCTTGCATAAGCAGTTACCAGCATAAGCAGTTACAGTTCCTAGCATGAGCAGTTACCAGCATATTGTTTTCCCTTTATGAGAGTCTTACCAACCCAACTAAGCCGGAGACACTGCCAAGCAGGAGGATGATTATCAGAGCAGAGAAGGGAGATAGGCGCAGCACCTTCAGGGCATCCCCTGTTGTTCGTAGAGTGTGCTCTGGGTCTTCTCTCTCCTCTGCTCTGAGCCGCCTCTGTTTATACCCTCAGCAGATTCAGTGGAAGAGTACTGACCAGGTGTTGATGCACTCATGGCCAGAGCATGCAGCAAGGCCTGCCAAGTACGTGCCCTGCTGGCTAACAGCAGTTCCTGGATAGCAGCAACATATTATAATAGGATGTGGGAAATAACAGGAGAATTGTGTACTTCACAGTAGCTCCCACAGTGCTGATCTCCCATAGTCATTCCCCTTTATCCCAGTGGTTCTCCTATCTCTGATCACTCCAGCTTCTACAGAAGATTATCTGGTTCCTATAAATAAATTGTAAGTACCAAAACTTTTGGATGGAGCTAATTGTCTGAGATACCAGATGTTTGTTGGGAGTATGATATACAGCCCTCAAGGGCTGGCTTATTGCCTCAAGGAATATGAAGCCTGCACATCTGTAGCATGCAGGGCTATTAAGTTTGGAAGATCCCTTTCACACCACCAAAATAAATGTTGCAATTTTGGCTTTGTAAATTTCATTTTGATCTTCTTCTTAACTGTATTCCATAGATGTACATGTGTCCACATGGACATGCCTTTATTTTATACATGAATGTAACAAAATGGCTACCATTTGGTTCTATGTTTCATCACATAATGATAAAAGAACTGTTTGCTTTTATTTGAATAATTTTCTGAACACTATGTCCTTCCCTTCTCCCTATTCTTTTGCATTAAAGTTAAATGATCAAAAGAATTGATAGGATGGAGAGCAAAATTTAATTTTGCTTTTGGTAGAAATAATGGCTATTTTACTTTAATTTTAATTTCATTTAGATTTTATACTGAAGCAATTAATAATGATCTGTTGCTAAAAGACAGCTTCCTGAACTTCAATTACAATTACACAAAAATGTCTAGTTAAACTAAAATTAAGAAATAAATAAAATGACAAATATAAACAAGTGCTTTATACATTCAAAAGCACTTAGACATTGAAGTAACTGTAGCCATTTTGCAATAGAAAGTCAGGTGGATAAAAACTTCATGAAATGTACCTGTAAAGTTTTGACCTTTTATATAGACTGTGCTTTTAGTCAATTCCACTGAAGTAGCTTTCCCATAAGGTGGAAAACAGCACAAATTTCCCTTTAGCCTTTGTTACAACTCTTTCCACTTTGCTTAATTCCTTATTCTGTGAATAGTTCATACAATAGTGCTTCCCATATGTAAATTTCACTAATCCTGTGTTTTGATATTTTCCTGCTGGCTTTATAGCTTAAAGAGTTATTGGGCCATGGGGGATGTGTGTGACTATGAAGGATGATATCAGTAAAGAACATTATACTTTTGTAGACTCACCAGTTTCTCTCCCGGTTTTGTTTAGCAAGACAAGTTATGAGACAGCAAATAATCTGTTTTTCTGTGTAAAAGACTGGTTAACTAAAGGAAGTGATTTGGAGAAAGAGAGCAGGACACTGAACGTTATGTAGAAGTTGCGTGTGTAAATAGGGTTATTTGGTTCCTTGAATCTTACACCCATAATTACTTTTCCTTTAATGAAATAATAATGAAAAATATCTTCAATCTAGATCTTGTTAAATTTTCTAGCCTTTATGTTTCATCCATTTTGATTTTTTTAACTGAATATATAAGCCCCAGTTAGGAAGTTAGAGATCACTCTGATGGGAGTGTTTAAAAGACAAGTAAGGTACAGTTAGCAAAAGGGCTGTGACCTGTTACTACAAATAGTAACACTATCTTACTGAACACAACAATACTCGCGTTGTTCTATTAGTATGACTATTTTTGGATTTAAACCAATAAAATGTTATGTCTCATTGGCATGTTTCTACTTTTGGATGCAACAGGCCTTTCTTTTTTACGTGTAAGTTTTTAAAGTTGTGGCAAATAAAGCAGACAGAAGACAATAGACTTTAAAAAAAAAGAACCATGATATATATAAGACATTACATTTAGGAATAATAAAATATGCAGGTAAAGGATGAGAAATAACATAGAGGCCAGTTGCTTTGTAGGAAAGGATCTTTGAGTTACAGTTACCACACATGTGCATGAGCAACATAGTAATATACTCTTGCAAAAAGTCAGTAGTAATACCCTGACAGCTATATTGACCCATTCTGCAATGTTTCTGTGATTGATGGGAGCATCAATCAGAGATTCAAAACTCAGTTTGTTACCAAAGCTTTTACATACGCTTTCTTTAACTCAGGCAGTTCAGCAGGCGTCACAGTTATTGCCTGTTTCTTGTCAAGCTACCAGCAGAGATCAACTGCTATGAGTTTCAACTCTGTTTTTTTACAGTAGTGATTCTGTTTTATATTTATTATACTTTTCAGAATTAGCTACAGAATTAGCTTACTCTTACTTCTCATACTTGTACCACAAAAATACTTTTGTCACTCTTTGGGAATCTTCAAGTTTAGCTAGATCAGTTGAACCACGAGCATTTTAATTTTTCTACTCCTCTCTTCCAGATATCTAAGCCACTTTCAATCTGTTCTGGTTTTATTTAGTGACGGGTGGGGTGGGGGGAGACACGGCTACAGTGGTAGCTTCTGTAAGTAACTGCTAGAAGTTGCTTCCCTTGTTCAGTGGACTCGGCCGGGCCTAGGGCGGACCAGCTGCTGGCCAAGGTCAAGCCAATTGGTAGTAGAATGTTCCCAGATAACACCTCTGCAATAACATATTTAAGAAAGGAAAGCAAAAAAAAAAAAAAGAGAAGAGATGATGTGAAGACGCTGAGTGGAGGCAGAGAGGGGGAGGCGCAGGCCTCATGGGCCTTGCAGGCCTCATCCTCTGGCCTCTCGCCAGGCAGCCGACTGGGCCTGACTTGGCCCAGCCTGGCTGCAAGAAGTGGAGATGAGATGGGATGGATGATGTGAAGAGATCCTGAGAGGCTTCTGCCAGCCTGTTGTGAAGAACTTTTCTGGTGAGAGAAACAGCTGTAGACACCAAGGTCAGTGAAGAAGGAGGAGTAATGTGGCTCCTGGCCAAGATTCCCCTGCAGACTGTGGTGGCGACCATGGTGGAGCAGGTTGTCCCCCTGCAGCCCGTGGGGGAGCAGAGATCCACTTGGAGCCCGTGGAGGACCCCACATCAGAGCAGGTGGATGCTTGAAAGCGGCTGTGGCCCATGGAGGGCCCGCTGGGGCAGCTGTTCTGGAGGTACTGCACCCCGTGGAAGAGATGACCCTCATCGGAGAAGTTTCACAAAGGACTGTGGCCCATGGGAGGGACCCCACGAAGGAGCAGGGGAAGAATGTGAGGAGTTCTTCCCCCAACTATGAAGCAGGGGCGTAAAACAACACGTGATGAACTGACCGCGACCCCCATTCCGTCTTCCCCCCTGTGCCACTCGGGAGGGGAAGGTAGTAGAGATAATGTTAAGCTTGGGAAGAGGGAGGGGTGGAGGAGGTTTATCTTGTTTCCCTGTCTCATTCTCCTGCTAGTTTTAGTAATAAATGAATAGTTTTCCCCAAGTCAAGTCTGTTTTTGCCTGTGATGATAACTTTAAGGATTTCTCCCTGTCCTTATCTCAAACCTCGAGCTGTTTTTCTTATATCATCTCCCCCTGTTCTCTCGGAGGGTCGGGGGAGTGAGAGAGAGACTGCATAGTCTGGTCCCGGTCGGGGCTGAATTACAACACTAGAATATCATTTAACACGTTTTCTTTGAAAGTTCTGTTGTCACCTTCCAAACACGTCTATACACATAGACATGTGTCTTCCAACCATGTCTGTAGTATTTATATAAAGTATACAGTGCAAATGAAACCAAGGAGGATATTCACTCTCAATGTGGAATTTTCTAATGCATCTTACTTGTAATGTATCATATAAAATGATGGGAAAGGAAAAAAAAAAGTCCCCAAACATCAGTTTTGTGTCTTTAAAACATAATAATTTAGGAAATGCTGATTAATATTTCTGAAGTAATTTGCAGAAAGGATATTTCTGAATTTTTTTTTTTTTTTTAAATGACGATGTGTTTATAACTGAAATTATCCACAAATTTTAGGACTTGAATATTGTTAGCTCAACACCGAAAACACAAACAATTCTTGTTCCAGAAAGCTTGCCAGTAAAGTTTGTGAAGTAAGACAACTGACGATGACAAGAAACACAGAACATAAAGAAACCTGTAGAACCCTCTTAACAACAGAGATGAATGAATCAGAGAATTTTAAAGTATAAGGAAACCAAGAAAGTCCAAACAATCCAGAGGGAGAATGTCATTGATTGTCCCCAAAATGACTAAAAGATCACAGAGAATGAAAATATTATCATTTTCTGACAGAATTCAGTAAGGTCTAATTCAATCAGTCTCCTACTTCTCAAGTATATAAGATACTTCTTAATTTTAGCTTTCTGAATAACTGAAATGAAGAAAGAATTTATGTATTTGCTGAACCCAGACTCAAACAGACAAATTATCTCTAACGATGCTGTTTTGCTGAAGAAGACGCATTTCATTAGGGACTGATTAAAATTTGATGTCTACATGTCATTTCAGGATGATCAGAGAGAAAAAAATGTAGAATTGCCGACCTTAAGAAAATATTTTCCTTATTTTCTACCTGCTGCGTTGAGCAAAGCTCTGAAAAATCAGTCATCAGAAGTATTTTCTCAATGTTCCTCCTTTGGGCAGGATTTAAGCTAAAAATGCTATATAATTTCAGTTAAAAAAACCCAAATAAAACAAAACAAAACCTTTCAAAATGCTTTCCTGGTAGTTTGCAAAGCTTCCTGTAAATAATTACAATATCTCTGTAAGAAAAGTTGATGTGCATATGCATACAGGCTACAAAAAAATGAAGCATTGATCTCAGGGGAAGATAGATCTTTTAAAAATTTGGTTTTTTGTTTTTTTTTTTTCCATAATGAAATACTTCCTTTTATGCAGAAAAATAATCCATTTATGTATCAACACAGTTCGCAACTGTAGTAATTAGGCAATAGCTGCTCTATTAAAAAGCAAAAAAAAAATTATGCAGGATTCTTCTTGAATTTAGAATCATGCCATAGTTGCAAATATGATTCTGAAATACCAGTATTTAAAAAAAACCCCTATATATATATATATTATTTAACTTGAAATCTGCTATATAAAAGCTCTGTGAAGTTTAAAAAGGACTATTGTATTATAAATCAAGTAAGCATTTAAAGCTCTCTTAGCTAGGTAAAAGTATGTTTTCAAGCCCTATTAATCTTACTGTTCTCGTTTTGTTTAGTAAGGGGAGGGGCTAAGGTGGTAGCTTCCATAGGAAACTGCTAGAAGTCACTCCCCTTTGTTCAGTGGACTCGGTTGGGCCTGGGGAGGACCCACTGCTGGCCAAGACCAAGCCAATTGGTAGCAGAATGTCCCATGATAGCGCCTCTGCGATAACGTATTTAAGGGGAAAACAGAAAAAAAAAGAGAAGAGAAGATGTGAAGCAGCTGAGCAGGGGCAGAAAGGGGGAGGCGTGAGCCTTGTCGGCATTGCAGGCCTCACCCTCTGGCCTCTCACCAGGCAGCCGACTGGGCCTGACTCAGCCCGGCCCGGCCCAGCTGCAAGAAGTGGAGAGGAGATGAGAAGTGAATAAGGTGTAAAAAGGATCCTGAGAAGCGTCTGCCAGTCTGTTGTGAGGAACGGCTGCAGACGCCAAGGTCAGTGAAGAAGGAGGAGGAGGAGTAATGTGGCTCCTGGCCAAGATTCCCCTGCAGCCTGTGGCGATGACCATGGTGGAGCAGGTTGTCCCCCTGCAGCCCACGGAGGTCCACAGAGGGGCAGAGATTCACCTGCAGCCCGTGGAGGAGTCCACGCCGGAGCAGGTGGAGGCCTGAATGCGGCTGTGGCCCATGGAGGGCCCGCTGGGGCAGCTGTTCTGGAGGGACTGCACCCCGTGGAAGAGATGACCCACGCCAGAGCAGTTTAATGAAGGACTGTGGCCCGTGGGAGGGACCCCATGAAGGAGCAGGGGAGGAATGCGAGGAGTTCCTCCCCTGACGATGAAGCAGTGGCATGAAACAACGCGTGATGAACTGACCGCGACCCCCATTCCCTTTTCTCCCCTGTGCCTCTCAGGAGGGCAAGGTAGTAGAGATAAATGTTAAGCCCAGGAAGAGGGAGGGGTTGGGAGAGGTTATCTTGTTCCCTGTCTCATTCTCCTGCTAGTTTTAGTAATAAATGAATAGTTTTCCCCAAGTCGAGTCTGTTCTATGATTCTATGATTCTATGATTTCTCCCCGTCCTTATCTCAAACCTCAAGCTGTTTTCCCTTATACCATCTCCCCATGTTCTCTCGGAGGGTGGGAGAGAGACTGCGCAGTCTGGTCCCGATCAGGGCTGAACTACGACACTTAGTAACACGTTAATAACTGGTCCCAGTTATGGTAGATACTTCCACTGCTAGAATAGTACCTAAGGGGTAAATCTGTGGCCCACTGAGGAAATTGAAACTTCTAGTAATTACATCAATGAAGCATGATTGTCCTTTTAATTGTAATAGCTTAAAGAATCAGTAAAATCTCAAGGCATGAACATGGGATCGAGCTGCATAACCAAGCATAAGCATAGCAGATATATTCTATGTTGGGTTTTTTAATACGTGTAGTCTTTGTTATAGTGATCTGCATTTTTTTTGTATATTTAAATGTGATACCATAACTCAAAACCATAATTTGTTTTTATTCTGTCCAATTTACATATACAGAACATTACTATAAACTCTAATTATGAATATATGCATAATCCTTGCAATACAAATTTCAAATCTCAATGCCGTAACATAAAGTGAAAAAGCTTTTCACTTAAACAAATCTCATATTAATTCAAACTCCTTTGCAGTTACTCTGAAGAGCTGCTGTAAGAAGAATGGAAACTACCTCCAGTCCAGCACTGCCTAGTGCTTTCTGATTAAGGCTCTTTTCTGGAATATGAGTTCACATGCAACTCCCCTCTAAGCTGAAGGAGTACAATAAAAAAATAAATACTATTTAAAGAATAGCAGTTGTCACTTTCCTCAGGAGATTTCCCATTGTTTTGAATTTGTGGAGACAGAAGCACCCAGTAAAGCATTTTCAAAGGCTTTGGTTGTCAGGAGGCAGATGTTGGTCTCTTCTCCCAAGTAACTTGTGAGGAAAGAGGAAATGGCCTCAAGTTGCAGCAGGGGAGGTTTCCTAATATGCAACCTAACCTACAACCTTCTTTCAGGAAGCTGTAGAGAGCAATGAGGTCTCCCCTCAGCCTCCTCTTCTCTAGACTAAACAATCCCAGTTCCCTCAGCTGATCCTCATAAGACTGGTCCTCCAGACCCCTCCTCACCAGCTTCATTGTCCTTCTGTGGATGCGCTCCAGCAACTCAACATCCTTCTTGTACTGAGGAGCTCAAAACTGCACACAGTATTTGAAGTGAAGTCTCATTAGTGCCAAGTATAGGGGTACAATTGCTTCCCTACTCCTGCTGGCCACATTGTTTCTGATCCAAGCCAGAATGCTGTTAGCCTTCTTGGCCACCTGGGCACGCTGCTGGCTCATGTTCAGCCAGCTGTCCATCAGCACCCCCAGGTCCCTTTCTACCAGACATCTTTCCAGTCACTCTTCCCCAAGCCTGTAGCATTGTATGGGGTTGTTGTGATCCAAGTGCAGGACCCAGTACTTGGCCTTCTTGAACCTCATACAGTTCACCTCAGCCCATTGATCCATCCTGTCCAGATCCCTCTGCAGAGCCTTTCTACCCTTGAGCAGATTGACACTCCCACGCAGTCTGGTGTCATCTGCAAACTTACTGAGGTTAACTCTGGGCTTGGCTATTCAGCCAGTTTTTAACCCATCACAGGGTACACCTGTCCAAGCCATGAGCCACCAGCTTCTCTAGGAGAATGCTGTTGGAGATGGTATCAAAGTCCAGGTAGATAATATCGACAGCCTTCCTGTCATCCACTAGGCAGGGTCACATGGTCATAGAAGGAGATCAGGTTGGTCAAGCAGGACCTACCTTCCCCGTACCCACGCAGGCTGGGCCTAATCCCCTGGCTGTCCTGCACGTACCAAGTGAGTGCACTCAAGATGAACCATTCAATGGTCTTCCCCCACACACAGAGGTTAGGCTGACAGGCCTGTAGTTCCACAGATCTTCCTGAATTGCACTACTGGGTGCCTAGGACTTCTGGATAGCCAGAAGTACTTTATTTTTTTTTTTTTTTTGCAGGAACCTACTACCACCAATTGGTACTACACAGACACCCAAACGTGAAACTTCTGATTCAATTTTCTCAGTCAAAGAAACTATGTTTAAGACATTTAAAACCTAAACCGGCCAAAGAAAGATGTACTTAACACTTTTACATTTCCAGGCCAGTTTTCAGATCCTTGTAGATTATAAACTAAAATTCTGTATTAGAAGCATTTTTTTTTCCCTGATGATTTTAGAAAACTTCTCTCCTGAGTAGTCAATATCAATATGTACAAAAGGATCAGGAGCTTTTCTTGTGAAACACTTCAGCAAATGTATTAATAGTATGCCATGTAGTCTGCAAGGACCTTACATTACTTATATCAACATAGATGCAGTAGTTCAATATTAACACAAAAAACCTGAGTAGTCAGAAATAGACAATAAGGATCCTGGATTTTCTGCAGCATAAAGTAGATTTAATTTAACATGTTTCATTTTGCTCTCTTATTTTACTTACTAAAAACAAACCAATATGAAAAATTATTTAATAGAGCCCAATTCAGCAAAGTCCCATTTAAACAAAAGCTTAAAGGCATGCTTATTCCACAAAATATTTAAGCAAATTGTAATACATTCCCGTTACAGGGTGTTAGTGTTTATGGATTTA